>QANW01012586.1:0-47366 GCA_003254865.1 Dryas drummondii
CTCAAATAATATTTATAAAAATTAAAAAAACAAACAAAAAAAATCTATGAGCCACTGCCCACCACACCTCACGCCACCTACCTCCCCTTCCCTTCGTCCCGACCTCCCTCCTACCACCCACCCCACCTCCTTCCCTTTCTTTCTCTTTCTTTTCTTCTCTGCCTCTGTACACTCTCATCCCTAAAAGACTCAGATTACACATACCCACTCCAAAGTTGCAATCAGACCCACCTCAATTCCAAAGCCAAAACCCCCCAAATGAATTTTTTTTAGAAATTTAAAGAAAAACAGAGTTATACTAGCTAAAGAAAGGCTGGGGCCAAAGCTGATGGTGCGACTGAACATGAGCATCTTGGTGGATTGCTTGAGCGGGCGGTCAGCGACGTTTTTCCACGCAACGCCGCCAACGGCGAAAGCCCAAGTGAGAAGAACAGGACAGAGAAAGGCGATTGAAAGAGAGAGGAGTCCAACATAGCCATGATCAACAAGGTTTGTGGACCCAAGAAAAGCAGGGAGAGTAAACACCCACCAGCTTGTGTTTGTTTGGGTAACAAAACCCACTTCCATTCTCAACTACTACTTGAGAGACAAAAGGGAGAGGAATAGAGAGAAGGAAATCAGTGTGTCTCTATATGTTTTGGGTGGTCGGGAGGAAGGGGAGGGGAGGTAGGTGGCGTGAGGTATGGTGGGCAGTGGCTGATAGATTTTTTTAATTTGTTTTTTTAATTTTTATAAATATTATTTTTGGGAAAATATAAGTTTGTAGATGTGGCAAGATCTTAGCCACATAAGAATATTTGAAGGCTGAGATTAAAAGTCTGGTACAAATCTGGTACCAATCAAACTAGTAGAGGATCCAAGTCCGGAATAAAAATACTGACTTGTTTTTTTATTCATGATAAAGGCCCTAAGGCTTACAAATGTCACTTTAAAGAGTAGCTAGGATAGTAAAGAGATCACCACCTTACACGTGTTCCATAATCCAAAGGTGTAGAAAATTAAAGACATAAAGGCTTAAATATAACCTAAGATAGCAGACTTACATATAGAATAGCAGAGTTAGACTCATCAATCTATACAGGGCCGGTCCAAGGATTTAGATGGCCCTAGGCAAGAAAAAAATTTGAGGCCCTTTCCCCATTCAATAACTAAAATTAATTGACTAAAAATCAATAAACAATTTCTAACTTGATACCCATCAATTTAGTAAGAGAAATTAAAAAAATAGAATTGATTTGAATTAATTGAGAATCTTTAAGTACACAAAAGCTGGAGTCAGTTTTAAAGGTAACTAATACATGTAGAAAGCTTTAGGCTGCAAGTAGCAAGCTTCTTGGCAATCTATATTCCAAATTCTCTACTAACAAACCTTTGTTACCAAATTAGAGAGCTTCTTTACTCCTTGATATTAATTAAAGGAGATAAAGTGTAAAGCAACTAAGAGGAATAGTCGAATGGATAAAGGAGGCCATGTACTATGAGACTGAGAGTGATGAAGAGGAATGAATAATTGACAAGGAATAGTTAGAGAAGAAAGATGAGAGGAATAGTCAATGGATGAAGGAGGCCTAAACTAAAAGTAGGAATAGTCAAAAAGTTTTTTTTTTTTTTTTTAATTAAGAAGCCCAACTTAGAAGTTTGAGGCCCTTTGGGTGGGTGGGCCCTAGCCGGTTGCCCAGCTCACCTACCCTTAGGGCCAGCCCTGAATCTATACCAACCCCTTCTTCTAAACTATAAACCATCGAAGGGAAAAAAAAAAAAAAAAAAACTTCACGTCATAGACAAGAAAAAAGTGGTGGTTTTTTTTATTATTTTTTTACCATATGGCTATTTTTTATAAGCTAAGTTTATGCCAGCAATGTGCCACATCAGTATTTAACGACCTTTTTAAAGGAGGGTTTAACGAAGGTACTTATTTGCTAAAAAATTAAAGTAGAAGTATGCGTAAGTCAAAAATTAAACTTGAGTTACTAATTTGCAATACGAAATATACTTGAGGTGCTAAATTGTTGTCTGTCCTAAAACAAACAACTAACTTGTATATGAACCAAACCAAACCAAACACAGAGTCATTTTCTATGTTTCACTTGGAATTCCAAACTAATAACATACTCTCTAATCTTCTATGTACCCTCACTCTCCTTTTTTAAATGCCTACATTATTCCACCACATTTTCTATGCCATCATTCTTCTTCTTCTCCTAAATTCAACACAAACACAATGCCACACCAAGGGAATCCGACCTGGGAATTCAGTAGCTGGAAAAGTACACTTAACCAAGAACATGACTCGAGCCCAATTCTCAAAACAACAATTTATGAAGTGGGTCAAGTTTGTTGGGAGCCTCAAACACTCTGTTTTCAAGGCAGCAAAGAACAAGCTCTTCTCTTCTTACACTCTCCATGTGACCAAGAACCCTGCAGCTGGAGACTTCACAACCATTCAGGACGCCATTGACTCTCTCCCATTCATCAATCTTGTCAGAGTCGTCATCAAAAGTCCATGCAGGAGTCTACGTGAGTAGTGCTTCTGGGGTTATATGCATGTTTGATCTGTAATCTATTTTAATTTCCTTAATTGCTATATTATGCTTCTTCTGCAATTTTGGTACAGTGTTGTTCAGATGTGATTCTGATATATATTTGTTTGTTGTTGTGTCTTTTTCCTTGTGCTCTATGAGTTGGTTCTTGTTATGTGGTAATTGCTGATCAACTTGGTAAAATATTAAAATCATTTTCAGGGAAAAGGTTAATATACCTCCATTAAAATCGTTTATAACCATAGAAGGAGACACAGTTCAAACCCCAGCTGGCCCAAGAGGACAGCCAATGGGGACTTTCAATTCCACAAAATTTGCAGTGAAGTCCCCTTATTTCATTACCAAGAACACTACATTCAGGACACGTTTACTTACCCGTATTTGGAATGGGCATAAATTGGAATCGGAGTGAGAATGAATCGGAATGAGGATTAATCAGAATGAGGAGTAATCGGAGTGAGCAAGAATCAGAGTCAGATATTCTCATTAACTTGTTTACTAACTGTAAGGAATCATAATAAGAAATAACATGATTTCTATACACATGTTTACTTATTTGCAGGAATCGAAATCAAAACCAGTTTGATTACTAAAATGCCATTATACAAAATTAAACATGTTTCATAATACTCACAATTTTTAAAATGCCTAAAAATAAAATTTACTTCAAATATTTGCGAAAAAAAAAATATATATTATTTTTCATACTTTTATTTATGTTGAAGAAAAAAAATTAAAATTATCTTAAATCTATGTTTTGATACTTTTATTTATGGTGAAGGAAAAAATTAAAATTATTTATGGTTGAGCACAATTTAGTATTTTAAAAAAAAGAGTGAGGGTAGTTTTGGCATGAAAAATTCTATTCTCATTCTCTCTTCTCTAAGGAAGAGAAGGAATTCAATTCCTTATTTCATGTGGATCTCACACTCTTTTTCATTTCAATATGTATAAGTAAACAAAAAATCAGAATCAGAATGACTCCCACATATAAGTAAACACAAATAAAAATCACTCTCCTCCCACATATAAGTAAACACATAAATGAAAATCACTCTCATTTTTCTCATTTCAATTACGGATAAATAAACATGCCTTCAAGGGAATAATATTGTACAACTGTAAATCTGAAGTCTGAACCATGGATTAATTAGGTGTTCGCGATCATAGTCTAGCAACATAAGTATCTTATATTCATGTTCTGAATGCACAATGCTAAAGGTCCTGTCCACATACACGGATCATGTTAAGATCATTTCTGTCTCTGTTATTGTTTTGTTCCAAAGATTTTTAGTAGTTGAATAAAGGAGCTGTTTTAAAGAAACATATATTATCCCTATAACTTTGATACAAAACTGTGGGAGTTGGTTGCTAACCCCTGTTGAAACAGTACATATGGATGTAATACATAGATAAATTAAGTCCTTTTCCTTTTTTGTCTATGGTTGTCATTGCCATCTTTTCCTTCTACCTTCGTCTTGTTTCCACGAGCTTTCTTAGGTCCCTGGCATCAGATTATTACAGATCCATTAGCAACTAATTCCAGTCTCTGACCAAAATCATGAGGCTTCATTGCACATTTCTCAGGTGAAATTGACACAAAACTTTAAAATCATGAAGAAATTAAGTACAAACAAGAAGTTAAGTACCTCGGCGGTGAAAGTCTTGAGAGGGTCCCTAGTTTTTTTGAATTTTTTCTTATATCCATTGCGGCGAGCGGGGTTGGTATTTCCCATTGCAGCTCTAGCAAGCATAACAGTCTTGCTGGCTTCCTTAGTTTTTGCATCCAACAGATAATCAGGCACATCACGCAGGTGAGAAGCAGGGGGCTTCTTGCTCAGAACTTTGTCATGTTTCAACAGATCTGCTCAAGAATAATAGATCAATAATGTTCAAATCTTGTAACTTGAAGTGATACAGTACAACATAAGACTCAAAACATCCAACCAAATAAATTTGGTACCTAAGTCTCTTGGATTAACTTCAAAATGAGCCTTCAACCTAAACAAATAGAAGCAGATCATTATAAAACAAAAACGGAAAGTTCTGGTAAAGAGGTTAGAGTAGAATAAGCAAACGTTGGAAAACCAAAAACTGAAGAGAACACAAGTAGTTGTCACTCAATCAAAGTAGATCTGACTACTGTGCCTCTGTGATCCAAACAAGATAGAAAACAGGCACAAATAGGAGAATGTAGCAACATCGATTAGTTTCAGCATGCCTTAAACCTGATTTTGCAAGAGATTTGGTGCAGACGAATCATATAGATAAAGAAAGCAAAAATAGTAGATACTCACTTTTCAGAATTGATAATTTCATTTCTCAAATCCTGAGCTCGTGATTCTCTGACAGCAATTTTTGTCACACTCTTTGCAACATCCTGTAGAAGTCACTGCTTAGCATCAGTGATCTTGAGGTGACCCATGGCACCTTCAAAATTAAAATACGAAAGGAACCATGAAAGATAAAAGAATCAGAAGAATCACCTCAGCTCTATATCGTAAAGACTCCACTGCATTCTGGGTCAGTAAAGGAAATGGAGCAATTAAGTTTGAATCATCTTTTTGATTCCCCAGAAAGGACTTTATTTCTTCAAATATTTCCATCTCATCTGGAGAAACCTTTTAGAAAAAAGCAAATATTAGAATATGAAAATGTGTCACAACTCACATGATAAGATCATCATCACAATCATCATTATCAACCCTTCTTTCTTCTATAGAGGCATAAACGATACACAAGTCTTAAGCAAGATAAAACATATAAGGATGCACACAAACCCAAAAGCAAAGAATCAAATGTAGAAAACCACATACGCACAAACACTTGTAGTGCATATATTGTTGCATCAAACACATGCACAAACAAAAAAAGTAACTGAAAAAGCCTTTTGGGTTCAGTGGAACAGCCTGGTTGCAGTTACATGTTAAGGCATGTCAGGAACCTTGAATATGTCACAGAGGATGCATTAGGTCAGAGCAGGGTGGATGAGGAACTCATATTGTAGATTCCTATTTGAATTAGGCTAGAAGAGGGAGGAACGAACAAGAGGGGATAGGGGGTACATGAGCAATGTAATTATCATCGAGTAATGCCAATCATCATTCTACTGGGATGCTATTCCCTACAAAGACTTTTTTAAAAAATCTTTTAACCGTGTAGCAAACTCACAAGAGAGATAGAAGCACCAGTACTATATCCTCTTCCAGTACGTCCAATACGATGAACATATCCTTCAGCACTTTGAGGCATATCAAAATTTATAACCTACAAAAGGAATAAAAGCGAAGATAATGTTAATGGGATACTAGCTGAGCATGGTATTTCACAAGGTATTATTTGAGAGACAAGAAACAGAGCAACACATTAATAATACGAAAGCAATCAAATTAACATTAAAGGTGACAAAGCAGGCCACCAAAAACAACCAAATAAAATACCAGCAACTCAAGGTACAACCATCAGCTCATGAAAAAGCAGCAACCCAATCAACATGATTAAAGAAAAACAGTATATCTCAGTCAACCAAAAAAAAGGTATATCTCAAAGATCCTTCTATTCTTCTCCATCCCAATAACCCAAACTTTCGCCAATAAAATACAAATCCATAAAACAGAAACTGTTTTCTATCCAACAAGAGTACACTTTTCTCAATGAACGATGAAACACGTAAATACAAAACCTAATTCAGCCTGCTTCCCTAAACAACTTGTGCCATAAGCGCATGACAATATAACAGTGAAGAAAACGATGGTCAAAACTTTCAGCCTCCTTTTTGCACATCATACATTGATAGGGTGACACATAAACATTAGCCTTGATTTTTGAATCTGATCACAAGTATTAATCCTTCCATGACCAATAGTCCAAGCAAGAACTTGTACCTTGCAATGCACTTCAGCCTTCCAAATCATCGAGGTTTGAAAATAAGTAAAGATGGATTATCAATCAATTAAGGCTTTTTTGCACTAATACACATAAACATTAGCCTTGATTTTTGAATCTGATCACAAGTATTAATCCTTCCATGAGCAATAGTCCAAGCAAGAACTTGTACCTTGCAATGCACTTTAGCCTCCCAAATTATCAAGGTTTGAAAATACGTAAAGATGGATTGTCAATCAATTAAGGCTTTTTTGCAATACCACCCAGAATATAGGGCTGTGCAAGTTTACCACCCTAAAAAAATTACAATTTTCCACCCAATTTTATCTTTATATGACAATGTGGCACCCACCATCCACATTTCTGTTAAATTAGGATTTTTTTTTTTTCCTAACGTCTCATTTTGTACTTGAAATTTAAAAAAAAAAATGAAATATTTTTTTTTTTAAGTAAACCCCAGAAATTACAAAGTGAATTTAATTCAACCTGAGGAAAGCATCGGGTATATTGCCTTTTCAGTTCAAATAAATCATCTAGGATGAATATATGATATCAAAGAAGCTACCCCAGTCAAAATTGAATTTAAAAAATGAAAGCCAGCAGAACCATACCATAAAGAATAGTAATGACATACCGTGTGTACATTTTTGAAGTCAATTCCCCGCACCACACCAAATTCAGAGTCAGTTTTGTGCTTAGCATGCTTTCTAGACTTTTTTTGTTCAACACTACTCTCCCCGATGTCTTCACTCTCTTTTGTTTGGCTGATATCAGCTGCAATCAAATAATCAAAAAGCCCAGCATTGAATTCCTGTTGATAAACCAAGGTGGTGAGAACTGAGAATATTGTGAAATATCCTTATCAAAATGGTAGACTGGCAACAACTCTAACCAGTAACATAAGTAAATATAAGCCATGACAAGATAGCAATATCAAAATATTAAAATACAGACAAACCTCAAGAATATGCAGGCGAGAATTTTGTGGCAACTCGGCATTTAAAACAGCAGATCTGATTCCAAACTGCAAAAACAGATAACAATAAAGAAATAAATACAGAAATAAAATATGACTATGAGGCATAAATCAATTCTCTCCTCCTTCCCTCACCAGTTAGGTGAAAAAGAGAGAGAAGATACAGAAAAACATACACTCTCCCTTACTCTCTACTCACACACACACACACTATCTCTCTCTATTTCTCTCTCTACTCACTCTGCTTTCAGTTGATGCTATCCAATGAAATACTAAAACAAGGGAGGGGAGATATCAATTTCTGCAAAAAAAGAAAAAGTCCTGCACGGATGAAGAAATCTATATACCTTTTCCAAATATAGTTTTAATCTGAATCCCATGTCAATTGTATTAGTAAATATCAGAACTTTTTTCTGAACCAACCCCAACTTTAAGAGGGAGAGGATGTAGAGTAACTTGTCACGGGCACTGCATGATATCTGAAAAATAAGAAGAAAAACATGAGTCGATAGCCATATGACAATCTCAGTTCAACCAGAAGTCGATGGGCACAAATAAAACCAGATACATGAAACATTAAAGAACACATGGAAATCCAAAGAGATCATTGGTACCAAAAGAGAGATAAATCATAAATGGAGGGGGGGATAAATAAAATTAAAAAAGAACTAAGTATTAAAATGAAGTCAGACTTGCCTAAAAGAATATAGGTTTTTAGGAACACAAAATATTTTATACAAGAAAAAGCTAAATGGCCATGGCATCACATGCTTCAGAGATAAGGCAGTAAATTATGCTATTAAAAAAAAAGGGCAACTCATTTTTTTCATAAGAAAAAAAACAACTGATTAATTGTGGCTAACAGAAAGGTTCCCTTCAAAGTCATGTTAAATGTGTTATAAACTGTACAACAGTTTTGGAAAAGATGTCGAAACAACCCATGTTGCGGTTATGCCATTTCCTATTAAGGGCATAAAAATTCTTACCCAAAACTGCTGAACATTTTTTGGGATAAAATCGTCCTTGATATCTCCCACTTCTGGCAAAGTCAAAATGTAGGAATTATGTAGAATCAGCTTCTTCAGTTTCTCAACATCATCACTGCCAAGTATCATAAGATGCTAGGTATCAATAAGAGATAATAAAGTAAAACCCAAAAGTGAAACAATGAAAACGGCCACCCTTGAGCCATCAAGAGATTATTATGGCACAAAATACATCACCCTTGACATCATAACTCCTAATTATCAACAAAACAAGTGCATATATTATGTAAATACCAAACCTTGCAGTGGCAGACATAAGAAGACATTGACAACGTTTAGGAATGTGAGGTGTAAATGCCTTTATATCTGCCTCATATCCATATGACAACAGAAGATCTGCCTGAAACAAAATATAGTTAAATTATCTCTCAACGGGATGAAACTAAGTAATCAGTCTTCAAAACTTGACTATGGGAAAGAAATGAATATCATAATAGAATAAATTGCCTAACAACCATAAATTAGTGGTGAAATTATAAACTCAAAGCATGTATGATTTACAGAACCACATAATACAACAGAAGATCTGACTGAAACAAAATATAATTCAATGATCTTCTAACGGAATAATACTAAATAATCATTCAAGTATTTTAATGATTTCTCAACGGGATAATACTAAGTAATCATTCTTCAAAACCTGACAATGGGAAAAAGTGAATATCATAATAGAGTATATTTCCTAACAACCATATTTTATATTAGTTGTGACATTATAAATTCAAAGCAACTATGATTTCTAACACCCCGTGATACAACAATATAATGTACGTTTCAATTCACAATTACAACTTTATACAAACAAATTTACTATATTTCTCAAAATTAATTGAGGTGCAAATAGTCTTTCAAGGTGAAAAAATAAATAGCAGGGCTGCAGGTAATGAATAAATCTGCCATCAAACTCAACTAAAACTAACAAATATGTTTGTGTGTGTGGGTGTGTGGGTGTGTGTGTAACTGGGTCCTCACCTCATCAAGAACAAGAATTTCTAATGAATCATCAATGGATGTTGATTGAAGAACACCATCAGCCAAGCATTTCTTTATGCAAGCTGGGGTCGAAACCAGAATCTCAGGTATGCTCGCCAAAGCTGTCCGCTGGAAGCAAAATAGTGAATAAGATAAAGTTAGCAAAATGGTTAGAATCACTTGGCCTAAAAATACAAAACAAAATCTATATGTGCTTGTGTGCGCCTGTGTACATGTACATTTCATAGAATTGGAAAAATGAGTTGAACAAACCCAATCAGAAGCAGGCATGCTGCTTGTCAACTGTACAACTTTCAATGGAACTCTACACAAGTCAATCAACGACGAAACCTCTTCATAAATCTACATATGTGCCATAAACATTCATATTCAGTAACCGAGCATATCAAGCAATACAAAAATGGAATATAGAATTCGAACCGGGAATTTTTAAGAAATGTATAAACCTGATGAGAGAGTTCCCGAGTAGGGACGAGAATGATCGCACTCGGAGCAAGCTTCATCTGTGATTCTGAAGCAGAAAACAGCTTCTGAAGCAACGGCAGGAGGTAGGCAAATGTTTTTCCAGAACCAGTCTTTGCCCTAGCGACCACATCCTTACCTTGCTGGAAAACAATCAATTAAAGCAATTTTCAACATTAAAGATTGATTTTCATTTCCTGCATTTTCTGGGAAGCCAAACAGGAAATAAAATGAACTTAATTTAGAAAAAGAAAACTGACAAGGATGAGAGGAATAGCGACTCGCTGAATGGGCGTGGGCTTCTGAATTTTCTTCTTGTTTAGGGCACGAATAAGACGACCGTCCAATCCGAGATTTTCGAATGTCTGGTCCTCTTCGTCTTCGTTTTCAATCTCCTTTCGTGGTGGCTTTTCCATAGTTTCAGCCATTTGAGTCTGTAGCCTTCGAACTTGGAGGAAGTTAGGGTTTAGGGTTTAGGGTTTGGTTTTTTGTTTTTAATTTGCTTTGTAGAAATTGAGAGAAGAGAAGAAAGAGAAAGATGGCTGAAGGTGAAGGGTGCGGCAAAACTAAACAACTAAATGACAGGGTTTTGGTAGATATTTAACGAGTGTTTATATTCTTACTTTTTAATGAATATATTAATGACAAGTTATATTCTCTTGTCAAATGACTATATGAATGACTTAATTAAAAAGAAAAAGAAAAAGAAAGTAGTCTTGGAGTAAAATTTTGGATTTCCCATAAATTTCGATGAAAATTTCTATTGAAATTTCTATAAATTTTAAATTTTGACAAAAATTAAACCGAAACGACAGAAATTGCTATCAAAATACGAAAATTTTGAATGAAACTTAACTATATGTTTATTTAATATATTATTTACAACATTGATAAAATAACATTGAAGAAAACCAAATTATATAGTCGGTTTCATGTAATATAAAATGATCATAATGTGCGTTGAAAGTAAATACTATTTAATAAAATTAGTATAATGAATAAATGAAATTAGTACATTTTTTATACTCTATAATCTATACACTAAACCCTACTACTAAACTATATATACTCTATATACCATAACACTCGTTATATTGTAAAATTTATACAATAAACCCTATATACTCTATATTCTTTAAGATATATATATATAGTATAAGATATTAGGGTTTATGCCTTTAGACTATTTTTAATTATTTTATATATAGAAATGTATTATGGTTTAGGGTTTAAAAATAACTAAACGAAACCCCAAACGAACCAAACCCCAAACCTTTTTTTTATCTTTCCAATTATCCAAAGGCCCCAAACCCTAATCAACCCTAAACCTTTTTTTTCTTTTCTTTTCTTTTTTCTTTTTTTTCTTTTTTTTTCTTTTCTTTTCTTTTTCTTTTCTTTCCTTCCTTTTCTTTCCATGATTCTCTCTTATTCCCTTTCATTTCTCTCTCTCCCAGTCAGTCCCAGCCATTGTGTCGCATATGCATATATGATATATGATATATCTCTTTCTCTTCTCTCTCCCTCCCCTATCTCTTCTCTCCGTTCTGTCCCTTCTCTCTCCTCCCTCCTCAATCACGCTGGTGGCTGGGTTTGTAACCGCTAGTAAGGAAAATGTAAAAGACAGATCGACAGAGATGGCTGGGTTCTCTTCGCAAAATTTTGCCAAATCGAAATTTCGTGAAATTCGATAATTTCGGCAAAATAATATCGAAAAATTCATGAACTAGTGTTAAAATTTTCATACCCCAAAAAAACGAAATTTCGCCAAAATTTTTGAAATTTAACTCCTTGGTCCTACTCTACCCACCCACTCCCAACTCACTCACCTCCCTACAGCTATTTAAACTCCACAAACTCTAAAAATGGTGCTCATATAGTCATATCTATTTTTCATATTCTTAATTCCTTTATTAATATTGTTTTGGCTTATTCGCGCCAATGCCCCCCTGAAAATAACTTTAATTTTCACTTTGCCCCCTAAAACTTCTTTCATCCTACTTTGCCCCCCGAACTTCTCAAATTATTGCAAAATTTCTGATTTCGTCAACTCCATTAGTCCAATCGTTAGAAATGTTGATGTGACACCTACATGTCCAATGACCAAGACTGACAACCTGCCATGTGGACAAAAAATTATTATAAAACTATAATATATGAAAAAAGTTCAAATAAATTAGTATTTGAATTAAGAAAATAAAACAAGAAAAAAAATATCAACCCCACCATTTCCTCTCCAGCCCACCTAAACCCCGACCCACCCTACCCCACCCCACCCTACCCTACCCTACCACNCTAGCAGCCACGACTTCTCTCTTTTTTCCCTCTCCTTCTATATATCTTCCTCTCATTCTCTTTATTTTCCTCTCATTCTCTCTCCCCTCCCCTTCCCTCTTTCTCTCAAATCTGGGTTTTGAGGCAAACCTAATCGCCAGCCCCTCACCGACGACTCCTCTTTCGGGCCAACCACCGAACCCCACCAACCTAAACCCATTCGTCGGCCCCCCACTCCAAACTTAGCCGTCAGCCCCCCACTGGTGAGTTATCCGAAGCTCACTGACTTTGGGTTTCGACTTAGTCTGGATCTGGGCAGAGACGACAAAGAAAGAGAGGAGGGAGAGAAAAAGAAAGAAAAAGAAAAAGGGGAAGAAAGAGAGAAAGAAGGAGAGGGAGAGATATAGAGACAAAGACAGACACGGAGATGGGTGGGGTAGGGGGTCCCACTTAATGCTGACGTGGAGCCGATTTGGCACCATGTCAGTCTGATTCAGTTTTGCTTCGAGTAAGAAACCCAATTGTCATTTCCACGTAACCGCCACGTAGGCCTTTTTGACGGACTCATAGACAGACTTGATAGAATATAGTATTTTGTAAAGTTCGGGGGGCAAAGTGGGAGGAAAGAAGTTTCATGGGGCAAAGTGAAAATCGAAGTTACTTTTAGGGGGCATTGGCGCAAATAAGCCTATTGTTTTTGGGTGATAGGTGTTCACTTGTTTTTCGACCAAGGATGGCCGGAAGCAACACTTTGGTCTGTTTTTGTATGAGTGCGGAGCGTTCCACCGTCAAGCCAAGTTTTGGCTCGATCAAAATGAGATATATACACTACTACAAATCTAAGCAAAGCCAACTAATATCATAACTAATGTTTAAGTTAGTTTGTGTTATTCTCCAAACAGTGCACTATTTACTGTGCCTGACATGAGCCACCTAATTCCACTAAAACATAGGGGACAACAGTTATAACTAAAATGAACAATAGTTTCTGTGAGGGTTAAATTTGTAAATATGTCATTATTTTGGCTATTGATATGTTGGCCCAGATTCATCCGTTGGTGAATTGGTAGACTTACGTTTTCTGACAACTCTCTCCTTCCTCACCATTGTTTTCAGACTGATCCCCCTTTTGTTTCCCTGTTAAACAACCAAATTTCAAACTGGTACAAGGTTAGTGAGAAGAAAAATCCATAGCAACTTATGCTAACACCAGTATGAGCCGCCGCCCACCTTGTAACTGATGAAGGAACTAATTGCAGGCATCTGGCAGCGTGGGTTTGATTGACAACTATTTCATGGCTAAGGTTTGTTAATAGCATCAACATATGATTATTGGTTCCGACCTAAACTAGTTGCTTACTGTGTGTGTAGCTCTATCATACCAGAAACTTTATCTTTTCACAACTGATGGAATTTATGGATTGTAAATTGGTTGTTTTCAGCAATTCCTCATACTATCTGGGAAGGTAACTGTGTTCGGTGCAATATAACCAAGGAACTGTGAAGGTAACTGTGTTCTCTGACTTGCCCAGTTTTTCTCCAAACTCTATTGTCATTATGCTTTTATTTAATTATTGACCTGTGAAATTTGTTTTTGGCTGAAATTTGTTTGTGGCTGAAATTTGTATCAATGTGAGAACAAATATTGTAGGAGGTTAGATTGAATTACATTTTATAAAAATTCAAAAATATTGGTGTTTGAGAAAACTAGGATTGAGGACCGGTCCTCACTCTTGAGGACCGGACCTACAGTAAACTCGTGTTTGTGTTTATGGTTTGAGGACCGGACCTCACTAGTTGAGAACCGAACCTCCAGTAACCTGACTGTGAAATTTCTGGGCTTAAGAACCGGTTCTCTCCTTTGCTACTTTTTGAAATTTCTGGGCTTAAGGCGTCTGGCAGCATGGGTTTGATTGGCAACTATTTCATGGGTAAGATTTATTAATAAGGTGGAAGACAGCTATTGTTGTACTTGTGATAAGGTGGAAGACAGCTATTGTTGTACTTGTATACAAATTAACCTAGCTGTTGGTTTCTTTGGTGTGGAAGGATGTGCAACAATAGTGGTGGGAGGGAAACTTTTACCCACTTGGCGCCATGTCTGAAAGTTCAAAGTAAATCAAATCCATTTGCCCAAATGTTTTACCTCCAAATGTAGTAAAAGTGATGGGAATATATTATTTCTTTAACAAAAAAAATTGATTTCTAAAATAAAAAAGGAGTGAGATTATTTTGGGCCACATTCCTAAGCCATTATTTGGCCATATACGTGAAGGCATTATATAAGAGACCTGCTGCTTCAGTGGGATACAGAACTTTATTTGCTCCTTTACTGTCTTCTCTTAAGAACTGCGCATCTAGTGGGTGTTAGGTGAAGGTGAGAGTTAAAGTTTGTTTGAGCAAGCATCAGGTAATTAAAACACAACTGGTTTTTGTTTTGTTTGGTTGTAGAGTTAAGATTCTCTTCAGTACATTAAATACTATTGGTGTTGGTAGTGATGTATGTATGCCATTATTTTAGTTTATTCATTACTGTGTTGTAGGCAATCCTCACATGTAACAGTCCACCTTACTGTGTTGTATCAGTATGTTACTTTAAGTCTGCAGGTTAAAGATTTCACAGCACCTACTTCATATTTCTTGGACATTTGTGTTGTAGCCTTCCTCTAGAAGATGATCTAGTGAAAGTGTGTTTTGCCACATGCGAATATTTTTATGCTCTTATAAACCTGCACACACACAGACAAGGCCTAAGTCTATTGCATAAAACCTGGATTCTTACTAGGGTTATGAATCTGAATGGAATAATAAGGCCTATTCTAACAGAATAAATTGAAAATCCTAATAGGGCATATTCATACATGCTATACACATTGATATACAAAAATGACAACACAAAATTAAAATAGTGAGATTAATTGAATCTTCAGTAGAAGTAATGAAACAATATTATTAGAAATATATGTCATTGAAAGGGATGTAACAAGTATTGGATGAAATGTTTATTCATGACATGTGGACCAACAATTTTTTAAATAGAAGTTTATGCTGAAATGTTTCTTTAAAAAAGAATTTGAATAATGTCATGTATTTTAGAATTGGACTACTTTTAGAAGACTAAGAGCACATTTTAATAGTCAATTGTAATGCTCTGTAGTCTTTGGCATCATTACAATTGTACATTTCAGAGAACCGATTCTCTCTTTTGAGGACCAGACCTACAGTTTACTTGCGTTTATTTTAACTGCTTGAGGACCGATCCTCACCAGTTGAGGACCGGACCTCCAGTACGTCCCTTTCAAATTTTTGGAGTAGAGAACCGGTTCTCTCCATGAGGACTGGACCTCTAGTCAACAATTTTTGTTTTAAGGCTTGAGGACCGGACCTCACCAGTTGAGGACCGGACCTCCAGTAAGTCGCTTTAAAATTTCAGGGCTTCAGAACCGGTTCTCTCCTTCGAGGACCGGACCTATGTTTTACTATGTTTGTTTTTAAGGCTTTAAATCTGGATGGAAAGACATTTATATATGCTATTATTTTGATGTTATACATAATGTCTAATGGATTCAAATAATCTCACTAAGCAGTACATAATGTTAATACATTATTTGTTTGTTGGTGGCAGTTGAAAGGAATTTGGGACTAACATAGTTAAATATCTTTCGATTGTGTAGCTAATTTTCGATTAAGTGTCTGCACTTGGTAGAAATGGCAGGAACAAGGTAAATGTTTAAATCCTATATGGCATCAGTGGGATTGTTTTTTACATGAAAAACATTTAATAATTGCATGTGGTCCAATTATGGTCTGATGAGTGCCTATTTTTTGTTTAAACAACCAGTGAAGCTGTACCTGACCCTCTGGCAGTGGGACTCGATGATGTGCAAGGATTAGGGACTGGAGATGGGGGTGAGTATGGTTTGGAGAATGAGTCTGAGACCCAAGCAATGGGAAACCAAGCAGATGTTCAGGCAGCCTTCGATGCTATTCAAGCACAGGCACTTGCTAATGACCAATTCATTCCAAATCCCATAGAGGTTGCGGTTCATGTTGGGTAGGCTGATGAAGAGGAGAATGATCAGGCCCATGGAGATGCACTTTGAGACTCGTGTTACAAGTGCTCTTGACAATTACTTCAGGAATGTTGTTTCTCCTACTGGAAGCACACACGCAAGCAAGCTTGGGTGTGTCACTACAAGTCTTAGCAGAGTGTTCCGAACCACAGCTTCAACGACCACTTCCAATTCGTGATGCTCATAACCCTTTTGCTGCAAATAGGTCCTATCGTGGTAGTTTTCAGAATGCTTCCTCCTCTCCAAATGAAGGCACAAGTCAGCACGGAAGGCTGTCAGCTGCTAGTGGGGGGAACTTTGCCTCTCGGAAGTGAAATAGTTGGTGATACTGCCAGAGAGGTGTGTGATAGCTAGACTTCAATATATCTGCTGCAACACTTTTGTTTTTGAAACTTATTTTGGATAGTAGCACTTGTGCTAATGTATCTTAGCTTGTTGGCCAAATATATAATAGCAAGTGTACTTCTTTTGGGCATCCTAGCGTATGGTTAGTTAAGTCTGCTGTGTTAATTTCATCAGGGATGAAACTTGCATTTTCAGGTTGTAATTAATTAATGGTTGGTGAATGCAGACTTTTTAAGTAGTTGTGCATATTAGAAAAATGCTTTAGAGATAGCATTTGCAGCAGCAATGTTTGTAATTCCTCTAACACTCATCAATATGAATATATGTTTATCCTTACGTTTGGAAAACAAGTTCCATTTGATTAGCTTCCCATTTGGTCTTTTCGGAATGTATGTTCTATGATGATTTTATTAGCCACAAAATCAATTCAGTAAATACAATAGTTTCAATGCAGCAAATCCAGGTAACGAATCCACTGTTTGTCATTAGTGTCTTCCAATTTTAAGCAACCAATAATTTTCATAACAGATGGGGTTGAATTGTATTAGTAATTCCATGTCACCATTTCCATATTAGTGGAATATGTTCAAACCATATATGGAATTAGTTGGTATTATTGGTAGCACATAATCTCCAGGTTGCCACCAAATTGAAATAAATTTCAAACCATTTGTGAAAGAGTTGATATATTTAACCAACCACTGCAGCAATGGTGAGGATCACTGTCAAACCAATCATCTTTGGTTTAATAAGGCATGGCTAATCAGTTTTTTATTATATATTTAGTTTCACTAAATCATCAACAAAATTTCCTGTTAGTTGCTTAAGCCCATGTCTACATCAATGTCCCCTTGTCTACATCAATGTCAGATTTGATCTTTGCAGCAACCGAAATTTTTGCATTGGCATGTATTGAGTATTAGCCACCTCAATCTGTACAACTAACAGTACATTAGAGGGTAGTTGGTGGCTAATAGCTTAAACAACTAAGCATTAGTTGTTTAATGGAGGGAGGATTCCCATGGAAATTGGTTGGCTTTGCTAAGATTTGTAGTAATGATAGTGATTGGATTGAGTTATTGCGTCTAAACGATTGATCGGCAGAGCTAGAAACCACTCTCGACCTAGGTTCTTTTCTATTTTGGGGGCAAGGTTTTGTACCAAACAATCAAAAAAGATGGATCAAATTGAGAATGTAAAGAAGGCTTTTAAATAAATTGCAAGGAAAGTAAAGAGCATCAAATATAAAGAGAATTGAAGAACAATAACATAAATCAAAGGAACTTGAAAGTAAACTGTGGAAAATATAAAGGCAATTCTATTGAAATTGAATTGAAGAGCAAGAACAAAAAAACCTAAAGTACTTGAAAGTAAACGGACAAGAAAACTAAATTGATACTAAGGCCTTGCAAAGGCTTAGTAGAGCAAAAAACTAGAATAAAGACAATAGGGGACTAAATTAGGTATACATGGTGTCTGAGTGTGTTGAATGTTAAATGTACGTGTCTCTTTCCTACTCTTCTGCCACATAGGTTTTTTTGACGAACTCATAGACAAATTTAACAGAATATGGTATTTTGTAAAGTTTGAGGGACAAAGTGGAAGGAATGAAGTTTCAGGGGACAAATTGAAAATCAAAGTTACTTTCAGGGGGCATTGACGCGAATAAGTTATTAATTAATATAATTGACTATTTAGGAAGCAATTGTACATCAAACGCATTAAAAAAGAATAATTATATACATTTCAATGGGAATAAGCCCAATATTATTATCGATTTTAAGTTTTAGTGACAATGTAAAAATTAGAGTTTATGGAAGACGATTCGTGGTTGGGTGGAAATAATGTTTAGCGGATGGGTATTTGAGTTGGTATACTAAAGGGTAATATAAGAATAATGAGGGGTGGAAAAAATGATTTCATATATTTTTCAAATTTAATAGGAGGTGCATAAATAAGGTGGGTGAGAAAATAGAACAGATAAGTGAGCATTAATAAAGAAAATTAAGTGCACATTTCGACATAGTTTTATATAAGTCATGCTAAGAGTGATGAATTATAGACTTAGGCCTCGTTTGAGATTGCGGTGGATGACCCAAAAGCTACTATGGATGACAATTCTCAATCACTTACAGTAGTTTTGGTGTTTCGTAAAAAAATAAAAAACTGCTTTTCCCAACAATTCTCAACTCCCCACAGCAAAAACAGAAAGCAGATTTCTAGGTACTTTTGAAAGCTGCAATGAATCACAACAACAATGAATATTTTATTTTACCCATAATACCCTTATTGATTTCTATAATTTATATTTGTTTATTTTAAATTTAAAAATATGTCTATTGTTAGTTATATTTTATATTGTGATAATTAATTATGATATTTTATTTGTATGATTAAAATTATAATATACCTAAAATAGTTATAGGCATACTTATTTAATAATGTTGTTTTTAAAAAAAATTAATGCTAATAAAAATTTGTAGCCACAAATTCAAAAATAAGTAAAAAAAAAAAACATTTTTGTTTTACCAAACAAATAAGTGAAAGACACTTTCAGCATCATGTTCATTTTAGTAATTATACAAAGTCACAATCCTTTTACATTAACATTTACCAAACACTTTAATATTGTTTTTTGCACTTACATCACTTTTGAAAATATAGTTTACCAAACACTCAACTGCTTTACTTTACAACTGACTTTACTTCACAACTGTTTCTCCTCACAGCAATACCAAACTGGCCCTTAAGAAGCTGAATGATGCTACTATACCTTGAAGTTAGTTTTGATAATTAAGATGGAATCTTATTACGTAGGATTTTAATCCTAGAAAAATAGTATTGGTAAAAACTAAAAAGGGTTTTGCATGACTGGATTATATTTTGGGGCATAGCGAAATTTAGGATTCATGATAGGTGTGATCATTTGAGAACTCTTTGGAAGGCTAAGTGGCTGGTTAATATTTACCATGGTGAGGATGGTAGTTTTATGTATGTGTGAACTATAGACCTGCAAAAACACACACGACACGAAAATTTACGAGTTTGGGTTCGAGATTATAGGGTCAGGTTGATATCAGTGTCACCCCTTAGTGACTCGTTAAGATAACAGGTCGGGTTGGGTCAAATTGCAATTACCCGTTTCACCCGTTAAGATAAGGGCATTTTAGTAATTATGTTAAGAAAACTAACTCTAAAAATTTAAAAGAGTGCTGTTATTCGGACCCAACTTTTTTATGAGTAGCCCCAACACACTATTTACACCCACTTTAAAAAATAAAATTACAAAACTTTATTACTACACCCAACAATTTTTCCACAAATACCCTTATAAAAATTCAATATACACACCCAGTTTTTCCACAAATACCCTTATACCCAGTTTTCCTACTCTCTAAACCCAACAAATTTATCTTTATAGAAAGTTAGGATTAAATACCAAATCTCAATAATTTTTTGGTATAGCATGAAGACCATATAATATTTCAATTGAACTACCAAATTTAAATGTAGTTTTTTAAATTAAGTCACAAATATGTTGGCCCCTTTTATTTGAGCCTTTTTCATTTGACATTTTTATCCTTTAGCCCAAATATGATGAGTGTTAGTTAAAATTTATAAAGTTTTGACAAAATTTGCCCTTGAGACTTTTATATTATCTTGAAAAATGTAGTCTCAACTTCACATTTAGTTGTGACTGTACGACATTCACAACTTCAAATTTAGTTGTGACTGAACGACAGTCACATCTAAGTTGTGACTTAATTGAATTTTTTTTTAGATAAATTATACTACAATATAGTATAAATAGAGGTCAAAACAATACTTTTACTCAAAATAATATATAGTATAGTGG
The DNA here is from genome assembly GCA_003254865.1 of Dryas drummondii. NCBI lineage: Eukaryota > Viridiplantae > Streptophyta > Magnoliopsida > Rosales > Rosaceae > Dryas > Dryas drummondii. The sequence goes on from QANW01012586.1 coordinate 20,448, forward strand.
TGTGAGTTATCTCTTTCAATTTACCAAGACAGTCACAGTTAAGTTGTGACTGTATTGATTTTTTTTAAAATACAATATAGTATAAATTAATGTAATATTTTGATATAATTTATTTTTTTATTTTTTTACTGTAGTGACATGTGATGTAATATTTGTAAATTCTAATACCTTTTACTTTATTAATTTATTTGACTTTTCAATTAGTACCTAATCTAAAATGCTATTTAATTTTGGTACCTAAACTAAAAAGTTATTCAAATTTAGTAATTAAAATCAATGGACCTTTATCTTTATCTCTATCACACTTTTTACACCCAATTCTAAAAATTTATTATTATATTTATACCCAACATTTGCAAGCACACACTACCTATTTCCATTCTCTATACCCAAGACGATGACCATGACCATGACCATGACCACCACCACCCACTCCAGCAGCCCTCCACCTCTCTCTCTCTCTGACAGGATCGCCTCTGGATTTCATCCTGAAACTCGGAAAGGTTCTGTGGGATCCAAAAATCAAGGAAAATCCTACCGAAAATTTGACTATCCCAAACCTGTCAAACATGAAATACACTTCTATATTACTTCAACCACCCCAACCACAATTAAATAAGGTCTCAGACCCACAACAAGTAATACAAATCTAATCAGAGCATATCTAATAAACTTTACAATCATATCTCATTTTATAATTTCAAGGGAAACCTTGATCCTAATATACTAATAAGCTGGAGATGAGAAACTTGAATGCCTCGATGTGGTACGATCTGATCTCGGTGATCGCTACTACCTGGGGGGAAACGTTATAAACAAAATAAAGAAAACGTGAGATAACTCTCAGTGAGTGGACAAAATATAGAAACAAAGCATTTAAGTTATTCATCCTTTCAAATTCCTTTAAAATCAAAACTCTTCTAAAACCTCACGTCACTCTTTGAAATCCCTCAGTTTTAAAACGCTTTCAGAAACACGTTCAAAGTTGCTATCATAATTTAATAAAGAGCAAATTATACGTAAGTACCTCAATTATACACTGATTTTCAACTTAGTACCCAAACTTTCAAAATATGCAAAAGAAATCCTCAATTTTCATTTCGTGTCAAATATATACCTCTGTTACATTGCTCGTCAATCAGGCCGTTAACCACCTATGTGTCGCTGACATGGGCCACGCGGACAGCTACCCTGGCACAGACGTGGCTGCAAGAGGTCGGTTCCTGCCTAAAATGGCCACGTCAGCCCTGACCCTTGAAAAATGAACTGCCATGTCACGACACTTGTATTGAAACATGAGTAAACAAAATAAAAAAATTAATAAAATAATCAAACAAACAAATAAAAAACATAAAAACAAAAAAACAGAAATAATCAACATTAAAAGCACAAGAATTCAGACCCTTATCTCCTAAAAAAAGCAGGCACATTCCTATCCAGAGATTTGGAAAACCCATGACCTCTAACATCGAGATCCCTCAATCTTGAAAAGTCGAAGCCCATAAAAATCTAAGATCTAAAATCGAAACCTTATATTTCCTCAGATAGTCGCAGGAATCGCTAGCTCTCGCTCACAGACAATGAAGATTTCGTACCAATCTGAGGAAGAAGACTTCCAATCGTGCAATATGCGTTGGGTTTTTCGCTTAGTCAATGACTACGATATTCCGATATATGGTAAGCAACTCTTGCAGAGTTTCCATTTTTTGTGATTTAGAAAGGTTTTGTGAGGTTTATATATATGTATGAATGTTGTGTGTGTGGGGATGAGTGCGTGTCATGTGCTTGGGTTTGACTATTCTCATGTTAGCTTGTCTAGTAGTGTATTATATAAACAATAGACATGCAATTCTAAATTTAAGTTGTATGTCTTTTATGTGCAGATATTCATTTTCAAGATATATATTAATTAAGTGACTAGCTCATACTTATAGGTCTACAAGTTATTATTGTATGATCATCCACATTAAAAGAGAATTTTCTAATAGTATCGATACTTAATGATTTTTACTATTTGAAGAAACGTATGGCCCAACTTAGATAGTGTTATATTGTTTTTGCATTGCATGTTTAATTGTTGTATTGCTATCTTTTTTTTGTACAATTTTTTTTCCTTGTTTTAGATATGCATTTTTTGGGTAAGGCTCATTATGTTCCCCCTAACTAGGTGTAACTTTTTTTTTGCTAATGAAATTCATTCATACGGCCGAGTTTCACTTGTAAGCTAAGTTTAGCCCACTCTATTTTGAAATCCTGGATTTGTCCCTGCTGCTAGTGGTGGGGATGGGACAATGGGTTTTGGCTGTTTTTTTTTTTTCCTAATTATTTTGAAAAAAACTAAATAAATTTTAAAATATTAAATAAATATAAGATTTGTTACTAATCTGTCCTTTTTAGTCAATTTGTATTAGAATAAAATAGGTGATTATATTTGAATTAAAGCCTTGGGGCTACTGATATAAAGGTTGGGTCTAAATAATGGCACTTAAATTAAAACTCTAAGTTTCTAGCAGATGATTCAAAAAAAAAAAAAATTGACTCTGTATTGCTTAGATAGTTAGATGCTTGTTTCTTCTTTTGTTTAATGAAATCTTATTAAAATAATTATATTTTTACTTAAAAAATATATTAGGTTTTTTTTTTTGAGTGAAACAGGTTGTGTCAGTTATACCCGATAATTTTTTGGTCAGGTTCAGTTCGAAAATTTTACCACCCGAACGTTATCGGGTCGTACGTGTCGGGTTTGACGCAAACCAATAAACACAACCCGTTTGCCAGGTCTAGTGGACTATATTCTATACTTTCTAGAGCATAAATGTTTGAGGCTTCGTATTTTAATTGTGATGCTTTTTTAGTAGTTAAGCTTTAATCTACTTTCTTGAGGAATTTTATTGGTACTATTAGAATGACCTTGGAATAATCGTAGATGTTAAGAAAATGATAATGATAAATTTTTGGAGATTAAAGATAAAATTTTAATTGTGAATGATAACCTATGTACGTACTTTGAGGCTTTAGTTGAAAATTAAGATGAATTTCTATCATATAGAAAGTAAGATTTTTTAATCTTGAAAAATAGTATGATTGGGATTAGAAAAATGATTGGATTTACTTATAAGATGAAAAGTTCATATGAGAACTGCTTGTATCCCAAAAGTTTAGAGATTTTAAATGTATGGGTTGGAAGAATGACTAAGATAATTATCATGATTTACTAGGTGATCATACGAAACTATATATGATGTGTTGATTAAGGAATTAGGCTTATTTATACCATTGCCCCCTGTAAGATACATTTTTTCTCACTTTGCCCCCTGAAACATAAATTCTCTCAGTTTGTCACTTGAATTTCAAACAGTTGTTGCAAAAAACCCTATGCCGTCAACTCTGTCAATTTTTCCGTTAAAAAAGCTGACGTGGCACCTATATGGCATGGGTGGGACCCTTTTCTAGTTATGTAGCATCCATGCAGACACTAAAAATTATAAAAAATTGACTCTAAGCTCGAAATTTGCAACGTCCCCTACTCATATAATCATATTTTTTATAATTTTTAGTGTCTGCATGGATGTTACATAACTAGAAAAGGGTCCCACCCATGCCATATAGGTGCCACGTCAGCTTTTTTAACAGAAAAATTGACAGAGTTGACGGCATAGGATTTTTTGCAACAACTGTTTGAAGTTCAGGTGGCAAACTGAGAGGATTTAAGTTTCAGGGGGCAAAGTGAAAAAAAGTGTATCTTACAGGGGGCAATGGTATGAATAAGCCAAGGAATTATTATCTTTGTCAAAGGATTCTAGTTGTGTTATATTGCATGTTAACATTTAAGAATGGAGTTGATATTGAAATCATTAGACAGATCTGACAATATGATAGCCTTATATAACTTCATTTGAACTTTTGAGGGAGTGAGCTATAAGCCTATAACAAGATTTAATTAGGCTTGAACAATCCAGTGTGGGATGAACGAGAAGATTTATGTTGTATAGAGTTAAATATAGGCTTATTCACGCTAATGCCCCTGAAAGTAACTTTGATTTTCAATTTGCCCCTTGAAACTTCATTCCTCTCACTTTACCCCCCGAACTTTACAAAATATCATATTCCATCAAGTTCGTTACAAGCTCCGTCAAATAAGCTGACGTGGCAGTTTATTGCCTCTTCCACATAAGCGCCACGTAGGCTTTTTTGACGGATTCATAGACAGACTTAACAGAATATGTTATTTTGTAAAGTTTGAGGGGCAAAGTGGGAGGAATGAAGTTTCAGGAGGCAAACTGAAAATCGAAGTTACTTTCAGGGGGTATTGACGCGAATAAGCCTTAAATATATACTAATCAAGGGTATAAAGACAATAATTATGAGGATTATTGAAGTGTTATTGACACTACAACAAATACCCCCATTATATATCAGTGAATAACTGATGTCTTTTCATGTTTTCGGATGATGTCTAGGCAGACGATATCTAATGTACCTACTTAAGATATCAGTTTTATACTGATATCTATAATGAGGTTAGACATCTTTTTTGTTTAAATTATGATGTCCAATGGGTCCTTTAGATATCAGTTCTCCAATTTTCTGGTGAATGAAGATTCTAAAACTGATATTAAAGATAGGAAACACATCGTTGATTACTATGGAAATAATCTAAATTTTGATTTAGACATCGGTTCTCTTATATTTATCGATATGGTAAACCCATTAAATGTATTTTTTTATGCTTTCTACATCGTATTTTATGTGATTTTTGATATGTAAACTACCTTAGATTTCATTTTATGCTCCCATAACTGATATACATGCTATGTTCCATATTAGGTTTTTTTTTTTTTTTTTTTCTATAAATAGATGTTTGAATGTATTTAAAACATCTGTATTTGATCTATAACTGATATAAAAGACATTGTTGGACATCAGGTTTTTATATTTATTGATATTGTAATGTTACTTTGATATTGGCTGTTTATGGTAAATTGATGTGTAAGCTATTTTATATTTTTGTGTTTTAACATAAATTGTTATGAAATTTATACTATAATATCACTGTTAATTATTATCCAATTTGTACTACAATCCAGATATAAAAGATATAAATTGACATTTAAGACTGTAATTGGTGCAATCTCAATCCATTCCATTACCATTAATTCCAACATCCAATACAAGTATTTCAAGACCTTCCGAAAAAGAACTCATATGTACAAATAAAGAACTCACATAGAAGGCTCTATCTTCTCGGAAATTCTAACATAACTGCAGGCATTAGATGCCTTCAAGCTTTTGACCGTTAGATCAGTAAATGTTGATCTAGGGTTTAGGGTTTAGGGTTATACAACTTTTTATAACTAAAAGAAAACATAGAACATGTCAGACCTTTATCAGATCTAACTGCCTCTCAACAAGTTCCTGGTCATCTGGGGTTGTAAAGCTTCCAGACCATGTAAAGATAGTTGAAACACTATGTAATAAGTAAGAGTACGAGGAATTCAAAGATGATGCAACCTGGTGGAAGGGATTAAGGAAAAAACAGTGAAATCAGAAAGGGGTGAATGTTAACAAGTAAAGTATTGCCATATACAGGACATGTATATGTGTGTGCGCGCAGACACAAAACAACACAATAGTCTACAAGTATAACATTGCAAAAAAAAAAAAAAGGAAACTTACTGCTTCGACTTGTATTGCTTGCATATTATCAGGCCCCGTTGGACACGAAATAATGCAACACCATCTTCTTGATGTCTCATCTGGAACTTCTTTCTCCGCAACATAATTTTTGTATTCATCACTTAGACCACCCTGATGGATTTCATATAGTCTATTTTTTGGTCATTTGAAAACATGCAATTATGTATAAATGTTAAATAAAGAAAGTTTGTTTCTTAACCATCTTGCTTGCTAGTGAAATAGTTGACTCAACCATCTTGCTTTCTGGGCAGGCAGAAACTTCAATGACTCAACCATCTTGCTTGCTAGTGAAATAGTTGATGCTCTTTCTTCCTATTTTAAGTAGTAATTCATAGTTAGAAAGCCTTCCATCAGCTGTGCAATCTAGATGCATTTATATGAGCTCTATGCATGAACAAACGTGCAACTCTCTTATCTCTTGTAAATATGTCACATTTAGCATGGAAAATGAGGGAGGAAAAAGACTTCAGTAACTTGGTGAAAGTTATTTTAGTTGAGTTGATGTCGTATAAGCACAATGTGCATCAAGGCAATAATTTAATTAAGGTAATTTGAAACAGTTTACGGTCACATTTTCAGTACATGACCCAACACCGTACCAATCACATTTCCAGCGAATGCTAAAGATTTAAAAAGTAATCTGATTTCATGCATAGAGAGGGGGAGGGGACAAGGGAAGAGAGAGAGAGAGAGAGAGATCTTTAGCCATCTATGGTAGGTTTCAGGACCAATAATACATTACAAAAAATGCTAACCTCTACTTTAGCAGTAGGCTTCTCTTTTTTCTTTTTAGGAGCATTTTCATCATCTGCTGTATTCCTTTCACCAAGTAATTCATGAAATTTTGCATGAATGGATTGCTGTCACATAAAAATGCATGGGAGACACAAATGCAGTAAGAAAATTATTTAGCAATTACTTGATAAAAAAAGAAAGAGTTCAAAGGTTTGACCAAATAAAAAAGAAAAAGAAACATGTTCAAAGATAGTAAAATAAGATCACCTTGACAATTTTTGGATCAGCCCATGGATGCCTCTTCCTAACATGTGCAAATAGATCACCCACTAGAGACAAAACAATAGAAGAAGAATATATACTAACAAAATGTTAGAAGAATTAAAGTGTTGATTACAATGGAGTGACATGAATCAGACAACACAAACATAGATTCGTACACAAGATCATAGGCAGTTCGAGAAGACTTTAGACTTTGTTGCATTGGCATATACAAGATCATATATATTGGGTACTTTTCCTCTCCCTTTCAGGGCCAAGGATAAGTATTCAAGCACATGCATGTGACATGCCCAATTTCATAGAACTTAAAAGTAATTATGATGCTTAAAGAACCATATGTGTGCCATAAAAGAATGCTTACAATTATGCTATCTACAGAAAGTTGCATTCTGGATATACATCATTTATTTTTCCCCTTAACATTGAATAACTTCCGAACCTAAGTGCGAAAACGCCTATGATAGCATAAAACAATAAAGTTCACAATAGATAGAGTATATACTTGTTATGTTTGCATGTTTTTCTATGAAATCTGTTTGAATGTTTTTATATAAGACCATAACATTTTTTTCTGTTGTGAGTATGTGTGTAATTAGTAATTCCTTAAGGGACTAACCATTCGATAGCGCTGCTCCAAAATTGCTTTCTTATTTTCTTCAAAAACCTCATTAACAGTCTGTTTTATTTCTTCCTCTGAAACTTCAACACCTGTTGCAAATGCAATAAGGTACGTTATCAATGTCTATAATTATAGAAAGGAGGCGGGAAAACTAACATGATACAATCAATTTGAACTGAGGAAGTGTTGGCTTTAATAAAATCATATGCAACTATCAGCAGAATTAGTAAATGGAACCAGTAAGAACTTGCATTAAATGCCAGAAATAACACACTACGTAACATCCTAAATGCACCCAAATCATTATTGAGCAAACATTATGTGGATTTTCATATCAGAGAGAAGTAGAATCATAATACTTGAAGATCAGAAGAATATGATGTGAATACTAAATAAAGCCTTGGTTAAGAATACAAGGAAAAGAAATGCAATATTTTGGAAAGCAACAAGCAGGGGCTATTGGACTTGGAGGAGCAGCTCTCGCATTCGAATATTTTAGTACTTGAACCAAAAGGATAAAGAGCATCACGATCAAACTCAAACTTACAGGTGCATGATATTAAATCTCTCACCTTGATGGTGTGGATAACGTAACAAGGGATTGCAGGAACCTTGCACTCCAGGCTACATATATATAGAGACTTATCACCATCAACCTTATCTTTCTTAATCTTCACCCACTGATCCATACTCGATCGCCCTAGACCCTCCTGTTTTATAGATCTCCGAATGATCAACAGAATCTTTTCTGGAAAAATATTCTTTAAAACCAAGGATAAATTAATGTGTTTAATTAGGGTTATTCCTAAACCTAGATCGATCAAATTCCTCAAATTCCTCAAATTCCCAAAGTCTAACAGTCTAACACCAAGGCTCTAATACCAAGTCAAAAGTCTAGGTTTAGGGTAAAAAAATGTTTATTCGATCTTCTCCATAAATGAGGTATTTATATACATGTCTACAAATACAATAACACCTTCTCTATATAGGATAACTATATGAAACTAAATATTTACAAAAGAATAAATACAAAGAAATAAATATATTCCTAATATAGATACAACTAATGAATAACGTAACAAAGCATATTCTTGTACATGTTAATGAATACCATGAACTCAAATGACAGCTAAATTGAAATTAAATTTTTGTAAAAAAGGTACATAATACATGTCTGAAATTAGTACTATACTTTCTAAATCAACAAAAAAGAGAAACACTGACCTGGACAACAACATCTGAAGAGTCTATTACTTTGTAGAGCTCACCCCAAATACTTTTACTTTGTCCCTTCTCAAACATTGTATGTCAGACAAGGTCCCTAAACCCGTCCCCTTGGCTTCCTTCTGCAGCAAACAAAAAAACATCTTCTAGCCTCCATATTATAAATCAATTTGCACCTATTATTGTACAACAAAAAAAAAAAACCAAACAAAAATCCTATATCCAAAAAAAATCAAACCCAAAATTATAACCCTAATCAGTGTGAAAAAAAAAATCCAAAATTGAAACCCCAATCAGTGTGGGATATTGAAATTAAACAAAACAACTTCAAAATTAAAAAAATTTATTTAGACATTAAAGACTTTCAAGATCCTTCAGAGATAGAAAGAGAAACCTTATGTATGCTTCCCTATTGCGCATCCAACGGCAGCTGACAGAGAGAAAAGGGTGAGAGAGAGAGAGTGAAGGAAGGGAGAGAGAGCAGATTGGGTTGGCTTGAGAGAGACAGCAGCAGAGAGGGTTATAGAGAAGGAGAAAGCAGCATAGCGGGTTAGAGCGAAGGAGAGAGCACAGACGCAAGCGACCCCCGACGCACACCACCACAGTCGCACGCGACCACCGACGCACACCACCACAGACGCACGCGACCATCGATCCACACCACCACAGACGCACACGACCACCGATGCCAGGTCAGCGGCAATGGCAACGTTACACTCCCTGAGGTTTATCGTCTTTTCACATACACTCCTGGGATTTCAATAATTACACATATACCCCCTGAGGTTTTAAAACTGTTACATATAATCCCTATAGTGAGACGAAAATGATGAGAAATTATACAAAAAAGCATGCTAAGGGATTAAATAGCCTAATAAGATTATTCAAGGTGTAAGGTTCAACCTGAATACAAATATTTTTTTTTATTTATTTTTTTTTCTTTTGTAGGGGGTTATATGCAACAGTTTTAAAACCTCAGGGGGTGTATGTGTAATTATTTAAACCCCAGGGGGTGTATGTGAAAAGACGATAAACCTCATGGGGTGTAAGTGTAATTCACTCAGATGAGAGAGGAGTTACGGGGTGAGTGTGAGAGAATGGGTCTGGGAGTGAGTGAATGGGTGAATGGGTCTGGGCGTAAGTGAATGGGTGAATGTGTCTAGTGTGAGTCAATATGTGTCTAAGTGTGAGAGGGAGTTGGTGTCTGAGTCTTGGTAAAATTTAAGTTAGGTGGAAAATTTTGTGCCTCCGTTTTTTTTTTTATAAAACAAAGATATCAGTTAAGGGTTTAGATATCAGTGAGGTTTATTAAGGTTTTTGTTGTAGTGTGATTTAGGATTGAATCTAAGGATTCTAGGTTGCTAGGTGCGAAAAGTCAGGAGGTATAAATAATTACGAAAAATGCAATTTGTTATTACTTGGAGAAATTTTATGATCAAGAAGCAAGGAATAAAATTTCGGGTTTCGAGGAAATTTCGAGAAATTTTAAATTTCGAAAAAAATTAGACAGAAACGACGGAAATTGCTATCAAAATATGGAAATTTTGAATGAAACTTTACTATATGTTTATTTAACATATTATCTACTACATTGATAAAAAATATTGAAGAAATCTAATTATATAGTCGGTTTTATGTTATATAAGATAAATATAATGCGCTGGAGACAAATACTTTTAAATAAAATTAGTATATTCTTTATACTCTATAATCTATATACTAAACCTTATATACTTTATAATTTATACTCTATATTATTTATGATATGGTATAAGATATTAGAGTTTAGGCCCTTTAGGGTATTTTTAATTATTTTTTATATATAAATATATTAGAATTTAGAATTTAAAAACAACTAAACGAAACTCCAAACTTTTTTTTTCATTCCAATTGCCCAATTGTCCAAATACCTCAAACCCCAATCAACCCCTTAACTCTTTTTTTTTTTNGCAACTCTCTTCTTGCATCTGTGATGTATTTTGAAATCAAACTGTATGTTTTGGGTCCTACGGCTGTGACTTCTTCCCTCTCATCTCTCTCCCTGCCCAGTCACATCTTTTCCTCCTTCCTTCTTCTCCTCTCCCTCTTCTCCTCCCCGATCTCTTCTCCTTCTCTTGGGCCGTCGAGATTTGGCCGGAGTTGGTTGGGTTTGTGCAATTAAGTGAGCGAAGAGTTGGGCCAGTTGGCTGGGTTTATTTTCGTTTGGCTGGATTTGATTGTTTAGTTGTTTGAATTGTTTCATTTTGCCAAAGACAGGGAAGGAGAAGACAGAGAAGCGGTGAGAGCGAAATTTCGCCGAAATTTAGGGTTTAGGGTATAACTTAACTTACATAAATTTACATAACTTAAGTCTAACTAACTCTAATTACATATATATATGGCTTAATTATCGATTTATCACAAAAAACTGTAACTCATTCCCACTTTGCCAACTGAAAGTTTTTTTGTCCCAGATTACCACCTGTAACTTACATCCGTGTCTCATTTTACTTTGTTCCGTCAACAATTCTGTTAAAAATGATGACATGGCCGTTAATGCTGACATGGCGCGCTGGATGTAATTTTGTTACGAGCATTCTGTTACGAGCATTTGAAGAAAAGGGTAATTTTGTAATTTGTACAAAAGGGGTTTTAAAATCCAAAAATTACTCTCTCTCTCTCTCTCTCTCTCTCTCTCTCTCTCTCTCTCTCTCTCTCTCTCTCTTTTTCGCACCTCACCCTCGCCGCCCCTGCCACTGGCAGCGGCTGGGGTCGGGCTTTGGCTCCCCGCCATCGCTGCCCTCCCCTCTTCCTCCCCCTCGGCGCCGATCACCCACCTGAGCCACCATCGTGACGAATCGACGCGGAGACCGAGAGAGGCTCTCGCCGGCAATCTTACTTTTTCGGCCACACCACGACCAACGACGGGCACCGACAAACTCGTCTCGCCGTCTCCGTCCTCCCCAGCCCGGTCTCGTACCTCGCCGTCACCCCTCAACCTCGCAACAACGCAAAACAGAAACGGAGCCACCGCCGACGATCTGATTTTTTCCGGCCAAGACGCGACACTGGATGTACTTGGCTTTGTTCCCCTTATCATAGCGAGTTCAACCATGGTCTCCGTTCGCCCATACGATGCCCCACGGCAGAGCAATGAGCTCGGAGAGCCAAGCCAGCCGCCGGCTTTCACTGTCAATTTCGGCCACTTTTGGTCGTCGGTCCAGTTGTCAAAAACGATCCTCGAGGTATGGGTAATCTTTCCCTTAAGGTGGGCACGTCCAATTTTGAGAAATTGGAAATTCAATTTTAGGGTTAATGCCTATTTCGAATTTCTTGGAATTGGACTTGGATTCCAGTTGTTTTTGTGCAATTAAAGGTTGTATTGTGCAATTAGGATTATTTGGAGTTGATTTTGGGTATTTCCAAGTTCGTGTCGTCGCTGCTACCATTGAAACCACCACTTTTACTTGCGGGTTAATGGTTGTTTGACTCGATTCCGCTCAATTGAGGTCCCAGGAACCCTCCTAGTCCCATTTGGTGAGAATTTGTTGATTTTTGTGTGTTGTTTGGGGCTGGGCAGCCACCATGTGTGGTGGTTACCACTCGTTTTAGTCGTTTAGCGGCCATTTGTGAATCTGGATTGTAATTGTTTGGTTGTCTGGTCTTAACAGGTGCACAGGCTCGGAAAATCTTATTCCCGATGTCGTTATGTTGTTGGATTTGTGATCCGAACAATGGCGCCGGGAAGGGCATTTCGGTCATTTCACGTGGTTGCACTGTGAGTGAAACTTATTTGGTTATATTGTTGAGTACCATGGATGAATTGTCTGTTTTGTGTGATTTGCTGCTTGATGTTAGAGAAGGCTAACTATAGGATTTGAATCATGAAACTATAAGGTTATGGTGTAGAATACCTATTATAATTTATAAATTATTATATTTCAAGTATTAGTATGCATATAAATATATTGCATGTACTTGAATATCATAAGTGGCTAAGTGGTGTAGTGGAAATTCACACTTTCACTCTCCTTAAGTGGTCATGGGTTTAAACCCAGAATGTGCAAAAAACACCACATACCTTTTTTATTCAAAATATATAACTTTTATATAATAAATAAAATTATGTATGTTTTTTGTTAGTTTGTAGACCAATTTGAAATGAACCATATAGTTGGTGAATGTAAATGTACTTGAGCCTAATTTATAAGAAAATCCTTTTAATTAATAACAAAGTTCTTCCCCGATTTGAAAGGTATTTCTCCTAAGGTGTAGAGTGAGTTTTGTAGAGATTGCATATTAAGTTTTAACTCCGAGATTTTGGTCGAAGCCCAAAATCTTGGAGTTAAAACCTAACATAAAGCCGTAAAAAAAGAAAAATAAAATGACTTAATTAAAAAACCTAAATCACTACCGGTCTTAGTCTAAGAAAAACTTATAAAATTGACTGAACTCTAAGTTTCCCTAATTTAAATGCTTAATTTATAGTTCCATGTTAGGCAATGAATCTAAGTACAAAAGTTTTGATGATTGTCATAGTTATTTGAGTTTCAAAAATATTTTAATTTGGAGATATACAAAAACATGTTTGTGTATGGAGTTGGTAAAAAAAAAAATATATATATATATATAGGCTTAATTATCAATTCACCACCCAAAATTGTAACTCATTCCCACTTTGCTACCTGAAAGTTTTTTTGTCCCAGATTACCACCTGTAACTTATATTCGTGTCCCATTTTACTTTGTTCCGTCAACAATTCCGTTAAAAATGATGACCTGGCCGTTAATGCTGACGTGGCGCGCTGGATGTGCTCCACGTGTCACATCTTTTCTTATATTTTCTGATTTTTTTTAATTTTCCTATTTTTATAAACTTTGAAAATTAATTAAAAATAGCTCCAAACTTAAAAAAATATACGAAAAATTCCTATTGACTTGTCTTGACTAGTACTAATTTACTATGGGGTCAAAATGCCAATTCTCTCTCTAAAAATTTTCAGAAAATTAGAATGTCCAAATTTATTTCTAGAAAATTAAAATGCTCTAGACTCTTTAGAAATTCATAGTATAATCTCTCGAACTCCAAAACATATGAGGTCTGCACCATTAGTCTTCTAAAAACTAACAATATTTTTCTCATGAACACTTGCTACCCAAAAGACCTCTCGGTTTTAGAGGAAAATAAGTTTTCGTATAAAATAAATTCTAGAATTTCTGTAAAGTCTCAAAATAATTCTCTAAAACAAGCTTTTGGTAATTTCCAAAATATTTTTGAGAATTTGTCCAAGAGTTAACAAAAATTCTAGAATTTTTTCTAGAATTTATTTAATAGAGGAAAATTTATTTTAAATAAATTTGGACTTTCTAATTTTTTTGAAAATTTTTAGAGGGCAAATTGGTAATTTAACCCTATAGTAAATTAGTACTAGTCAAGACAAATCAATAGGAATTTTCCGTGTATTTTTTTAAGTTCTGATCTATTTTTAATTAATTTTCAAAGTTTATAAAAATAGGAAAATTAAAAAAATCAGAAAATACAAGAAAAGATGTGACACGTGGAGCACATCCAGCGCGCCACGTCAGCATTAACGGCCAGGTCATCATTTTTAACAGAATTGTTGACGGAACAAAGTAAAATGAGACACGGATGTAAGTTACAGGTGGTAATCTGGGACAAAAAAACTTTCAGTTGGCAAAGTGGGAATGAGTTACAGTTTTTTGTGATAAATCGATAATTAAGCCATATATATATGTAATTAGAGTTAGTTAGACTTAAGTTATGTAAATTTTTGAGAATATTTGAAAAATGAAATTGGTGGCATTACATTAAAAAGATCTATGAAATAATTAAGGCATTTATCTTATTGCAGGCTTAATAGTAATCGATTTGTGAAAATTGTTAAGGTGAATGTTATATTTGAGAAATTTAGAACATGAAACTTGTGGTGGAATTTATAGACTTGGAGGTGCATGAAAGCAATGTGAAATGAGTAACATACCGAGGTAAATGTTTATGTTACTAATGGGTTAGAGAATTGTGGATCTAAATAAAAATTTATAATTCATAAGGTAATAAATTAATAATATTGTATGACTCTGAATCTAAACCATTAATTAAGTTAGATGTTCGCGATCACAGTCTAACAACATAAGTATCTTATATTCATGTTACAGTGCTATATGGTCCTGTCCACATATACGGATCATGTTAAGAACATTTGCCTCTTTGTCATTGTTTTGTTCGAAATATTTTTGCCTTAAATAACAATTACATTTACAATAAGTTCACATGAGATGGGTAGCTGAATAAAGGAGCTGTTTTAAAGAAACATATATTATCCCTATAAATTCATACAAAACTGTGGGAGTTGGTTTCTAACCCCTGTTGATACAGTACATATGGATGTAATACATAGAAAAATTAAGTCTTTTTCCTTTTTGTCTATGGTTGTCATTGCCATCTTTTCCTTCTACCTTCGTCTAGTTTCCACGAGCTTTCTTAGGTCCCTGGTATCAGATTATTACAGATCCATTAGCAACTAATTCCAGTCTCTGACCATTGGCACTTAGAGCACCAAGTGGTAGGGATGAGGCTTCATTGCACATTTCTCAGGTGAAATTGACACAAACTTAAAATCACGAAGCAATTAAGTACAAACAAGAAGTTAAGTACCTCGGCGGTGAAAGTCTTGAGAGGGTCCCTAGCTTTTTTCAATTTTCTCTTATATCCATTACGGCGAGCAGGGTTGGTATTTCCCATTGCAGCTCTAGCAAGCATAATAGTCTTGCTGGCTTCTTTAGTTTCTGCATCCAATAGATAATCAGGCACATCAGGCAGGTGAGAAGCAGGGGGCTTCTTGCTCAGAACTTTGTCATGTTTCAACAGATCCGCTCAAGAATAATAGATCAATAATGTTCCAATCTTGTAACTTGAAGTGATACAGTACAACATAAGACTCAATACATCCAACCAAATAAATTTGGTATGTAAGGGGTGTACTCAATCCAGAACGTCAGGGGTACATAATCAAGACTTTCATAGTTTTTTTAAAAGTCTATGAAAGTCATATGGTACTCAAAATGTCAATGACTTTCGTAGATTTCTCAAGTTAAATAGACTTTCAAACACTTTTGGCATTGAGGTATTAATACCAAACCTCTTTATTTCTCTCCCATTCCCCCCCCCCCCCATTGACTTTGAAAGACTTTTGGCATTGAAGTATAAATACCAAATGGACATGGATCCTGTGCTATAATTTTGGAAAATTTGCACATTTTTTCTCCAAACTCCCTATTTAACCCTTGTATGAAATTAGAAAAATTCAATTTTTTCTCCCAAATTATTTTTCTTTAATAAAAACATTAGTTTATTGTTTAACCATCCAATACCCCCCCCCCAACCCAAATGCACCTCACCACCACTCAGCCCTCCCCTCCGATCACCACCGTCAACTGCACTATTTTCTCCTTTTTCTTCTATCTCCTCCCTTTCAGCCTCGCTTTCCCTCTCTCCCACCACTCGCTGTCACCACCACTCTCTTTCTTTCCCTCTCTTGCAGCCACTCGCTGTCACCAATGTCGTCTTCGCCAATACCATCACCGGCGAGTGCATGAGCTTGCCGCAGAACTGGGACAAATCGACTATATAGCTCTCGCTTTAGATGCTCAGAGGCAGTGCGGCAAGGGTCGGCGAAAGTGGCGTCGCACAGAGAGAAAGGGATGGGGAAAGGGAAGGGGAAGGTTGGGTTTAAATAATTATTTTTAATTTTTTAAAATTTTAGTTTTAAATAAATATTTTTATGGGCACAATGCAATTGATATTCTCTGATTTCTCAATTTCTTATTTTCTCAATTGGCTCACAACCACCAATAGAGTTCTTTGCCCAAAAAATTGGAAATTATTAGAAGTCATTGAAATTATTAGAAGTCGTTGAAAATCTATCAATGTCTATGAAAGTTTTTTCATAAAACTCCTTGAAAGTCTATGAAAGTTCGTTATAATTATGAAAGTCTGTCACTTAAAAAAGTCTTTATAAGTTTGAATTGAGTACACCCCCTAAGTCTCTTGGATTAACTTCAAAATGAGCCTTCAACCTAAACAAATAGATGCAGATCATTATAAAACAAAAACGGAAAGTTGTGGTAAAGAGGTTAGAGTAGAATAAGCAAATGTTGGAAAACCAAAAAATGAAGAGAACACAAGTAGTTGTCACTCAATCAAAGTAGATCTCACTATTGTGCCTCTTGTGATCTAAACAAGATAGAAAATAGGCACTAAATAGGAGAAGAGGAAATTACATAAATGGTCCACTTATTATTCGCTAAGTCGTTTGGGTCCATAAATTTTTTTAAGTTCCATATTGGTCCATGAATTGTCTGATGTGTTCTATTTTGGTCCAAAATCGACAATTTTGTCCCTCAAAGTCAAGTCATTGGTACAAAACTGACGGGCAAAATTGCCGATTTGGACCAAAATGGAACACTTCAGACAATTCGTGGACCAATATGACACTTAAAAAAATTTGTGGACCAAAACGAGACTTAGCGAATAGTAAGTGGACCGTTTCTGTAATTATCTCATAGGAGAATGTAGCAAAATCAATTATTTTCAGCATGTCTTGAACCTAATTTTGCAAGAGGTTTGGTGCAGAAGACCTCATATAGATAAAGAAAGCAAAAATAGTAGATACTCACTTTTCAGAATTGATAATTTCATTTCTCAAATCCTGAGCTCACAAGTCTTTGCAACATCCTGTAGAAGTCACTAGCATCAGTGATCTTGAGAGGTGACTCATGGCACCTTCAAAATGAAAATACGAAGGCAACCATGAAAGATAAAAGAATCAGAAGAATCACCTCAGCTCTATATCGTAAAGACTCCACTGCATTCTGGTTCAGTAAAGGAAATGGAGCAATTAAGTTTGATTCATCTTTTTGATCATCCCCCAGAAAGGATTTGATTTCTTCAAATATTTCCATCTCATCTGAAGAAACCTTTTAGAAAAAAGCAAATATAAGAATATGAAAATGTGTCACAACTCACAAGATAAGATCATCATCACAATCATCATTATCAACCCTTCTTTCTTCTATAGAGGCATAAACAACACACAAGTCTTAAGCAAGATAAAACATATAAGGATGCACACAAACCCAAAAGCAAATAATCAAATTTAGAAAACCACATACGCAAACACTTGTAGTGCATATATTGTTGCATCAGACACATGCACAACCAAAAAAAGTAACTGAAAAAGCCTTTTGGGTTCAGTGGAATAGCCTGGTTGCAGTTACATGTTACTGCATGCCATGGACCTTGAATACGTCACAGAGGATGCATTCGGTCATAGCAGGGTGGATGATAAACTCATATAATAGATTCCTATTTGAAATTAGGCTAAAAGAGGGGGAACGAACAAGAGGGGAGAGGGGGTATGCGAGCAATGTAATTATCATTGAGTAATGCCAATCATAATTCTACTGGGATGCTATTCCCTACAAAAGACTTTTTAAAAAATCTTTTAATCTTGTAGCAAACTCACAAGAGAGATAGAAGCACCAGTACTATATCCTCTTCCAGTACGTCCAATACGATGAACATATCCTTCAGCACTTTGAGGCATATCAAAATTTATAACCTGCAAAAGGAATAAAAGCGAAGATAATGTTAATGGGATACTAGCTGAGCATGGTATTTCACAAGGTATTATTTGAGAGACAAGAATCAGAGCAATACTTTAATAATACAAAAGCAATCAAATTTACATTAAAGGTGGAAAAGCAGGCCACCAAAAACAACTAAATAAAATACCAGCAAATCAAGGTACAACCATCAGCTCATGAAAAAGCAGCAACCCAATCAACATGATTAAAGAAAAACAGTATATCTCAGTCAACAAAAAAAAAGGTATATCTCAAAGATCCTTCTATTCTTCTCCATCCCAATAACCCAAACTTTCGCCAATAAAATACAAATCCATAAAAAAGAAACCATTTTCTATCCGAAAAGAGTACACTTTTCTCAATGAACGATGAAACATGTGCTTCCCTAAACAGCTTGTGCCATAAGTGCATGACAACATAACAGTGAAGAAAACGATGGTCAAAACTTTCAGCCTCCTTTTTGCACATCATACATTGATAGGGTGAAACATAAACATTAGCCTTGATTTTTGAATCTGATCACAAGTATTAATCCTTCCATGACCAATAGTCCAAGCAAGAACTTGTACCTTGCAATGCACTTTAGCCTTCCAAATCATCAAGGTTTGAAAATACATAAAGATGGATTGTCAATCAATTAAGGCTTTTTTGCACTAATACCACCCAGAATATAGGGGCTGTGCAAGTTTACCACCCAAAAAAAATTACAATTTGCCACCCAATTTTATTTGTGTGACAATGTGGAACCCACCATCCACTTTTCTGTAAAACCTGGAAATTACAAAGTGAATTTAATTCAACCTGAGGATAGCATCGGGTAAATTGTTTTTTTCAAATCAAATAAATCATCTAGGATGAATATATGAAATCAAAGAAGCTACCCCAGTCAAAATTGAATTTAAAGAATGATAGCCAGCAAAACCATACCATCAAGAAAAGTAATGACATACCGTGTGTACATTTTTGAAGTCAATTCCCCGCACCACACCAAATTCAGAATTGGTTTTGTGCTTAGCATGCTTTCTAGACTTTTTTTGTTCAACACTACTCTCCCCAATGTCTTCATTCTCTTTCGTTTTGCTGTTATCAGCTGCAATCAAATAATCAAAAAGCCCAGCATTGAATTCCTGTTGACAAACCAAGGTGGTGAGGACTGAGAATATTGTGAAATATCATTATCAAAATGGTAGACTGGCAACAAACTCTAACCAGTAACATAAGTAAATATAAGCCATGACAAGACAGCAATATCAAAATATTAAAATACAAACAAACCTCAAGAATATGCAGGTGAGAATTTTGTGGCAACTCGGCATTTAAAACAACAGATTTGATTCCAAACTGCAAAAATAGATAACAATAAAGAAATAAATACACAAATAAAATATGACTATGAGGCATAAATCAATTCTCTCCTCCTTCCCTCACTAGTTAGGCAAAAAAAAAAGAGGGAAGACACAGAAAAACATACACTATCCCTTACTCTCTCCCTCTCTACTCATACACACACTATCTCTCTCTACTCACTCTGTTTTCAGTTGATGCTATGCAATGAAATACTAAAACAAGGGAGATATCAATTTCTGCAAAAAAAGAAAAAGTTTTCCTGCACGGATGAAGAAATCTATATACCTTTTCCAAATATAGTTTCAATCTGAATCCCATGTCAATTGTAATAGTAAATATCAGAACTTTTTTGTGAACCAACCCCAACTTTAAGAGGGAGAGGATGTAGAGTAACTTGTCATGGGCACTGCATGATAACTGAAAAATAAAAAAGAAAAACATAAGTCGATTGCCATATGACGATCTCAGTTCAACCAGAAGTCGATGGGCAAAAATAAAACCAGATACATGAAACATTAAAGAACACATGGAAATCCAAAGAGATCATTGGTACCAAAAGAGATATAAATCATAAATGGAGGGGGGGATAAATAAAATTAAAGAAAAACTAAGTATTAAAATGAAGTCAGACTTGCCTTAAAAAATATAGGTTTTTAGGAACACAGAATATTTTATATCAGAAAAAGCTAAAGGGCCATGGCATTACATGCTTCCGAGATGAGGCAGTAAATTATGCTATTAAAAAAAAAAAAGGGCAACTGCTTTTTTTCATAAGAAAAAAAACAACTGATTAATTGTAGCTAACAGAAAGGCTCCCTTCAAAGTCATGTTAAATGTGTTATAAATCGTACAACAGTTTTGGCAAAGATGTCGAAACAACCCATTTTGGGGTTATGCCATTTCCTATTAAGGGCATAACAAATCTTACCCAAAACTGCTGAACATTTTTTGGGATAAAATCGTCCTTGATATCTCCCACTTCTGGCAAAGTCAAAATGTAGGAATTATGTAGAATCAGCTTCTGCAGTTTCTCAACATCATCACTGCCAAGTATCATAAGATGCTAGGTATCAATAAGAGATAATAAAGTAAAACCCTAAAGTGAAACCATGAAAACAGCCACCCTTGAGCCATCAAGAGATATATTATGGCACAAAATACATCACCCTTGACATCATAACTCCTAATTAGCAACAAAAATAGTGCATATATTATGTAAATACCAAACCTTGCGGTGGCAGACATAAGAAGACATTGACAACATTTAGGAATGTGAGGTGTAAATGCCTTTATATCTGCCTCATATCCATATGACAACAGAAGATCTGCCTGAAACAGAATATAGTTAAATTATCTCTCAACGGGATGATACTAAGTAATCATTCTTCAACTTGACTACGGGAAAGAAATGAATATCATAATAGAGTAAATTGCCAAACAACCATAAATTAGAGGTGAAATTATAAACTCAAAGCATGTACGATTTACAGAACCACATAATACAACAGATGATCTGACTGAAACAAAATATAGTTCAATGATCTTCCAACCGAATAATACTAAATAATCATTCAAGTATTTTAATGATTTGTCAACGGGATAATACTAAGTAATCATTCTTCAAAACCTGACAATGGGAAAAAGTGAATATCATAATAGAGTATATTTCCTAACAACCATATATTATATTAGTGGTGAAATTATAAATTCAAAGCAACTATGATTTCTAACACCCTGTGATACAACAATATAATGTACGTTTCAATTTACAATTACAACTTTATACAAACAAATTTACTATATTTCTCAATAACATCAATCTGGCATAGAGTATCAGCTACAAAATTAATTGAGGTGCAAATAGTCTTTCAAGGTGAAAAAAAAAAATAGCAGGGCTGCAGGTAATGAATAAATCTGCCATCAAACTCAACTAAAACTGACAAATATGTTTGTGTGTGTGGGTGTGTGTGTAACTGGGTCTTCACCTCATCAAGAACAAGAATTTCTAATGAATCATCAATCGATGTTGATTGAAGAACACCATCAGCCAAGCATTTCTTTATGGAAGCTGGAGTCGAAACCAGAATCTCAGGTATGCTCGCCAAAGCTGTCCGCTGGAAGCAAAATAGTGAATAAGATAAAGTTAGCAAAATGGTTTTAGAATCACTTGGCATAAAAATACATAACAAAATCTCCATGTGCATGTGTGCGTCTGTGTACATGTATATTTCATAGAATTGGAAAAATGAGTTGAACAAACCCAATCAGAAGCAGGCATGCTGCTTGTCAGCTGTACAACTTTCAATGGAACTCTACACAATTCAATCAACGACGAAACCTCTTCATAAACCTGCATATGTGCCATAAACATTCATAATCAGTAACCAAGCATATCAAGCAATACAAAAATGGAAATAGAATTCGAACCGGGAATTTTTACGAAATGTATAAACCTGCTCAGAGAGTTCCCGAGTAGGGATGAGAATGATCGCACTCGGAGCAAGCTTCATCTGGGATTCTGAAGCAGAAAACAGCTTCTGAAGCAACGGCAGGAGGTAGGCAAATGTTTTTCCAGAACCAGTCTTTGCCCTAGCGACCACATCCTTACCTTGCTGGAAATCAATCAATTAAAGCAATTTTCAACATTAAAGATTGATTTTCAATTCCTGCATTTTCTGGGAAGCCAAACAGGAAATAAAATGAACTTAATTTAGAAAAAGAAAACTGACAAGGATGAGAGGAATAGCGACTCGCTGAATGGGCGTGGGCTTCTGAATTTTCTTCTTGTTTAGGGCACGAATAAGACGACCGTCCAATCCGAGATTTTCGAATGTCTGGTCCTCTTCGTCTTCGTTTTCAATCTCCTTTGGTGGTGGCTTTTGCATAGTTTCAGCCATTTGAGTCTGTAGCCTTCGAGGTTCGACGTAGTTAGGGTTTAGGTTTTTAATTAATATATTAATGACATGTTATATCCCAAGAATAAAATTTCGGATTTTAAGAAAATTTCAATAAAAATTTCGTTAGAAATTTCAAAAATTTTAAAATTTCGACAAAAATTTGATGGAAACAACGAAAAGTGCTATCAGATTATAAAAATTTTGATTGAAACTTTACCATATGTTTATTTAACATATTATCTACTACATTGATAAAAAATATTGAAGAAACTAAATTATATGATAGGTTTCATGTAATATGTGATGAATATAATACATGTTGGAGGCAAATACTGTAAAAAAAAATACTTCACTAATTAATAATTACTTCAATAACACCTCAATTTTATTTTTATTACAATATTGCCACATGAATTACAAAAGTAGTCAATACCACATAGAGTTTCTAGGAGGTTCAAAATTTTCGCTGTCTTCAATATCATCATGTCCAGAGTAGGTGTAATGCGAAGAATAATCACTCTAAAATACTTCTCCAATATAATTTTGCATGTAATTGCCAACATGCCAACCATATGGATCAGGAACCTATTGTGGTTGAATTTGCCCACAAGCATACTCATTTGAAGAGTTTGTCTCTTGTTGTGCCAATGAGTTACTATTAGACTCAACCGAGTAATACAGATGTGGTAGGTAGAATATTGGAGGGTTTGGCCCATAATTGTAATTGTCACTTCCTACCCCCATAGAGCCAAAAGTGGTGGATAATGAATCATCTTTTTCTTGTGCCAAACTCTCATGACCTCTTTGTCTGTGACTGTAGCTTTTTCCTATGACACCAATTCCTGGTCTGGCACGCCTACTCTCATGATCCTCATCTTGTGTTGCATGTGTGTAGTTTGCTTCGACAAAAAATGGACTCATATACTCTTGAGAATGTCTAGTGCAATCTTCATTTCCACCACCACCACCACCACCACCACCACCACCACTACCTCTACCACTACCACTACCTCTACCTCCACTATTGGTAGGAGTGCCAGATCTTGTGTCGGAGTTGCCTAATCGAGAAGGATTAGTGGAAACTGGCTCATTACGATGTGTCGACCTTGGTTGCATAAATTCATCAAAACTTTTAGTAGGGCTCACCTTCTCATTTAGAACTCTGTCCACGTTAATACCTTCCTGATGTGTTTGAGTTGCAATATTAGGATTTGGATTGCCTGCATCATCATCTAAATGGAGGGGCCTAATCCACTGATAAAACTGGTTTCCCTCCACATCATCATCCCCTATAGCAGCATTATATATATCTAGCGGATTGTATTCATCGACGCAATCCTCCTCTGTTTTCTTGTCTCAAAGTGCAAGCCTCATGTCATAGTAGCAATCACCATCTTTTCTAACCTACTATATAAGAGTCTGTTTCATTATTTGGTGCGTATGAGTGCGAAAGTACTCCAGTTTCTTTCACAAGCTGATGATGACGTCATTTGTGATAAAACTTTGATGGCTAACTTTCTCACAGTAGGCGCATCACTCCCGACCCACCATTTACCTAAAATGAAAAATTTATTTGTGTAAGTGTAACTATAAAAATAAATAATCAACTTAATCTAACTTATACAAGTACGATGTATACTCACTAAGAGACATTCGTGATTTAGTGGCCTTTGCAACTCGCTCTCCGAACATTTTCCGTGCATCTTTAAAATATGTTAACTAGATACAAATACAATACAAATTATACAATATCAATCAAATATATAATTTAAGACAAATCAAATTCTATAAAGTATTAATATTTCTCGTAAGGATTCTTATGAGCCTTATGACAAATTATTTTTACCTTATTTTCAAATTGGCCAACTTCTGGTGAATAGAGATCTAATTTGGAGAATACGTTGTGCACAGCCCGAATAAGTTCACCATCATCTCCAATGCCAGATCTATATTGATAGCGAGAATTCAAATAATAGGCTGTAATCATGCATCAAGTAAATATAGAAATATATAATTAGTAATTTAGTACATTAATTGAAAACTAAATCAATTAAAAAAATGCGGAACCAAAATAACAAATAAATTATTGGTTACCTGTTGCATGTAAATCGTATTGTAACATTTTAAACCATCGATCGTTGATAATTTTTATCACCCACCGTGCACCCTGTATTTTTTCTAACTCTTCCTTCACGACACGCATCAACTCATAAATTGATCACATTGTAGGATACACTTATGTGTCGACAATACGTAAAACTATATAGAAAGGTTCAAACAGACCACACACCTTATGCACCTGTTGCCAAAAAGATTGATCAAGAACTATATTTTCAACCATGATGCTGGCATCTGAACGCCGGAAATTGCTACGACCCCAATCATCACTGGTGAACAATTGCTTCAGCCCCATCATCTTACCATACAAACTATATAATGCAATATAGTTTGTAGCAAATCGGGTGGCACCAAGACTAACAATATCTTCCTTCGTGATCTCTCGCATCTTTGCCAACAACCAGTTATGGTTGTAAATATAATTCGTGATCATTCTTGCTTTTTTAATCACATTAGCAACATGCTCTTTCTTCCACATCTCTTCAAACATTAGATCAATGCAATGTGCTGCACACGACGTCCAGTACACATTGTATTTGTTCATTAATTTCTTACCAGCTTTGACAAATGCGGAACCATTGTCGGTCACAACTTGAACAACATTCTCCTCTCCAACCTCCGTGATTACATCCTTCAGTAGCCCATAAATATATTTATGATCCTTTATGCAATCTGAAGAATCAACGAACTTAAGGAATACCGACTTCCCTTTTGAGTAAGCCATGAAGTTTATGATAGACAGTTTGTTTGGACCTGTCCAACCATCGCACATGATTGTGCAACCATAAGTTGCCCAATCGGTCTTCAATTTGTTAACATGCTCTTGCATTTCTTGAAACTCCTAGTCCAAAACTCCTAGTCAATTTGTTAACATGCTCTTGATAAGGTGTTGGAGGTTCCACTCCTACTGCTGCCTGTTAACATTCTATCACCAAATTTTTGAAATGATAAGATGCTGCTTTTGAAGGAGGAATATTTTCATATATGAAGAACTTGTGATGAGTGTGCATTTTGCATCACTTTATGATACTAATTCCTTAACCTAGAGTGTTAGAACTCGCTATTTTGTGTTTCTTGTCTTGTTTTTGTGTTTTCAGGTCAAATGAAGCAGAAATGAGAAAAAGAAGCAAATAGAGCCATTTTGGGACATTTCCTGGTCAAACCAGGAAAACGAGTGAAAACCTGGTCAAACTAGGAAAAGTGCAGAAATCCTAGTCAAATGAGGATTCCTAGTCACACTGGGAAACATCAAGTCCAGAACCATCATTGCGGAGCCAGAAATGTGAAATCCTGATTCGAACAGGAAATCCTGGTTGAACTAGGAAACCTAACCCAACTAGGGAAAGGAGTCCTAGTGACACTAGGAGACCCCAGGGGCAATATGGTCATTACGAGAAGTTGAAATGGATAAGGAATCTCTCATTTTCAAAGAATCCTAGTTGCACCAGGAAATGTTGTTCAAAGTTCCAGAAGCTTCCAGAAGGTGGTAGACATCCATGGAAATGAATGGAGGGAAGAAATGAATTTGAATTCAAATGGAAATGAGGGGCAAAATGGGAAGTCAAAAGTGGAAGGCCCATGGGCCCTAGGGATGCCGAACCAAGTGGGCCATGCATGCACATGCATGGGCCCAAACCCTGGCAGCCCAAAGGCCATACGCAAGGAGGAAGATGGCAGCCCATGCATGCGCATGCATGCCATGCAAACCCTAGCAAGGAAGGAGCCATGCGCAAGCCACTGAAGCCCAAGGTGGAAGCCCATGGAGTGAAACCCTAGCCCATCTTGTGCAAGCCACTGAAGCCCAACATGGAAGCCCAACATGCAAGCCCAAAGCCTAAGACTACCAGCCCATGCGCAAGGGAGGGACCCTAGCTAGGCTAGGCGTGAGCCACTTAAGCCCAAAGGGAGCAGCCCAACACGCAAGGGCCTGATCAGCTAGCCCTAGCTGAATCCGCAAGCAACAAGGAGAGGCAAACTCTAGCAGCCGCAAGTTGCTTCTCCTTGCCTCTCAAGGAATGCTCCTCTATATAAATCCCTCTCATTCAGAACCCTAGGGGACTTTTTATCACTTTTTGCACCTACACACTCCAGCCGAAATTCCCTTCTCTTCTACTAGTTTTATTTTTCTGTTTTAGGTTTTTAGTTTCAGCTTTTATTTTCTTGTAAGGAGAGCCGAATTCAGGGAGAGACTTAGAGAGAGGGTGGCGTGACAAGTGAGAGAGAGAAGGAATCAGCCTTGCCGCAAGCCCTAGCTCACCTTGCCGTGAGTTCCTCCTGCTTGCTAGGTGCTTCCTTCTTCCTCTCTCCTTGCCGCAGCCCCCATGTGTTTGCATCTCTGATTTTTGTTTTCTTTTTC
>QANW01012586.1:49630-205223 GCA_003254865.1 Dryas drummondii
TGCTCACTTCCGAGATGCCAGAAAACGAGGAGATCACTTTTTATGGAGAGGAGAAGTCCGAGATGGAGAGCTTCTTCAGTGCGTTCTTAGGGAATTCTGAGAGTAGTAATGGCAAAAAGAGGAAGAGGAAAGGACGCAAGTAGAGGTGAAGGCAATGTCAGGCTGAAGACACAAAAACAAGCGCTGAATGGGAGACAACCCAAGTTTTTAGTTTCGAATAATGGAGGAGGAGTAATTGAGGACCAAGGAGGCCGCGCCTACCCTTGGAGTGTCCACGCTTGCATACGCAAGTAAACAGTTTCTTTATTTCGCTTCATAAGACAATTTTTCATTTTGGTGTGTTTATTTGGTTTTGGATGTTTGCAATTTCCCGTTTCGCTTAATTTGATCATTTATGCATTTATTTCATATACATTGAGGGCAATGTATCATTTAAGTGTGGGGGGAAGGACAATTGTCATTTGTTAGTGTTTTTAGGTTAGAACAAGTGTTTAGGGTGTTTTAAGTGTTTTTAAGCAATTTTGGAAAAGAAAAAAAACAATTTTTCGTTTTTAGTGTATTTAGGTGTTCTTAGGTTAGGAAAAAACTTTTTCTTGTGTTTTTAAACTTAGGGTGTCAAAACCCACATCAAAATGCACGTTTTCTTTAGATCTCATTCACCTTAGTGATGGATGTAATGCTTTTGAAGTGTGCGACACTGTTTTAAAAACAAAAAAAATTTTGAGTCATTTGGTTGTTTCAGGTCGTTTTGAGTCCCCAACTAATTGATTTGAGTGTGCATGATTGTTATGAGCATGTTTTAGTATTGTGTGTATATTTGGTGTTCTTTTCATTCTAATAGTGTTCCATAACATATCTTGCAATTCTATGACATTTGGCCTTGTTGATATGAATTTAGGTTGTGGTCAGCATTACTAATGATTATATGCATAATAGAGTAGACTTGCATGACCTAAGTGAGCTTTTGAGCCCTGTTCTTCAATTCTTGAGTGTTGCGCGCCACTCTGATTCTATTATTGTCATATAAGTCGTTGCTTTAATCTCATTATCTTTCATTTGGTCATTTGCTTGGAATATGCATAATCTTGAATCAATGAGCTAGAACTCTTTTCTTGTGTACACAAAGCGCGCATGTCGTATTTGCATAACTCTTGAGAAATGAATTTAGGCCTTGTTTGTGTACCCCATAGCCTGAAAAGCCTACCCATTACATGTTTTATCCTTAGTTACCCATTTTGAGCCTTTTAAGCCGTTTTCTTTGTTACCCCATACCAAACCCTAAGTTTGGGGGTGCTTTTGCTAGTTCTCGAGCAAATAAAAGAAAGAAAAGACTCAAGACTGACTCCAACATCCCAACAATTTAATTTATGCACACAACCATTAATCACATAGTGAAGCAAGGCATATAAATTGTATTCTCCAAATTCTAATAACATTTCAAATAACGTACCTCGCTCCTCTATTGTCATATAGGCCATCCTTGACACAAATCCAAGTATTAGACAAACAAAACTAAATCAATACATACATAGTAGATTCAACTCCAATCCTCGCTATGGCATACTCTCAATGATAAACACTCAAGAATTGGGTTGATATGTGCACTCAAAAGTATATGTGAGAGGAAATATGTAACAAAAACAACTAGCTCACATATGTACATGAAATAAAGGCACATTTTAGAAAGAATACTGATCTCATGAAAGGAATCCAAATGCTTGAAATAGAATCAATAACCATAGGCTCCCTTCTTAAATAGACTCCACATAAGTATAATACACACCTCTTGAGATCAGCTAGGGCTTTAATAGGGTTATAATGAAGGCTTAGGCTAGGATAGGGTATTGAAATGAAACGGAAACACAAAGGGCTACATTCATGGAATTGCAAGCATTATTAGAACATTCTGAGGTACACTTTGCTTCTTTGCACTTCATAGCTCAATTTGAACTCTTTTTGCTCACTTTTTCTTTTGAAACCGTCCCATCTCTTTTCTTTGATTTCTTTTCTTTTTCTTTTCTTTGGGCACGGCATACATACTTTTCTAACACATTTTTGTATAAGCTATGCATTTTCACTTCTTTTTCACCTCAATCAACATATAAACAACTTGCAACACCATAAATAGGGTAAAACGGGTAAAAGGGGTTTCTTTTATGGTTGTACCTTATCAAAAATCCGGTGCGTATCTGATAAGATGTTGGAGGTTCCACTCCTACTACTGCCTGTTAACATTCTATCACCAAATTTTTGAAATGATAAGATGCTGCTTTTGAAGGAGGAATATTTTCATATATGAAGAACTTGCTGATCAAGTGTTGCATCCCATCTTTGATTGACCCTCCAAAAAAGAGATTTTTAACACTCTTTTGGCATGCTTGAGCTACTGGAGGTGTTGGTCGTGGTTCCCTCATGCTTGATCCTCTTTGCATATGTGCACCACTATTAGACCCAAAACCTTGTCCCCTATTTGGGACTTTATGTAAGTGTTTCCTCTGCCATTCTGCTGCTCTAGAGGCTCGAAGTGCAGCTCGAAATTCTCTTTGCTCTTGAGGCCCCATATTATCATTATGATCCTCATCATCATCACTCAGCTCAATCTAACCTTGTCGTCGAAGCTCTTCCTTAAGCTCTTCCATCTGTTGTATTTTTTTTGCTCTTTTGGTGTTATTTGTGTTGCATCCCTGCAATGATGAATTGTTTCACTTCTGGTGGGACACTATTGCATCGTTGCACATTGTTTCTAGGATCCAAACCACTAAGGTGGTATTTCAGTCGTGTCACTCTAGCACCCTTCATTACAAATCCACAATATTTGCATACTGAACCTTGTTTGCTACACAGTAGTGGATCGACATGATCCCAAGCTGGATCACGTGATCTCCCTCCACTGGCTATTGAATCCTAAATTTATAATAACAAAAAGACATACACAGTAACACAATAACAATAACAATTAACAAGAGAGTTAAATTTTATATTAATATCATATCAGTATATCACCAATAAATTAATTTCATATTAGTTATTAACTTATTACTAATTAGTAATTTCATATTCTATTGATATTACCAATTGGCAATTCCATATTACTAATTTGTAATTTCATATCATATCACAAATTTCATTTCCATATTACAAATTTCATATTAATTATTAATTTATTAC
Organism: Dryas drummondii; assembly: GCA_003254865.1. Taxonomy (NCBI): domain Eukaryota; kingdom Viridiplantae; phylum Streptophyta; class Magnoliopsida; order Rosales; family Rosaceae; genus Dryas; species Dryas drummondii. Next base: position 52,799 of record QANW01012586.1, read on the forward strand.
CAACTCCATATTAATTTCACTAATTCTAAATTATCAATTCGGCAATTCCATGCATAATACATATTAGATACTATTAACAAATCATACAAATTCCATATTAATTATTAACAAATCATACCAATTCCAATTCCATATCATATCATAAATTTCATCTTCCATATCAATATTTATATGTCATACAAATTACACAAATCATACAAATCAACCCTAAATTATACAATCAATTCCAAAATTATACGATTAAATTAAGATTCAAAATTAACCCAAAATCATACAAATTATACAAATCAAAATCACTCAAAATCATATAATTAATTCCAAAATTATACAAATTATACAATCAAATATGCAAAATCTCAACATCAACCCAAAATCATACAATCAATTCCAAAATTATTCAATTAACCCTAAAAATTTAATTTCAGAAATACTCAAAGTTACAAAAAAATTATACAATTAACCCTAAAATTTTAATTCCAAAATCATACAATCTTAGAATATAGGTGAAAATAATTTATCTTGATGCTAAAAAATTTTAACTGTAAAATTGTAAATAGAGATAATGTCTTACAAAGTTACAAACTGCTACTTACAATTACAAACCGATTTCTGGGGTTAAGAAAGAGAGAGGTCGGAGTGGCTTCGAGGTGGCTAGATGCTTCGAGGTGGCCGGAGTTGGTGAGAAGACAGAGAAGTTAGAGAATAGATTGACACAGAGAACACCGGTGAGAAGAGAGAGAGAGAGAGATGAGTCCAGTCCAGTCTTCCAGTAAGCCAAAGAGAAGACGGAGGAGAGAGGAGAGAGAGCGGCGCTGCAGATTGAGTTTGAGATTGAAAGAGGCGTGCGAGTTGCGACTGTGCAGGTGAGGAAAGTTGGTTAGCTGGGTAAGTGAGCGAAATTTCGTCGAAATTTCTCTCAAATTCAAAAAAATTTGCCTGTTAGGGTGTTCGAAATTTCGCCAAAATATTCCAAAATTTTGTCGAATGTGTGTTAAAATTTCGAAACCCCTCAAAATCGAAATTTAAACCCTTGGTTATATCCTCTTGCCAAATGACTGTTAAGGAATTAATTAAAAAAATATAAGAAAGTAAAGGCATGTTTGGCACTGCTTCTTAAAAAGTAGGCCTATAATGTGAGCTAGCCCGGCCCTAAGATAAGAAGGCTCAAGCTCTACCCAGCCCTATGATTTTTTGGCCCTAGAAGTTAGACGGGCTGGGCCGGCCCTATATTATTTAAGCTAAGCCCAGGCCCTATCCAAAGCCCTATAACCTTCAGGCTTATAGGCGGGGCCATTGGGCTTGGCCCATTTGGTCTTACTAAATTTGCTACCCGTTTGACCATATTTTGCTCCTTTTTATTCAACTAAAAAATAATTTTGGTTAAAATGGGATTTGAACCTTGGCTCTACTAGTTTTTTGGTCCACTCTTTTGCCACTTAAACCAAAGATATTTATTGTTGAAAACAATGAATTAAATTATAATATATAAATATACTGACCAAAATTCTAAGACTAATAATTATGTTATAATGAGTTATTACCTTATTAGTGTTAAAAAAAAAAAAAATTGTGATGTTGGTAATATTAACAATCAAACTAAATTTAAAGTTTTTAAATATATCAATTAAATGTAACAATCAATTAATATTGACGTGCCTGTAATAGTGATGATGGGAAAAAAAAATTAAATGCAATCTTCTTTGTGCCTAGTGCATATGAACTAAATGAATTAATAACATTTTTCATATTTATTTCTAAGCATTTTAAATTCAATGCTACAACACATGCATAATATTATTTTTTTAAAAATATATATATATTATTTTTAATAAATGATCGGGCTGGGTCTGGCCGTCCTAGGGCCACAAATGTAATACCCAAGCCCTACCCTTAACACAATGAGCCGAGCCAGCCCATAGCCCTAACAAAAGGGTCGGGTTTGGACTGGCCCATCAGACCTGGGCCATTTTTACAGGCCTATAAAGAAGCACTTTTGTGTCGTAGCGCTTTTGATAGTAGAACTTCCTATTAGTAGCACTTTTACACATAAGCATTTTATCATTTGGTTGTCAGCATTAAAGTACTTTACATTATACATAAGTGCTTTAAATGATGTTTGGTTGCGAAAAAGTGCTTTTATGTTTATTTTTAAAATTTTATATTATCATATATAATAAGAAGAAAAAAATATTGAACACTTGAAAAATGTATGAAGTAAAAGTTTAAGAATTCTTGAATAAGATAATAACTTAAAATTTTTATACCAAAACATATTGTAGAAAATTGTCAGATTAGTACCTACTTATATTGTACAAGGTCAAAAACCCAAAACCATGCATTCCCTGCATATCACATAGATGACATGATTGGCTGGTCTTTGCATATTTTTAATTGTTTTGGTACTTTAATAAAATGTTTCGACCAATAATAAGTACTTTAATATAATATTGTATTTAAAGAATGAAAATATAGCAAAAAGCGGAAGAAGAAAAAAAAAATAAAGAAAGATTGAACAACCTGGCAAAAAAAAAAAGGATATTGATTGGACAAGGATAGATCAGCAATTCAGCATACAAGATGAGTGATGTCACCTTGATCATGTAAATCCTTGATTTCAATAAACTAAAAAACAAAAAAGTGGAGCTCTTAGGAGAAAAGAGAGTGCAGGAAAACTCATAAGGTTAGCTAAAAGCAAGGGTTTAAATTTCGAAATTTTCGGCGAAATTTCGATTTGAGGAGAGGTCGAAATCGAAACGTATAATCGTCTATTTTTCGTGATAATTTTGCCGAAATTATCGAAATCCTCGAAATTTCGCCGAAATCTTCGAAATTTCGGCGAAATTTTCGGCGGGTGAGATCGAGAGGGCGGCGGCAAGGGGCCCGGCATGAGGGAGATGAGGGAGGAAGAGATGGTTCAAACTTTCTGTGCATCATTTGGTGGGTTTCGGCGGCAGGGGGAGATGAGGGAGAAAGAGATGAGGGTGAAGGTGAGGGTGGTGATGGAGATGCAGAGAGAGAAATATAGAGGAATAAGAGTGAGTGTGAGAGAGAGAGAGAGAGAGAGAAAAAAAAAAAAAGTCGCAGACTCCCAGGCAACAGGGAAGAAGGAGAAGAAGAAAGGAAANCGAAGAAGGAAAAGAAGAAAGGAAAGAGAAGAAAAAAGGAAAGGAAGGAAAGAAAAAGAGGGTCAGCTACGGGGAAAGATAAGGAAGGAAAGAGGAAAAAAAAAGAAAAAAAAAGAGAAGAAAAAAAAGAAAAGAAAAAAAAAAGAAAGAAAAAAAAGAAAAAAGAGAAAAACAATAAAAGATTTTTTTTTTATTGGAGTTTGGGACTTTTGGGCAATTGGAAAAATAAATGATTTGGGGTTTCGTTTAGTTGTATTTAAACCCTAAACTAATAAACTCTAATACATTTTTATATAAAAAATAATTAAAAATATCCTAATGGGCCTAAACCCTAATATCCTATATTATATCTTAAATAATATAGAGTATAGATTATAAAGTATATAGGATTTAGTGTATAGATTATAAAATATTAATAATATATTAATTTCATTTATTCATTATACTAATTTTATTTAACAGTATTTACCTTCAGCGCACATTATATTTATCTTATATCACATGAAACTTACTATATAATTTGGTTTCTTCAATGTTTTTTATCAATGTAGTAGATAATATGTTAAATAAATATATGGTAAAGTTTCATTCAAAATTTCCGTCGTTTCCGTCTAATTTCTGTCAAAATTTAAAAATCTTCGAAATTTCCTCGAAACCCGAAATTTTATTCCTTAGCTAAAATGTTAATTTTTGGCATTTTAAATAAAAAAATAGGGACAATATAGGAAGTTTAAAATTTTCATTCAATCAACCAAGTGCTTCCCATGTTTTTGAGTTGCAGCACTTTTGGAGAGAAGCATCTCCCATGTGCTTCTCCCAAAACCACTTCTAGTGCTTCTAAAATTAACCAAAGCACTTTTTATTTTTTTTGCCAAACAACATTTTTTTACACATATATAAGTACTTTTACTTATTTGAAAGCATTTTTGGCCCTTCAACAAGCAGTGTCAAACGGGCCCTAATTCTACATACTCTACCCTCACTCACCTCCATATAGTCACTTAAACTCCACAAACCCTAGAAAGGGTGCTCATATCTATTTCTCATATTCCTAATTCCTTTATTAATATTGTTTTTGGGTTATAGGACAGTTAAATGAGAGTGGAAGATAACTTTTCTAGTGGAAAGGTAAGCATAAATCAATTGCTACAACGTTACTTGTATATATCATCCTCCCTAGCAAATGGGCGTTGAAGATCACTCTCCCCATCAACTTTCTTGAATGTTTATGCTATATATTCAACATTGCTGCTAATGCATAAAGAATTTCTTATAGTTTCATGCATTTAAATGTCAATTTAAACTACCAAAAGCATCACACAGCCAAACACATATTCAACAACAAACACTAAAACATGCATTTGATTAATTGTCATTGTTCAATTATTATAATTGACTATTTGGGAAGCAATTGTACATCGAACGCATAAAAAAGGAATAATTATACATTTCAATGGGCATAAGCCCAATAGTATTATCAATTTTAAATTTTAGTGACAATGTAAAATTAGGGTTTATAGAAGAAAGAAATTATGGAAAACGATTTGTGGTTGGGTGGAAATAGTGTTTAGCGGGTGGGTATTTGAGTTGATATACTAAAGGGTAATATAGGAATAATGAGAGGTGAAAAAAGTGATTTTATATATTTTTAAATTTAATAGGGGGTATATAAATAAAGTGGGTGAGAAAATAGAACAAAGGGGTCGGAATATAAGAATATAAGCACTATATTTAATTATATTAAATAGATAAACTAGAATTATAATAAATACATTCGTTGTGTATTGTTATTACACAAATCAAGGTTCGATGCTTAGGGAAGGCAAATTTGATGAGATATTCTTGTTTGCAGGTAGATTGGTTCGGTTCGGTTTGAATCGACGAAATGGAAGTTACAAACCACTACCGAATCGGTTAGTTGCGGTTCGGTTCATGTGAGACCCTGGAAAATTTCTCTAATAGTATTTGAAATTTATTTAAAGTTTTGGAAAATTTTAAATTTATTTCTTATTGTATATTTTGTTAAAAACTAGCCTCTCCACACTCTCTCTCGTGAGTGCGAAGCGGCTCTTTCTATTGCACAAATACTGATATTTTGGCAAGCGTAATCAGTTTAATAGATAACGGAAAGTAAATTTAAGAAAATTAATTAAGGAGAGAGATGCGGTAAACCAATTCTCATGGGTAGGAAAGTAAATTTGGGAAATAGATAACCGACCATTGGATTTAAGTCGAAATGATTTCAACCATTCGGACCCGAAGATAATTCAAAAATTATTTTGTTTTATTATGTAGATGTTTTTATGAGAATTTACAAAATTATTTGATTTAAAAGAAATGATTTTATTTTTCAAATTTATTTAAGGTTCTTTCTTAGACAAAATTAAATTCTTAGATTTTAAACCCATTTTTGGTCTAATTTGATAGAGATCAAGACTACAAGCTCATAGACTCAAAGAAGACGTGAATCGGAGCTATGGTTAACAATTTAGAGGTGTTTTTATCAAAGGGCAATTTGGTAAATTTACAAATTGGGCTTTTGTCACACCCCAATTTTAGAAGTAATTTTAAAAATAGAATTGAAGTGTGATAGTGCCATATTTGAAGTAAAGTAAATATTTTTTCAATTATGACATAATAATAATTTTTTTAATTAGTTAAAATTAAACTAAAAAGATTATTAAATTCTCCAATGGAGAACTGAGAATCTATATATGTTATAACTGAGATCAAAGTATGTGCAGTTAAAGCTACACCATAATAGATTACATAATTTATTCCAAGCAGCAAACATTATAATTCCAGCATTCTTAGACATCGCTTGTATAATCCATCTCTTAAGTATTAGGATTATCACTTACATCAACTATTAACAGTATGAGCTTTTTAGGGCTCCGTAGGGAATTTAGTTCCTCATGGCCAATTATTAATAACATACATGGAATTAATTAATTAAAATGCATGAGAATGTATGTATGAACACACTCCCTCTCTAACCTTGTTCACCTATATAAGGCGAACAGGCTTGCACGTCCCATACCGTGCATTTTACCACTTTGGCCTCGAATGCCTTATATATATATCAACACTCATTATTCCTTTAATCTCAATTGATTTCGTTTAATTCATCTTTATTCTCATTTTCAATGGTCACTAAGCCATCCACTTTCCCTTAGTGCAATTATCAATAAGACCACTGAGGCATCCACTTTCCCTTAATGTCTTAAATAATAGGGTTTAGTTACACCACCCATGCACATCTACCTTTAATGATCACTACAACAAATATGGCCTATGATCACCTTCAAAAGAAACTAGATTAGAGTTAGTGGCTATTGACATTTTTTTTTCATCACTAATTAATATTTTAGTAGAGGTAAAAAAAAAGGTGGAGTTAAAGGTTGCCACATATTCCACTAATAGATATATTAGTTGACTTATGGCTAGTATGACAAAAAGAAAAACCTATTCGGTGGAATATTAACTAAATACAACTAAACTAATGAAAAAAATATTAAATACAACTAAATGGGTTGGTTGGGCTGCGGGTGGTAAAACCCCATTGTTTGAGATACTTTCTCCCCACCACAAATTTAACCAAAAATTGGAACAGTGGGAAATTTCTTTCACTTCTTACAGTGGCTGGCGCACAGAATCACATAAGTTTGGGTTGCAACCCCTTCAGTCACAGTTTACACCTGCGTTGCTACTGGGTTGTTTAGGTTTAAATATTTGGGATGAAAGCTTCCACAGTAATCGGGCAAAGGTGGGAGACAATCAATAAGTGATATCATTATTGTTGATGAATGGGTTTCCACTGTCATGAAAGATGGATAAATTTCTGTGAACTTTGTGATTATCCGAGCTCTTGACCCCTAAAGAGAAGAAGCAAAAGAGAATTCAAGCATTGACAACAACAGTAGCTCTTTCGACTCTCAGGTATTCATTCAACTTTTTCATTTTGATTAATCTTTGCCTTTTTTGTTTTGTTGGGTTTATTGGGTTCTTGTCTTTCTCTGTCTCACCCTGCTATATGATTGTCTTTGATAATTTACATGTCTATTGCATAATTGGCATATGAGTTTTAATACAGTATCAATGGAAAGTAATATATGAGAATTAGTGGTAATACCATCAGCTAGTATTGCTAGTGATATTGAGATTTCAAGAAGCATTGTTTGGTAAATCGTGTGGCTCAAATTTGAGGAAATAGTAGTAGTGTCCTTTTTAGAACAAATAGAAAGTGTAACTTGAATCTAAACCTCTGAAAAGCTATTAAATTGATGGTAAGCTGGTTTTTTAATTTAATAATTGTTGTAGCTTTCTTGTTACAATCTAGGTTCTGCAGAGAAATTATGCTTTAACTAAGTAGTTTAATTGGGCAATGGGCAGCTATATTGTTACTAGAATAAGAAAGAAGGTCGTGTATCACCATACCTGTAGGTTCTGCGGTTTTGGTTAGATGGTGACATGGTGTATTTTGTATATCTAAGATAGAAAGCAACTTTGTTAATTTGTGTGGCCTGATTAGTATTGATAAGATCAACCAATATACATGACTTATATATGTAGGTGACACAAGTCGTTACACAATAATTGAGTATCGAAGGAGGAAGAAATGTTTCATGAATTAGATGTTGAAATATATTGTCTTCCGTGTTTAAACTTTGATATTTTCATTGAACTTGTAAAATGTTTTTTTTATAATTCATAAATGCTAATGCAACTTGTTAAACATTGCAGGCTGAATAGCAGTAAGCGCCGTATTCTGCTACCTTATAGTTCGTAATCTTCTCTATTTGTTCTTGATGTGAGGGATTCAGAATTTTGGTACAATCATATTCAATTCTCATCAAGGATGGATAAGAGGTGGGTAAGGCTCAATCGCATGAGCGCTGAGTATCAAACAAGATTGCGACAGTTCCTTGATTTATGTTACAAAAACCATTCGGTTGATAATCGAGTCAAGTGTCCCTGTCGAGCATGCTACAATCGATTTTGGAAGACTAGAGCTGAAATTGAGGAGCATCTCACTGTTCAAAGTATGGATCCTCGTTACATGGATTTACCATGGATCTACCATGGATCAGTCATGGAGAAACTATTTATAACTCAACCCTTCCCTGCAGTCACATTGAGTTGAAAGTGAATGAGCAAGACAGTGACATGGATGACATGCACTGTTTGCTAAATGATTTATTCCAACCATCAATCACTAATGACCCTCCAGATGGAAGCTCCACAACCCCAGAGGAAGCACATAGGTGCATGCCAGATGCTGAAACCTTTTACAAGTTAGTGGAGGACGCAGACTCTCCGCTTTATCTAGGCTGTAAAAAAATTAAAAAACTTGAGTTCATTGTTGCCCTCTACCACATCAAATGCTTACACGGGTGGACTGACAAGTCTGTTTTGGACCTCCTAACCTTACTCAAGAGATCATTTCCAGAAGGTGAGACGCTACCTCCATCTTTTTATCAAACTCGGAAGCTAATTGGTGATCTTGGATTGTCTTATGAGAAGATCGATAGATGCTTTCTGCCATGACTGTATGTTGTTTTGGAAAGATAACCGCAATGATGTTATATGCAAAGTATGTGGAGCAGACTGGTACACCGTTCAAAGTAGTCCAAATGGTCACAAGGTCGTGGCCAAAGTGTTGAGGTACTTTCCACTATCACAAAGACTTAAGCAACTGTACATGTCAAGACACACCATTGAGCATATGACTTGGCACACCTCAAAGCGTATCAAAGATGGCATCATGAGGCATCTGGCTGACTTTATTGCCTGGATGGAGTTGGATAACCGCTACTCCCAGTTTTCAAGTGAACCACGAAATTTGAGACTTGGTCTTGCAAGTGATGATTTTAATCCATTTGGGCAAATGAGTAGTCAACACAGCACGTGGCCAATTGTGATGGCAGTGTACAACCTGCCCCTTTGAATGTGCATGAAGCAGCCATACCTGTTTCTGTCCTTGTTGATTTCGGGCCCCAAGGCACCGGGAAATGATATTGACATCTACTTGGAACCCCTTGTCGATGAGCTAAAACTATTGTAGACTAAAGGTGTTCACACCTATGACATTGCTAATAATGAGTCACTCAACATGCGAGTAGCTTTGTTATGGACTATCAATGATTTTCCGACATATGCTAATTTGTCTAGATGGAGCATGAAGGGCAAAATGGCTTGTCCCCAGTGCGCTCATGCCACAGAGCCTCAATTCTTAAAACGAGGACACAAACACTACTATTTGGGCCACTTGAGACTTTTTGGAAATAATCACATGTTTCGGAGGGAGAAAGCTGCTTTCAATGGTTGTTTTGAGAGACGGGTGACCCTTACCCCATTAACCGGGACAGTTTGTTTGCAACAACAACTATCCACGCTGTCATTTAAACTTAGGAAAAAAAGAAGTAGGCCATTCGCCACCTAACGTCCCATTTTTGAAATGCTATGTAGAATACATCAATCTATGGAAAAAGTAGAGTGTCTTTTTCATGTTACCATATTGGGAGTTTAATCTACTATGCTATAATTGGGACGTCATGTACATAGAAAAAAACATTTGCGTAGTCTTGTTGGGACGTTGTTGGGGCTAGAAGGCAAGAACAGAGATGAAATCAATGCACGAGCTGATTTGGAAATTCTTAACTAGAAGCCTTGACTCCATCCGATTAGGCGTGGAAATAAAACGTACCTACCACCGGCTGCTTTCACTTTGAGCAACAAAGAGAATGTTATGTTTTGTCAGGTGCTGAAAAACATGAAAGTTCCAGACGGTGATTCATCAAACATTAACCGGTGCATCAACGTGAAGGAAAAAAAAATAGTGGGACTCAAGAGTCACGACTGCCATATGCTTCTGCATCATTTAGTACCACTGGCTATCCGGAAGGTATTTCCAAAGCACACCACTTAAATATTTCTTGAGTTATGTACATTTTTCAAGAATCTTTGCAACAAATCATCTACCTCTGAGACCTTTCTTGATATGAACCACCGAATAACAGTAACTTTGTGTCAGTTAGAACGTATTTTCCTTCCTTCCTTTTTTGATGTCATGATCCATTTGCCAATACATCTTGCAAATGAAGCTGCCACAGCAGTCCAGTCCAGTATAGATGGATGTATCCGATTGAAAGATACGTCTTGATACAACTATTTTTTAAAGTTATTTTTAATTTATTCATTTATAATATTCATCTCGCTTGTTATTTGGATAAATTATGGCAGTGCATCCTAAATTCCTAACATCAGGGATTGCCCAATCCTAAATGAGGCTTAAGGCAAACGTTATAAATTTGGCATTTTTAATTTGATATGTTAATATATTTCTTGAGCCTTTCTAATTTAATATGTCATCATAAACTTATTAATTTACATGAGTGTTTATTGGTCTTCGTTAGGTACCTACACACATTGAAATCGTATGTGAGAAACAAAAGTAGACCGAAAGGCAGCATAGCCAAAGGCTACATCGTGGATGAATGTCTTTCATTTTGCTCAATGTATCTGCAAGGAGTTTATACTCGTCGTAATCGTGTGGGTCGAAACAGCTACGAAGGAGAGAATGAAGCCCGCACGGGTTATGCCATTTTCCATGGCCTAGGAAGTGGCAAGGGTGCTGCAACCTATTTTTCTTTAGACAGTAACCTTTGGGAACGTGCCCACCGTATAGTTCTTTTCAATTGCATAGAGATGCAGCCTTTCATTAGGTATGAATTCATTGAGTTGATCTTGTTACAAGTCAGTAACCATTTTATAAGCAAAATGATATTTTGGCTGATTAATGTGTCTTTATATTTTCAATAAATATAAAAAATAAATGGTGGCTCTTTATCTATTGTTGTTCTATCTGGCAGGGAACATCGGGAAGCTGTTTGTGGGGTCCGGGATAGGCGAACTGCTCTATTAGTAGCTGACAACCTGGCTGATTCCACTTTGACCAAAACATTTAAGTGTCATGTAAGTTTGACCAACCACGATTATAAATTATAAATTTGGCTTGTCTTTGTAATTAGCAACATTATAACCACAATCCCCTCGCATCACTTAGGTAAAAACGTTTAGTTGAAAAGAGGTAGCGAAGTAAATCCTGACTTACTTGCCTTGTCATATGGTCCTAGTCAGTGGGCAAGGCAGTTCAAGAGTTACTTAGTAAATGGTTTTCGATTCAGAATACATGAAGTGGAAGTGAAAAAGAAAAACCAGAACATTGGTGTGTTTGTTGTGACAGATACTAATAGTTATGCCAGTAGAAGGGACCGGAACCCACGGGTTAGACCGGTTGGCTATTATGAGGTTTTGATGGATATTATGGAATTAGAATATGACAACGAAATAAAAGTAGTACTATTTGACTACGACTAGGCTGATACATTAAGCAGGGTGAAAACATATGAGTTTGGATTTAGACTGGTATCTTTCGAGCAATTACAACAGTTTGATGACACCTTCATACTTTCATCTCATGTTATGCAAGTCTTCTATGTGGAGGACCTAGTAGAGACTGGTTGGCAGGTTGCGGTTAACACACAGCCCCACGATTTGTATGACATGACAACCACTAGTGCTGATAATGTGTGTGATGAGCAAATTCTAGATAGGCTTGGTGTGGACGAGAGTCATCTGCAACATAGACTTGATATCGAGGGCACAACTATAGATCGTTCGCTGACACCCCCCTCTATCCATGAAGTGATTTAATTTATGCATATTTAACGGTTACCCATTGATTGAGTGCTTTCAACTCGTAGGTTTTTTATGATAATAGGGTGTTATAACTATTATTTTGGTATCAAGATTTTTCAATTGCTGATGTCCCCAAAAATGTAAATTTGGAATGAATTTATGTATCTTATCATGAACTGATATTTACGTAAACATGTTCATGCCATGTGTGAGTTCTTTTGCTGTCTATTAACTTTTGACTTAACCATTGTTATTCCCAAGTGGTTTTCTTTTCTAACTCTCAACTCTTTTTGCTATGATCTAGTAATATGGATATGTGTTTTGGGCCTTGCATAGGTCTAAAACAAGACTCAAATGAGGGTCCTTGTATATATATGGATAGGTTCATGCAGAGTGCCAAAAGATCATTCGTTTGATTGATTGACTACATGGATGCCAACCATGGGCTGCAATCGTTTTTCAAGGTTAAATATTTCTTCTTCAATTTATGAATTTTCATAATGATTGCATTGACTCATGGTAGAAATATTGTCACTTTCTGATTTTGAACTTATAACAAAACCTTATGGTACTAGAAAATATAAAGGCTAGGATATTTAAAAATTTAAAAGTTAGGATATTTACTTTATGGGAATTTGTTGTTTCTTTTGTACATGGTGAATCACTTAAACATGAATTCTTAACTGTCTAGTTGGAATGTAACTAGATAGTTAACCATAAAGCCTCATATTGGTGTCAAATCCTAATTCATAATCCGGGTGGTTGATAAGACAATATTTTTCAGATTGTAGTATAAAATAGAGAGACTATGTAGCTGTTATCCATATATCTAAATTGTCTTTGTGTTGCACCTTTTATTCCAGATCCTTCTATCATTCTATACCTGCACCATACACACCATGCCAAGGAAGATAAGGAAACCTGTCAATCTTGCAGCTTACAGACGTTTGTTTGTCGACTATGTCCCCAGACTATGGGGCTTCTATGGACGATGCTAGCTCCCAAACTGATTCAACTCCTTCACTTCAGTGTGAGAGTGATTTCGTGAACAACTTAGTGAACAATTGGGTGCCAATGAATCGTTTCGTTCCACGAGTCCCCAAAAATGGTCAAGATGAGTTAACTTTTGTTCCCCCAGCTTCTTTTAGTAATGAAATATGTGAGAACATGGAGATGGAACCACAGCTGGACAAGCCTGCTAGAATGCTCACCCCTGCTACCATGCCACTCGATGATGACGATGGAGAGACTGAGCGTAGAATTAACAAGTACTTTCCACCCCGCGAGAAGGATTTTATAAGCACGGGTGATTATTCACCCATGGTTCCCATGATGTTTACACCACAGCTCAAGGTTGCAGCAGAATCATATAGGGCTCAAGATGTAGCTGCAGTCACAACTGCCAACAATTTGGTGGGCCGTAGCACATCTCAGCATGGTGAGCAGAGTATCGAGATCTTGTATATTCCAGACACATATGATGAGTCTAGGCTGACTCCTAGCATTGTCCACGAGTGAGGACTTGAGCTAACATGTGTTCATCACGGTTGGGATGATCCGTTTGTAGTATTGTCATTATGTTTGCATTAAGACTATGTTTATGTGCTTAAGAACCACTTTATTTTCAAAAGTGACCGTGTAATATTGTCATAAACTATCTATTGTTGTCTTATGGACTTAATGTTCTTTTGTCCTACATAATGTTTGTTCTGTCTTATGGACTTGTGTATTTGGAAGGTTTAAAAACCAGCGAAATATGTAGATTAACCAATAACATGTACTGTGGAAGTGGTAATATATCCAAACTTTGTTTTTGTTGCCATGAAGTTGGGGTAACTTGCAGGTAGATATAATTGTCTGCAGCATTAAGGTAAAATGCATGTATATGTAAGAGACCTTTACACTTTATGAACATGGACTGCAGTGTTATCATTTTATTATGATATTTGCTTAAGATGATATGATCAGGTTGTGAGATGAAATCATGGACTGCACAGATGACTATAGATGAGAGGAATGGTGACACACACAGTGGACCTAATTCATTTACAGTGGGAGTGCTTAAATGGTGAGTATATCTTTTCAAATTTTCCTTAAAGTTAATTTGGCATAGACACTGGTATTAAATGAACCCATTCTAGATGCATACTCCATAGGCAGCGTTTTTGAGTTATTTCTGAAGTTATAAATACCAAATGCTGAAGTGGCACATCCTTAGCTAATTGAATTTAATGATACTGTCATCTATATGTGTGATTATTCTTATATCAAATGTAGAGACTAAAAATCTAATTTGTTATCAGGTGGGGGAAGTGGCACATCACATGGTCAGATTGTGTTAATTGATCAGGAAGGGTGAAATGATGGTTGTGTGGCCAGTGGATGGGAGTTGCATGCATCACAACACTGGATTACACTGTATGAGCCTTAGAAAGAAACTTGATAAATGCTATTTAAGAGGAGTGAGAGTAGAATATAGGGGTGGGCATTTTAATCGTGAACTGCCAAAATCGGCCAAACCGCACCGGTAAAACACAGTAAAAAATCGTGTTGACCAAAAAAAGTCAACACCACAAAGAAAACCGAACCGCACCGGTTTCTTTCGGTTCCACACTTCATTTAACCAAACCGCACCGCAAAAATAAAACAAATATATTTTTTTATATTTTATACCATTTTTATACATATATATATACTATTTTTATATACTTTTTATACATATTTATACTATTTTTATATACTTTTTATACACATTTTTATGTTCATTAACTTGTAGTTGTAGTCACTGATTGTATAATTTTATTTATTTTTAACTTTTAAGTTTTAAGCACTAAAACAAAGTTCAATACGTGAGCCTTTTTGGTTAAATTTATTGAATCAACTTGTAAACTTGTTAATTTTTTTGCCAAAACTTGTTAATTAGGTTGGGTTTGCATCATTAAAATAATTGGGCTTAGGCTTGAAAAAACAAAGTTGAAGCACAAAAGTGCCAATATGAATAATAGCCCATTAAGCCCAGAATCGTAGTGGAGAACCGCACCGCACTTTAAATGGTTTGGTTTTTCTCCTCCCTTCCCAGCTTTTAGCACCGAACCGCACCGTATAGGAACGTCCGGTGCGGCGCACAGTTTCGGGGGTGAACCGGGCCGAACCGCACCGCGCCCACCCCTATTAGAATATATTCAGGGTCATTCTAGGAGGAAGAAGCTGCACTACACAGAGGTATGTTATCTTCCATTTTCTATATCAAGTTGAGTAGGACTATTCAAATACCATGTTATATTTTGAGAAAGTTAAATATATATGGTATGTCTCATAAATTAGTATATAGAAATCAATTAAACTCCCACAGATAAATCATGCCTTATTGATCTATTTACCTGTATGGCGTAGTGTTTTTTATAATGGTTAGGTCAGCTTGATTTTGAACTTCATTGACTTAGCGTTATCATCGGCTTGATAATGGCAAGTTCATCTGGAACAAATATTGTTGTGAAAGATGACGTCCCGATCCGGCGTGAGTATCGAACATATGGTAAAGGGTGCACCTTAGTTTGTCGATTGACTTCGCTGACTGGAAAGGGCTTGGTGAGATCCAATAAGAGGCGTGAGATTCGCAAACTTGTGGCAGAGGATCGCACTTGGGAGGAAGATTGGATTGCATTCTGCAAACGTGTTGAGCAGATCAAGTCGGACCGATATATTCGTTTTTTCCCTAACTGCATGGATTACATTGAGTTCTATAAGGGAATTTGTATAAGTCATGGGGAAAACTATGTCTGAGGCAAGAAGAATGTGATCAACTACATGTTTCAGATGAACATTGAACCTGAAAATTCTCCAAATGATGATAGTACTGAAATGGAAGATGATTAGTTTTAAGGGGGTTTTAATATTGTACCTCAGTGTTTCTCTATGTTAAACTATATTTCTGAAGTCTCCTTTATCATTGTAATTTAGTAAATGTGTTATGGTATTTTGAGACATATGAGATTACCATGCATTTATATTTATATATATATAATAAAAAGGTGCAAGACACAACATGTAACTGACAAGTATTGAAAATGAACATGCATGGACAATTATTTTTAGGTACTTGAAGGGAAAGGTAAATTGGATAAATGTAATGGTACGTACAGTAAAAAAAAAAAAAAAAAAAAATTGTATGAATGTAATGAAATTAAAAAAGGCTNGTTTGAACTAGATTCAAACTTGGGGGTTTGGTCTACTCAGCATTCTTGCCTTTGCATGTTGATGGTTCAACTTCAAACCCAACTATCACTTTGACAAATATGACTGGACACCAACCAAGAGGCTATTAATTAGATTCCCGCTCAGAGGATGGAAATTTTCGCTCCATCAATTACCCCTCTGAATTTGGGGATCACTATTCCCCATGGCAGAAGTGTAATATTGTTGTCACACTTTGGTGGCTTTAGCTGGGCTTGAATTGACAATGAGGACAACATATCCTCCATAAAGCTGAGGAGATTTTTATATCTCAGCTCACAGGCACTGAGAACTACCCCAAACCTCTGTATTGAAGATCTTGGCAGAAAGAATAACTCAAAGATCACATGTTGCACCCATATTTTCGAAGAACAATACTGCAAGGTGAGGTCTCTTCCATGAACAGAGGGCATCTTGACTTTCTGCATATTCTCTTATGTATAGAATCCAATTTTCCTGGTTGTTGTTGGCTTTATAATATATGCTTTGTCTTGTTTACACTTATTGATAGCACTAAATGCATAGAACAACACAGTCATTATGCAAATTTACACTTACAACTTAAGGTTTTGACTATGAATAAAGAGACCACCAGGTGGTAGATCACTATCCATTTATGCTTAAACCATGGTCTACAGTAACCACAAATACTGACATCATAAACCAAATCAATACATAAGTCATGTTCAGCAATAACCATGAATGAAATTTTTTTAAGGCAAAACCTTTAACGCACTTGCATCTTTTTAGAACTATAAATGAAATTTTTTAAGGCATAACCATCACTGGATATGTACTCATCGAATGACAAGTCTACCTTTATTGTTTCTCACCTCTACTATACTGAAATAAAGAGGACTGTAAAAAATATGTGCCATAGTTTTTCATATGGAAAGATATACCACATATGACTGCATATGTGCACTAAGTTCATGTTGATACTTTGATTATTAAGTAAAATAATGGACCAGATAAGGACCATATACATCTTTTAAAAAAAAATCATTTATTTGTTAAATTACACATACAATGGCTTGTGATCTAACCAAATAAATGTGCACCCACAAGATATGAACAACAAATTTCAATGATGTATATTTATTTACTGTGATCCTTATTTCCCATACATTTTGTAATGCTAGTATCTATATATAACTAGTGTGTTGTTTCCTAGGCATGAACCAACCTACATGGCTGATTCACATGTTGTCATTGACGAGACTTCCCAGCTGGAGGTTGACGTGGTATATGAGACTCAAAACATACATGGGCAGGGTGATGAGGTGTTGCCTAGTGCCAGCTTAGGTGTAGGTTCGGAAGCACCGGGTGTCGAAGAAGAAAAGCAGGTTACTATTGACTTCCATATCCCAACTAATGTTGTTCGATCACAGAGGGGTCGAAATATGGATAATTGGGTTGTAGAGCGCGCAGAGGTCATGAGGTTCAACCACTATGGGCAGGCTGTTGCCCCCTCTAGGACAGTAGCCAGGTTTGCTCGGTTTCTTGGACAACAAGCTATTGATCGAAACTTGTTCCCTATTGATGTGCTGGATTGGAGAGGATTTAGGGGATGTGTTCTACACTGTGCATGGACCAAGATTGAGGTATAATTAATTAAAAAGCCATTAAGTAGGACTAGTTGTGTAAACAATGTTTGATGTAGTAGACTTAAATGTTAGATTGATTTAACCACTCAAATATGTGTGTGTGTTTAATACACTGTATCACTAGAAGTTTATTCATCTTGTGACTTGTAAACAATGTTGTAGGCAACCATTGATTGGAGGGATGACAGGACAATGGCTTTGAGCCATAGAATTCGTATTGTTGCAGAGGCTAAGATGAATGAGAGGTGGAAGCACCACAAGTGTCACCTAAGGAAGGTCTGGTACAAGCCATTACACAACACAAACCAGCGATTTGTGTGTGGAGATGGGCACGTTGATCCAGACCAATGGCTTGGTCTGGTTGCTCACTGGGACACGAACAAGGGACAGGTGAGAAAGTGATTTTCCATTTATTCAATTGTCTGCTACCAGCATGATTGGTAACCTTTGTATGTGTTAGCTAATTGTTGAGCAGAATTACTGAAATCACACTATTGATTATGTTTTGTCTATGCCAAATGCAATAGAAACGATGTGCAGTGAACACCATTAACCGTGGCAGGATGCACTGTGGCCATACTACTGGGAGCAAGTCACAAGCTCAAGTGAGAGATGAATACGTAAGGAATAGGTCTTCAGATTTTAATACATAAAATTTTAACTATATTAAACCATGTAGTTTAATTTGATTGCATGGTTTAGGTGTGTAAATTAATGATTGTCATGTTTCCAGACGCAAGATCATAATGGTAATAAGCCAAACCGGATTGAGTTTTTCAAGCTGACTCATACGAGATCCAATGGCAATCCAGTTGATGAAGCAACCAGGGAGGATCATGGTCAGTACGGTGATAGAAAAAATCATAGTTACCCTATATTCATTTGTGTTATTTGCAAGTTCTATCGTTCAGCTGATATAAATTTACCTTCTTCAATTACTGCCACTACTATAACAACATCTACATATAGATGAGTCCTACTGTTTGCAATCATGCTTGCACTTAAGATAAATGATTTCATGAGTTAAGTGTAAACAAATATGATTCTATTGACACCAATTCAGGTTGTTTACACTCACATTGAAAACCATTGATCATGCTATTCAAAATAAACTAAACTGCTATTTGTCAAAATGATATTTTCATATTGTAATGGCTTTTGTCTTTTTTGGACTTTTGGACAGATGGACATGGATAGGCGTGTGGCAGAGTAAGAGGAAATGCCACAGAACCCTCCAATCACTGCTGTTGTTTACAATGAGTTATTTGCAGCCATCTTAGGACCTGAAACCAATGGTCGTGTGAAAGGATATGGTCTCAAGGTTACTTCTAGGGACATTCAAGGATTGGTTGTTGGGCGTCGTGGAGTTGGGCAGAGCTTCAAGCTTTGAGGTTGGCGAATGAGCAGCTAATGGCGGAGGCAACGAGGCAAGCAGAAGTTCAACTGAAGGGTGATGGAGCAATATCGCGCTGAAGTGGAGAGGTTGCAGATTGTGAACAATGCATAAATACTTAGCCTTCAAAGGTTGCAGTCCTAGATGGACTTCAACTTCAATGGGAGGGTGTCCACAGCTTTAGACATCTACTTCATGGGGAGTGTTGGTACTAGCACTGCTAACATTTCGTACCGTCTCTGCTGCCAGTTCCCCCTATTTTATGTCCGACTTCATTTCCAGCAATGTCATTATCATTTTACTCATACTCCAAAGCAATATCGATCTAGTTCTGCCTCACCAATGGGATCGCAGCACATAGTGAACACACCAAATGAGGCGGATGGTGGTGGGGGAAGTGCTGGAGCTTCAAGAAATGAAAGTGAGGGGACACACACACACTAAAGGTGCAAGTAAGAATGTTTTGCTGTTTTGATTTAGCAGCACTGTTCTTTTGAAACCTTTTTTTGATAGGAAAGTCAACTTGCTTTTTTATATTAAAGGAGTATGCCTTGATATATCTTATCAAGTTTTCCATTTGGATTCATGGCTGAGAGTAGTCTTCTTCATATGGCGAACAACCATCAGTTTATGTTTTTTTTTTGTTTCCAAGTGCTTTATGATGTTCTGACAATCCTAAATGTTAGTTTGGTTGAAATGTCTGACTTTGGAGGTCATATAATGCTATATCTAATCTTGGTATGCAGTGTGTAATTCAGGATGTTTAAGTGTAACTTGGAGGTTGATTTTGATTTAATGAAAGTATCATTTATGGTTTCTGCTATGTGAGTAGTATTTGATGAGATCGAATTATAATTTTGCTGTAATGGAGAAACAATATGGGGGCTGGTATTTTATACTTAAACTACAAATATTTGCTGCATAATTTCCTGTTCAATTGCAATGGCCAGCTGATCCATATTAAGTGGTGGAAACTGGGAATGTCTATTGCAATTAGAGCTGTAAATATACTAGAAATAGCATCAACCACCACTAGAAATATGCAGTGCTATTATCAGCAAATGTATTTTCCAATTAATTTATGAACAAATCCAAACCCACCATTATAACAGATTGGTGGGAACATGCATTTGGATTAACACCCATTTTGATACCAAAGAACCAACTGAGATCAAATTAGTGGGAGAGCATATGGCAAGTGAAAAGATTAGTGGACTTAGCTTTTCCACTATAATACTGAATGTCCTAAAATCCATGGCTAGTGGTTATTTAATCTTTTACTAAATGCACCATTTTAACAACCCTCTGCAACAATGGTGAGCCATTGTCTGCAACTATCTTCAACATTGGTGGAGGCATGTGCTGTTAGTAGAAAAGTCAGTTATGGTCTCCAAACTCCACCATTCCAAATATGGTTTGCTTTGCCACTTTGCCACCCCATTCTGAACAACCATCAACCTAAACGTGACTGTAGGTTGGCAATTGCTAAATCACAACCAATGATAGTGGTTGCTGCATCAATAGCTAACAGAAAATAATAGTGATGATAAGGGGGAAATGTTGTAGTGGATGTACATGTATATCATATTATCATGGTATGAATTATGTCCAAATATTCAAAACAAGTGCTCAATATGAAATAATACTTGCATAAAATTGTATATATTCATATATAACTTAGAATAAGCACTATGAAATTAAGTTATTTTCATCTCATAAAAGAATAGTATAAGATCAATAACGGTATATAATTATATAAATAACTATACTTTTGTTTAATTGTAAAAATTCATCCAATATTCTCACACATACAAATATATATACTTATATAGACCAATAATCGGGTACGACCTACCTCAATGTCGTTGAAGAAGTTCGGACTTGTAAATGCTCTAGGTTGATTCTCCTATGTGTTTGGAACTATTTAACAAGTAAAACACTATTTTAGAAACAATTTAATTAGTGCAAAACTATATACTTTTCCACTATGTGAAGAAATTTTAAGTCACACTCTTTCCTTTGGGTTTTGGATGTTTCAAAAAATTATACCGTTGAACAAAATTCAAAAATTAGAGTTAGAGAAGTAAAAATAAGTGGCTAGAGTTGCTGGAAAACCACCACACGCACCAACACGCGCCGGTGGTGTGACTAGGTGAAATTTGGAAGGTTGGAAGAGGTCATCTTCAACCTCCAACACTCTTTATGGTTTTTGGCAGATTTTTGGTCTCATTTTTCTAGTTTCTTTCTATTGATTGAGTTAATTAATTGATTTGGAAGGTGAAATTTAAATCTTTGTTCCATAACTTTCTGCCACCACTAGCTCAACCCCTTGTGGCGGCGATTTGATCTTTTTGTGTCTGTATTGGTATGTTTGTACTTGCAAGGACTTGTTCTTGGTTCTTGTGTGCAGGTTGTTGCCATTTCTGTGTCAAACCACTTAGGATGGTCATTGCCTCACCATGTGTAGTGGTTCTACCTGTCTTGTCCAGTTATAATATAAACAGTTGGACCGTAAAGAGTTGTAAGAACTGCCTTGTGAATTAAACTCTTGAAATTTGTTTATTTCGTGTAAGAACCCAAGTTATAGAGTTCCGACCAATTGAGTATCAAACCGAGAGACTAAAAAGTTGTACACGTGTCAAAAATCTACTTGAAATTAGAACCAAACAACTTCTAAACAAACTATAGGATCATAATCCAACCCTAGCAGTATTTTGGTCATTCTACACATTTCCACTAAAATGTGCTCTCCATTTTCTAGAAAGTTCAATCCTATCCTTTTTGGTTAACCAAATTAATTTGATTACGGAGTAAACCAACCTCGAGATCTAACTTTAGACTCTGGTTAGGCATTCTGGTCATTTTCCATTGAAACTCGTGTTATCAATTCCTGATCGTATTCTTCATTTGAAACTTAATCCATTTGTCATCGGATTGATTTCAGACTGAACTATCATTGAGAAATAAACCCTGGATCCTTGGTTCAATCTAAGGGTATTTTGGTCATTTCACCATTTTATTTTGAAATTCGTGCTCTCATCATCTCGAAGTTTTGACTTCCAATAATTTTAACTGACTCTAGCTTTTGTCCCTTTGTTTGTTTTTAAGGACAAATTAGTCGATTTATCAAATTCTCGTCATGTGGTGGTGGTGCTGAGAAAGCTTTTTTAGTGTTTCGCTTGGAACCCAGGTGGGTGAACTACTGTACTTTAAATTTTTATATTTCAATAAGAACGTATATTCTCAAATAAGACGTTCATTTTTTAATATAACCTGATTATTTGATTTACATTATTTGATTTGTCATGCTAATTGTTCCTTAACCTCTTATTATAATTAGAATGACTTGACAAGCATGATTTAGAACTCAACTATTTCATAATTGGATTAACAAAGGATTGGTAACCATTTAGGGTTTTGAACTATAACGAATGACCTAACTTCCTTATTGTTTTTACCGATTATGATGATCTTGTGAGATCCCTGATTGTGCTATATATTCAAATATATGTGAAACAATTTGAATGAAAATCAATACATGGCATGCATATTTTATCATCACATGTGTGAGCATTGAAATTAGTATGTTGTTGATACTAATAAATTTCGAGGGTTTGGACCTTTTTTACTTGAAACGGTGGGTTTTTTTTTAAACCTTGGGTATGTGTGCATGAAATGCATAACATATAATTCATACAGAATTGTCACTAATCAATTATTAACATGAGATTTAATGAATTATTCTACATAATTATTCAATCTGCTTGTTAATGATTGAGATGTTTGATGCTGATTGAGTAATGCCTGCTTGTTTGTAAATTATTGGGGACTGTTTAAAAAATTGTTGTATTGCTTCGGTATCTATTTGTCTGTAAGTCAATTTCATCCATACGAGCTTCATAGCTTATCGAGTTATTCATGTGACCCTATACACCATTCTACAGTGTAGGGGATCATTTTGCAGAGTATTTAAAACTGATCAGAGTGGTGCAGCGGAGGGTAAATGGCAGTGGGCAAGCTGAAAAAAGATTTATTTTCTAAGGACTAACAAATTATTTTAAAAAGTTTAACATTGTATTTGACTCACTGGTTTTCTTTGTTATTTTGAGGTTATATCTGCTAATGATTTATTTTTCTTAAACTTTTAGGCCTATTATTTAAAGGGAAAAATTTACAAACATGACACATACTTTGATGATTGTTTCATTTTAGGTCATTAATTTTGATTCGTGTTAATGAAGGACACATACTTTTATTTTATGTCAATTAAAGACTTTTTTTTATCTCAACTTTGGCCCGACATTGGACCAATCAAAACTCCACCAAATTTAACAAACTTATATTTGGTTTAAGACTATGCATCTCCTCTTTACAACCATATAAAGATCACTCAAATCGGACATTTACAACTCCAGATAATTGGCCCAAAAGTAAGGTACCCAAAATTATCCAATCAGACCTTTGGAAAAAAAATTTGAAAAATTGGACAGTTTCGGGTACCCTACTTTGGGGCCGATTATCTGGAGTTGTAGAAATCCAATTTGGGTGATCTTTATATGGTTGTAAAGAGGAGATGCATATCTTTAAACCCAGTATAATTTTTCTAGATTTGATGGAGTTTTGATTGATCCAATGTCGGTCCAAAGTTGAGATAAAAACTGAAAAAAAAAAAAAAAAAAAAAAAAAAAAAAACATGGTCCTTAATTGATACAAAATAAAATTATGTGTCCTTCATTAACACAAAGCAAAATTAATGTCCTGAAATAAAACAACCATCAAATTATGTGTCATGTTTGTAAATTTTTCCCTTATTTAAATTAAGTAACTAACACTACAACATTCTTAAGGGCTCACGAGCCTTAAGTGCTTCGCTCTTTGTGCACTCGAGTCTACATAGGGTTTCTGGTAGTTGAAATTTCCTTAGCCTTGTATTGTTTACTTAACATGGGGATGGATAACCGGGAAACGATTACTCGTTCTCGTGTTGATTAAATGATACGGTGGTCGTGGGCTTAAATCTTCTAGGCCTAGATTTGGGACACGACAGTTCAATTCTTTAACCATACAGTCAAACAAAAAAAACAAACCAAAAAATTATCAGTTTGGTTAGGTTTGGTCTGTTTTGGTATGTCAGTTTTTGAATAAAATGCCCACCCTTGACGTGATTACTAAAAGACTTAAGTATTTGCAGTTCTTACCACATGAAAGCTATCACATTTAGATTTTGATGTTTAGAGATTTTGGTATGTGGTTCTCAGTAGTCATCTTGGAGAAATTATGCATTGACTATCAGTTATTATACTTTTTGGCTATGAATCGTTTCATGATAATGAAAATTACTAAATGTTTACACACCAATATGATTTTGTTTTCTATTTTATCTTTATAAAGAGAATGATTATTCTCTTTTTTTCTATTTTAGTTCAATTTGAGTCATTGTGGAATTAACTTCTATATTCCTAAATGTAGATTAGAAGATAGTGCAAAGGACAGAATTTGGCATAATGGCTGGTGAAGCACATAATTATGAGGAAATAAAGGTTCAGAACAGATGATCAACTTAATTGTTTGGCTAACTCATTGACATAATAGAGGATCAACTTGTCTATCTAAGTCATTGCAAATTTATTTGTTTTTTTTTTTTTTTTTGTAATTGAGATACATTTTATATCTTTGTTTGAATACAATTTATATCTTTTAATAATATGTAACTTACAAGTTTTAATCCCTTTTTGGGTATTTTGAATATTAATGGTGCTTAGAATATGGAATATATATATATATGGGAATGGAAGATTTTATACTTGCACAAATATCAGGTCATTTCAAATATTGGCACAATTGTATGTTCAATTCATTGATATCCCTTTTAGGTAAAAAACAAACTGATATCTGTCATACATTTCAATTTCCTTTTTTAAACCTGAAATAATAAACAATACTAGTTTTGGTCTAAAAACGGGAATATTATAATGTTTTTATATCAGATTCTCTCTTAAACCTGATATATAAACCATGTTCTAGCTTAGACCTGATATTTATAGTTTGGTTATAGATCAGATTCTCTCATAGACCTGATAAATATACTTTGGTTATATATGAGTGTTAGTGTCAAATAAGATATCTATTGATCAAAACTATCATACCTGGATATTGTAGATATTGGAAATGGTATAAAATCTAATTTTCATTTTGTATTTAGGACATCAGATTGGAAAGAAATATATATATATTTACATATCATTCAAAAAACTGATATCTAAAATGGATAAATTAGATATGCCCCTGGATATATCAGATTTCTACCACATTAGATATCAATCCACGACTGATATCTATCGACGTTTTTGTTGTAGTGAAATTTTCTTACATGCTTAATGATGTATTGGTAAGTATTTTACTTTGTGCTCTTTTTCTACTTAGGTTTGAAATTGTGCACCATGCATCAATTCCCTTAAATCGTGGCTACCAACCATCTTACTTATAAGCTACTCGAAATTAATTAAGAAGATGATGACCGTTAATTAGCTTGAAAAATAACATGGCACCCAACTTCTGTATTAATAGTCCCATCTTTTCTTAGGGCCTCATCATTTTATAAATAATATTTTAATGTACAAAACTATGCCAACCTTAGCAAAAGCATCATTTGCTAGCTTTAATGAGCATAAAATCCAAGAGCACCGATGTGCTTAGCACGATGTCAGCCGGTGCACTTCAGCCTCATCTCATAAGACCTCCTTTTAGTTCTTTATATAGATATATTTGAGAATGTTTTGTTCATGTTAATGATTTTCAATCTCCTTTCAATTAGAGATAAATTCTTATTTGAATGAATATATGATCATATAATATAACAATTTTTTATTGGCGAAATTTTGGTAAATAACATTTTTTTAGGCGAAGGTTCGATAATATAACATAATAGATAGATTTTTTTTTTTGGGCCAAAACATAATAGATAGATTAGATAAGATCATAAGATAAAATAACCATACACTGATATGCGTATATTTTACCAAGAAAAGTGCTATGATACTTCAAAAGTAGACTCATGCAGTGTGTAGACTTGAGTCCATAAAGAAGTATGAGAAATTATTTTTGAGGTGCATATATATCATTTCATTTTACCAAGTAAGGTCATATATTTTAGGGTTTTTTTTTTTTTATTTATTAAAAGTTCATTGTAGAAAATATCACGATAAGTTTGCCCACCTTTAAGAAATCAGTGATAGGCCGGCTCATTTTAATAAAAACGCACTTGACATTTTTTTTTTTTGTGTTTTACAATGTAGGTGCTATGCCACTATTCAACAATGGCTATACTCATATATTGTACAATAATAACAACTATAAAAAATGCATAAACATAATGCTTATAGGCTTTTTCTTATATAAACATGTCAAAAGTTCATAAAATTAAACAACAAAAAATCACCCTTGGAATCACATCGACTATTAATTGTCATGTTAATATCATTGCAATGTTAATGTCTTATAGTAACTATCACTGCAGAGTTACTTCGATCCACTTTGCGCTTCATATACACTTTGCGCCATGAATGATTAAAGAAGGTAATATCTCCCTTTTTTTGGTGAGAGAGAAGGTAATATCTCCTCTATTATTAGTTTTTATCTAGAGTTCAACCTGATTCTCTTTAATATAATTCTTTTAATAACAAATGAAGGAATCTGAATTGGAAGTTGGGACCATGATCAATTGGACATAAAATAGTGCAAGAAAATGAATAATGATTATGATAATGATCTCATATTCTCGATCATTTAGTGAAAAATTGCTGATATAAGAAGGAAAAAGTAAGTAGGACATGGATATACCATTTAAAAAAAAAAATGAAAGTTAATTGTTTCTTGTTTGTTTGTTTGTTTGTTTTTTTTTTTTTTTTTTTTTTTTTTTTTTTTGATACTTTGCCTAGAAGATCAAAACAAGAAAAAAACTTAACGCACAATCCACCCATCCTAATACTTAACTTTCAGGAACTACCGAGCGCTCAGCAGATACACCTTACATATGCATGCATTTACATCTTAAAAACTGCATATATATATATATAAGCTCAAAATTATACCTAAAAAGTGCATATGCAACTCCAAATGCTCAAAAAAGTTACAGATGCATGCACATGCATGCAGATGCAGGAGCCCTCGACAGCTTTTTTAACATGGCCGACTACGCGCACGCAAAATAGAATGTCCTTTGACTTAGCAAGTTCCCGGTGACCGGTGGAGTGGGCTGGGGTGGGGTGCTGTGTGCACTGGAAAGAGGATGGAGACCGGGTGGGGTAATTGATTTTTTATTTTTTTTTAGTTTATAAATAATATTTAATTATTTTTTTGTCCACGTGGATTTTACACAACTAAAAAGGGTCCACACATGTTATATAGGCGCCACATCAGCTCTTTTAATGGCAAAATAGACAAAGTTAATGGTATAAGATCTTTTGCAACAATTGTGTGAAGTTAGGGTGGCAAACTGAGAGGATTTAAGTTTCAGAGAACAAAGTAAGAAAAAATGTATCTTACATTAATTCAATAGTATGAATAAGCCTTTATTTAATTGATCTAGCTTTGTTGTAAGTCATCCATGTGAACCTTAAAGACAGGTTGCACAATGGAAAGACTTACCTCCGGTCATAATTAGTCAAGATTTTTTTCTCTTTTCGAAAGAAAAAACAATATTATAGCTTATATTCCTTTTGAGCAGCCTTCAAATGATAGTAGAATGAATTAATTATAGCATAAATAAATAAAAAATCATAAATATGGGGTATGTTTAGTCTTCTAAAGAAGCATACCTACATGGGCCATAGGAGAGGTGCCCAACAATTTACACCCTTTGAAAGTTTGAATTGAGTCCATGAATCGAAAATAACAAAGCATTCACAAAGACTATTTCTTTATCACTCATATTAAAGCAATTAAAGATAATAATGAATTGGGAGTTGTGGACTAAATAGCTAGCTGGATAGTTTTACTTTTTCTGCCAAAATATACTTTAGAATTTTTTTCTTATTCAAAATACTTAGTATGCTACATGCATGGTGTTCGATCACAACTGTTACGTACTTGAAGTCTATGGATGTTGGCTTGCCCTGTTATCCCTAGACAGAAAATTCAATGAACCATGACCTAGCTTAAATTCTTGTCATTTATTCTCTTCACTAGACGTGTGCCAAGTAGGTGTGAGCAGACAAAGGGCTATTTTGTTTGTGACAGCAGCCACCCCAAAAGGGAGACCACTCTATGATTCTATAACATGGTACACATCAAACCAGCAATCAACTTAAATTTGGTGCTTTCATGTGCTGTGTGATCCCTGTCATCGCCAATTGCTATATTTATGTTGATGTTGCAGCGCCAATGTCCCCCAATCCCAAAGCTTTTGGATAACCACACTCTTGTGTGGGATTGTTAATTCTTCCACCTCACAATATTAAATGGCAGAATAGTCCGATTAAAGGACAACATATATATATATATATTCAAAAATAACAAATTATCAATATAGAATGTTAATCTTGTGTATAAACATGAATATATTGAAAATATGTCATTTTTTATTTTGGAGTTAAGTATTAGGATTTATATTGGGAAAGATAATAAAATTAATAAAGTTTAAAATCACGTAATTAGATATAAAAATAAGAGCAACATCTAAAATATCGACGAAGGATCTAAACATAAAATTATCATGGTAGTTGCTGGGTAGTCCAATTAGAATGGCTGTAGAGTTTGTTTCTCTGCATCCAAGTTCGATTACTCTTCTCCTAAATCTTAAAAAAAGAAAAAAAAATTATCATAAAATTTAAACACATATCATGTGTTAACTGAACTGTTATACAACTTATACCAGACATACCACTGAGCTCCACTTCCTCTTGCCAAAAATAGCCCATACAAGTTTTTTTTATCCAATAGTTTTCAATTTCTGAATGAATGAATGACTATATATGGACCATTAGGATTTAGACCTACATTTATCCATTTTAGAGTTTATTGATCGAGGGCCCCTTCGATTGTAGGAGTTGAGGATGTCAAAGTTGACACGTAGGTTATTTAATTTACATCCACATAGTATTTTACTATATTAATTAATGTCATTAGTTTTAGTATTAGTGTTGATGAAGGGCTACACGAATTGATCAAAAACTTTTCTCCTCAATCCTCCTTTTGAAGCCTCTTTTAGCCTTTAATTTGATGAAGATGAACATGATATACGTTTAACTCTAATAATGTGTATTGGGAAAAACGATTAATCAAAATAAAAATAATATATATAGGAAAAAACGAATAAAGATTGGAAGATATGCATGCACATAGAAATATAGAATGTTCTGTTAGAAAAGAATATTTGAACAAATAGAAATTTTGAGATTTGCTTTGCCTTTGTGTGACCCATCATCGTCATCAGCATGTAACAATCAGTGACCTGTCTGAAAGAGGACAAGTGTCACCTCTAAAACCAGCAGGCATGTCATGTATTTTTGTGGGTCCCATGGATTTAGGGTTGTGGTGGGGTTTTGACTTTTGAGTCGTCTGACCTCCGAATGAAAGCAGGCTGCACAACTAGGACCGTGAGACGCGTTATACAGTTAAATTAATTTTTGAAGGTCCATTAAGAATTTAAGACCAGTCTTTACATTCCCTAATTATTAAATTATTTTTATTTTTGCCCTTCTTTATCATTTTTATATTTGGTTCTCTTATTTTGTGTTTGCTTGTTTAGTTTCCCAATACCCCTTAAAGTGAATGCTAAAATTACTTCTCTATAATGTATATAATTTGGACAGAAAATAGAAAGAGTAATAAACTAGTTTGCCATGATAGTTAATCACCCAAAATTCGAGAGTCAACCTAAAATTTGAGTTCTAACGGTGATTTTACATTATAAAATAAACAACTTGTCGAGAAAGAAATAAAAAAACCGTAAAAGATACATAAAAGTTGATTGTTCATCGAAGCTAGGTTGCTTTTAGTAGTCAAATTATAATGTGTGGATTGATCGGCATTCCTTGCACATTGGTATGCACTATTTTCGCATGAAGACATGTACGCACTTGAAGCTCCGATCTCTGTAAATTCGTTATTGATTGATCAATAAGTGAAAATTTTGCTTATGTCAATTGACCATCATTAGTTCTTCGTTTAGATTTTAGATTTTAACTCTTAGACAATTTTGGACTACTACCTAAAATCCGAGTGTTAAACTTGGTTGAGTGAGGTAATTCAGTAACTGCCAAAGGTGCAATTGGATTTTTTTTTTTGTATGATATTATGGAGCCTTTGGGATGCAAGGAATTAATAACTTGGTGTGGAACCAGATGTGTTTTGACCTTACTTTAGATCTTGCCCATGCCATTTCTCTTTTGCACGATTTCTCAATGGCAAATTTTAAGGTCCAAACCCATTGGCATTGGCCTAGCTTGTAGTCTTTCAAGCTAAACTTTGATGGTGCATTTCATGTTGATAGCAATGTTGGAGGTGTGGGAGTTGCTATAAGAGATCGATTATGGGAGCAATATTGTGGCAAGGTTGGCATTGGGTATTGCTCATGTACAAGTTCTCTCTCTTCTTGAGGGTCTGGGGTTGCTGCAATCTCTGTTGCTTGCTTCGATTTGCATCGGGGGTGATTCATTGAGAATAGTTCATGTTGTTACTAGAGGCATGAAGGATTTGTCGCCCTATGGGCGAGTTATCGCGATGTGAGTTTTCCAATGAGTTCCCTTGGGGTGGCTTCCATTAGTCATATTCTCCATCTAGCTAATGGAGTTGCTCATAGACTAACTCGTTTTTCTATTTATGTTTCCGGTTTATATGTGTTTGGCATCATGAGCTCCCTGACTTGATTTAGGACGCTTTGCTAGGACATGCATTTGTAATTCTTCTTGAGTTTAATCACTTTAATGGAAATTTGTGTCATTCAAAAAGAAAACCTAAAATTTAATCTCTACTCTCTAAATGTCATTCTACATCTTAAAGTAAGCAACCATATTGGGAATGACATAGAAAATCAGGAAAGGAGATGCCGATCAAAATATAGGAGTTTTCGACATTGAAAACTCTAAAACACAAAAATAGTTGACTAAGTTTGAAAGTTAGAAACTTTTTGACATCATAATAATAATAATAATAATAATTAGGCTTATTAGCACATTTGACCCCTAATTTTTAGGTTTTTTCTCACTTTGCCCTCTCACATTTATTTATCTCATATAACTCCTTAAACTTTTATACTGTTTCCCACGTTGCCCGATTCCGTCAACTCCTTCAACACCACCGTTAGAAATGCTGACGTGGAAGGGTAATTTTGTCATTTCAACCGTAAAATATATTTAAAATACTGTTTAAATTAATAAAATAATAAAACTTTAAATTAAAATAATATTTAAAAATAAATCCTTAAAATTCAATTAAATTAAAAAAAAANAAATTAAAATTTTTGATTTAATTAAAATTTCAATTTTATATTTTTAAATAAAAAATGTGAGAGGGTTACCAACATGGCATATTGGGTCCCACAAATTACCACGTAGCACAAACATGGCAAAGATTGGTCCTTTGTGGCTGAAAAGATGAAATTACCCCGCCATGTAAACGTCACGTCAGCATTTCTAACGGTGGTGTTGACGAAGTTGACGGAATCGGGCAACGTGGGAAACAACATAAAAGTTTAGGGGGTTATATGAGACAAATAAATGTGAGGAGCCAAAGTGAGAAAAAACTTAAAAGTCATGAGCCAAATGTGCTAATAAGGCTTATATATAGACATGGACATATGTAAGTATGCTATATATATATATAGACAATATGGATGGAGTTTGAATAAATATAATTATTATGAGGGATTAATTGTAAAAAAATTTAATTTAGGGGATAAAGTGTGAATCCTCTCATGGTTTGGGGAGATAAATTATGAACAATACTTGGGTCACCCCTTGAGGGTACCTCAAGGTCACCTCACCCTCCCAAATTTTGATTTTGGCAATGTCGGCTCATAATCGGAACCGTTCATTTTTTACATAACATATCAATGATCATCCCTACAAAAATAAAATCAATCGGAAATCGTTTGGTTATATAATTGTTGTCAATTAAATAGAAAAGATCAATGGTTTAGTAAAAAAATCACTCTTTAATTGAAAATCATCTATTTTTTCTATTTAATTGACAACAGTTATATAATCAAACAATTTCCGATTGATTTTATTTTTTGCAGAAATAATTTTTAATATATTATCTAAAAAGTTAACGATTCCGATTATACGCCGACATTATCGAAATCAGAATTTGAGGAAGGTAGAGGACCTTGAGGTACCCCAAGGGGTGACCCAATATTGTACATAAATTATAACTAACACTAGAGAGAGAGAGAGAGAGAGAGAGAGAGAGAGAGAGAGAGAGAGAGAGAGAGAGAGAGAGAGAGAGAGAGAANGGTCAACCACGCATTAATTGTATTCCAAATCAATTAATGTTGATAATTTGCATGGATACTTTGAGATCTAAAATGGGTTTGTATTTGTTTTCTTGAGTGTTTTTGAAAGCCTTATTTACACCGATGCCACGTAAAAGATAGACTTTTTCTTATTTGCTCTTTGAAATTTATAATGTATTATTTTATCACTCAAATTTTACATGTAATTATAAAATCGTTTATTATGTAAAGCTTGTTTACCCAACCGTTAGAAATACTCATGTGGCACTTATGTGTCCAATTTTTTTTGTCATTTTCGTCACATCATTTGCTAAGACTACAACTTGTCATATGGACAAAAATATATTTAAAAAAGTATAATATTTTTTAAAAAGTTAATCAAATTATAAATTGAATTAAGAAAAAAAAAACCAAATAAATTAAAATAAAAAACTATCACGCCAACCCTCTCCTTCCCCTACCAAACCCACCACCCTGCCCTTCCATCGTACTCATTGCTAGCGACCCCTCTCTTCCCTTAGGGTTGTTGTTATTGACCACCAAATTGCAACTACAACACAGTACTTTTTTTTTTAACCTAAGTTAAACAATAAATGCTAAAAGTGTTACAACCACATTTTTATATTACTAAATCTCTAACAAGTTTAGTTATATATTTAGTATTTTTCGTGCATGGTATGATAATTTTATGAGTAATATTATGATATGTTTTACGTCCTTTAAAAAAAACCATATTATTATGGCAAAAAAAAAAAACCATATTATTGAATAAGTGTTTTTTTATAGATTTTTCATCCACAATTTTTTAGATTTGTTTTTTGGTAAATAAGTTCTAAGAGTAGGAATAACATATGTCATAAATAATTTGTACGAAGTGCTAAATTTCAAATGATTTGAAAACTTGAATTTATCATTATTTCGATAACTTGTATTTTTCATATTCTTACAAATTCCATGTTAAAAAAATTATACTTACAAATTTTTATTGCCTTAGTTTCCAAGTTCAACATCCAACATTGACTAAAAAATGCTTTAGATAGAGCTAATCAGTTAGTAAGATAATACGACGCTAACCACCATTTTAGTCCTACTACACAATGTAATTTTATAATTCAAATCATTCGTTTTTTAGGTCCACATTTAAAGATCAATCTTGTAAAAAATCAACTAAATCAGAAATCATTTAGCAATTTGATAATTATCAAAGTTATTTTAATGTTTAATTGAAGAACTTGTGTTCGTCCATTTATTTGAACATAATTAGCTTATTAATAGTTGATTAAATGATTTTCAATTTGATTGATTTTTTTAAATAATGATCTGTGAATTGAAAGCTAAGAAATGAACAGTTCAGATTATGAGACAGCGTTGAATCCAAAAGGGTGGTTAGCGTCGTATTATCTTACTACATGGTTAACTCTGTAACACTCCTCACATTTACTAGTAAATCACTCACTAGAAATGCACTATCAGTATCTAAAAATCAGGAGCATTTTAATACAAAGCTAACTATTTTTTTGCTCTTACCACTCGTTGTACTCTCATAATTAGGGCTGGTATTGGATTGGTAACGGATCTAACAACTTCCAATCGACCAACTGACCGAGGCTATTATGAATACCAAAATGCTAGCCGATGTCGATCCGACGGTTATCGGTTATTGACTATGTCGAAGGCGGTTGGTTTTGGTCAGTGGAAGTTGGAGTCAGATTTGGCTTGCAGGAATAGAGGGAGGCATAAGTCGATCTGGAGGGGTGTCTCGGGTGGTCGTGGTGGTGGGGGAAGTCTAGAGGGGATGTTGATCGAAGTGGGCTTTGGTTTTGGTCGGTGGAAGTCAGAGTCGAATTTGGCTGGCTGGAATAGAGGGAGGTATAGGTCAATCTGGAGGGGTGTCTCGGGTGGTGGGGGAGGTCTGGAGGGGATGTCGATCGAAGTGGGTTTGGGTGGTGGTGCTCGGCGGTGGATATCACAGGTGGTGGTGATAGTGTGAGAGTTGTGAGAGAGACTGAGACTGAGAGTGAGAGAGATGCAGAGACACAAAGAGGTTTGAGAGAGATGCAAGGAAAATAGAGAGATGAGAGATAAGAGAGGTTTGTGACAAAGATACAGAGGTCGGTCGGTTTGGTCAGAATGCCAGTTATAGAAACCAAAACCGGCTCGACATCGACTGAGGTCGGTCGGTAGGAAATCCAACCGGCAACCATGCTTCCACTGAAAACCACAAAAATTGACGAACTGAAGTCGGTCGGTTAGTCGGTAGGCGGTTCAAAAATACCAGCCTTACTCATAATACAATCTGTCCATTTTTTAGACCTCGTTTCAAAGATCACCTTCATAAAAAATTAGTCAAATCGAAAGTCTTATAGAAATTTTATTATAATTACAATTATTTGAATACTTTTATCGAATCATTGTGTTCGTTTATTTATTTGATTACAATTAAATGCCTAAATAGTTTCTGATTTGATTGATTTTTTTTTTGTAAAGATGACCTTTAAAGTAAGACCTAAAAGATGACTTATTCGGATTATGAACTTTTTTTAATAGAAAATTAAGATTAAATATCAAATATTAATAGTTTTTCATGACACTAATTTTTTTTAGTTCAGGTACTAACCTAGAGCAAAATATTTTGAATTAGGTCATAAATCAATTTATTATACAGTTGTGATTATCGAACAGTCACAATTGTGACTGTTTGAAATTCATAAAATTTAAAGTTTATAAGAATTTAATGTTTTTTATTTAGGTTTGGGAGATGAAGTCCTATAACCTAGAGACTAAATATTAAAATTTAAGCCTTGCAAACACTGAAAAAACAATAAATTAATAAAAAGTTGTGACTGTTAAATAATCACAGCTCGGTAGAACCATATTTTTTAAAGTTGGTACATAAACTGAAATTTAATATCTAAAGTGAAATGACATAAATATTTTAGTAGTTAAAATAAAATAACATTGAAATTTAGTATCTAAAGTCAACATATATATTTCTTTTTAAATATAATTTAAATTATAAGATTACAACGTGTGGTTGACCCAAAATAGTTATTAACTTCATATTAACTTACTAACCAGTCACATTTCTAGCAATCATGATCTAAAACATGAATAAATGTCTTCTATTGATTACTATTAAATTCAATAGTTAATTACTCCCAAGGGAAAAAATGGCCTTACATTAATTAGAAATACAGCCCATAACAAAATAAGCTAATGGACATTTTCTCGACGTTCATCAGTGTAAAAAGAACATCGAGTGCTCAACAGATGCATATTGAGTTTGAGCTCATGTGCATATGCATCTATAGTTTTGAGCACAGATTTGCAAATGCATCACAAAAAAGCAGTTGCATCTATATTTTTTAGATGCATATGGATCTGCATCTTCGTAGTTTTGTGCTTAGATTTGCCGAAGCATCTGTAGCTTCATCTGCAACTTTGAGCAGGCTGGATTTTGGGTTAGGGATTCTAGTACTTTTGTCGTGGAAATTATAGCACCCTAAATTTGAACGGCTACTAATTGCTATTTATCGGCTAAAAATAGGCAGTTAGTTGAGCTTTTTTTTTTTTGGCCATTAGTTAGTTGAGCTTAACTACACTGAACTATATGCTTTTTTGAGCAATCAATATCTGAAGAAACTAATGGTAATTAAAATATTAAGTCAATTTATGGTTAGAAAAGATAATTGACCTTCGGTCCAATGGTATGATGTGGGCTAGAAGGCATAATTAAGCAGGAGGAATTCCGGAATTTGCGAATAATTAGAATTATATGAAAAAGAAAGGACACAATTGCAAAAGTAGCTGTACTGAAGATGGTGTTAAGGCAAAAACTAAAAAACATGGTAATAAAAAAAAATAAAACTAAAATTAGTAGGAGCATTTGGGGTTTAGTCTGATTGAGACACTAAAAATGGCAAACATTTCACCACCACCATTCTTTTCTTCCCTCCTCCAACTGTTTGGTCTGTTAGTGGTTCTCGGAGCCGAAACCGGAATCAAGGACCAATGTGTTGAATCCTTTGTTCAAACCCAACCAAGCAAGAAAAAAAAAAAAGAAAAGAAGAAGAAAAGAAAGACAAAAATCACCAGAAACAAAGAAAAAGGCAGTCATTGGTACCAGCCAAGCCCTTTCGCTTTCCCCATCAATCAAACAGTTCATTTTGTTTTCTGGGTTTTTTCTTCCTATTTTTAAAATTTTTCAAAATCTGGAATACCCAGTTCACAAAACCAAAACTCATAGAAACCACAAAAAACAAAACCCAGATTTGCTGTTTTGTTTTTTGTTTTGTATTGTATTGAGTCCCTCCATTCTTCACTCTTCTGGGTTTGTACCAAAAATGGTTCCTCTGGTATGCTTTTGAAGGATATACATTGTATGTAAGAGATATAAACAAGGCAAAACGAGAAGGTTTTTGATCTGGGTATTAATGGATGACGGTGAATAGTGAAGAGGAATGTGAGGAAGGTGAAGAGAGAGAGAGAGGGGTCACCAGAGGGTGGTTTTAGAGAGATAATGAGCAAAGAGTTCAGATTCATTTTGAAGGCCTTTGAAGCAACCGTGCGTAAACCAAAAACTGCTGGAAAGAAAAGGGCAAACCCCTTGTTTACAACAATGTCTGTAGCTCCTGCAGATGATGAGCCTGGTGAAATCTACCATGCTGAGAAGGTCCTCTCCAATGGGGACTTCTATACAGGCGAATGGGTTGACAACTATGCACATGGCCAAGGTAAGTACTTGTGGACAGATGGGTGTATGTATGTTGGTGAATGGCAAAAAGGCAAGACAGCCGGTAAAGGCAAGTTTAGCTGGCCTTCCGGTGCCACTTATGAAGGTGAATTCAAGAATGGGTATATGGATGGCAAAGGGACTTATACAGGTGCTTCAGGAGATACCTACAGAGGTTCATGGGTTATAAATTTGAGATATGGTCAAGGGACTAAGAGCTTTGTCAATGGGGATTACTACGAGGGTGAATGGCGCCGCGGTTTGCAGGATGGCCAGGGGAGGTATCAGTGGAAAAATGGGAACCATTATATAGGCCAATGGAGGAATGGAATGATTCATGGGAATGGGACTTTGATTTGGAGCAATGGAAATAGGTACGATGGGTCTTGGGAAGAAGGTTTGCCTAAAGGAAATGGCACCTTTAGGTGGGCTGATGGGAGTTTCTATGCGGGTGTTTGGAGTAAGGAGTCAAAAGATCAGAATGGGACTTATTACCCTGCAGGGTCCTTTGGTGGTAATGTGGATTGGGATCCTCAGGAGGTGTTTGCAGTGGACTTGAATGATTGCAAGATATGTCCGGTCGAGAGCATTTCAATGTTCCCTTCACAGAAGATACTGAATTGGCCTGGAATGGAAGGCGAGTTGAACAAGCAGCCTAGTTCGAGGCTTAGGAAACCCTCTGAAGGGAGGGTGAGTAATTATAGTAGGGAATCCAACTGTGATAGCACTTATGATGGTATTGTTAGGACTTCAAGAGATGGAAGTGAAGCATTTGAGCTCGAAGGTTCGGTTGCCAAGGGGAATAGACACCACCAGGTTAGATTTCAACCAATGAAGAAACAAGGGGTAACAATATCTAAAGGGCATAAGAACTATGAGCTTATGCTTAATCTGCAGTTAGGGATCAGGTATTCATGATTTGTTGGTTTTATTCTGCCCTTTATCTTCTTCTCATTCCTGTGCTTTTGATTTTAATATTTTGTCCTGCAAGTATATTTTTGAGATAAAATGAGTTGTAAGAGAAAGCATGTTTCCCATTGAACAGGGTTCCCTTCTGTGCCATAAATATCAAGTACAACGCTTGAATGGGAGATAATATTTCTTAATATGGTTTCTAAAATAGATACATCAATCATTATTCTGTGACAAAGGTTCAATAGAAGCCTTTTAGTTGCTTGGTACCCATCACTCATCCTTAATGCTTATTCATCTCTGTTAACACCTTCCAGCTTAGCTTAATATGATCTCCCATTACGGTTCATGTTTTAGATTTTCAGTATATGCACTTCACTCCAATGTTCTAAAAGCTTATTGGAGCTCTCTTAGTCAAAGAGTTAGGAGGCTTGTGAAATTTCTCTACATATCTTCTTTCACCAACTGCTCATATTGTTTGGTTCCTTTACAAGTTTGTGAGACCAAAATGGCAGAAAGGAAAAACGAGGATGACATTAGATTATGTTACACTT
Organism: Dryas drummondii; assembly: GCA_003254865.1. NCBI lineage: Eukaryota > Viridiplantae > Streptophyta > Magnoliopsida > Rosales > Rosaceae > Dryas > Dryas drummondii. Next base: position 91,508 of record QANW01012586.1, read on the forward strand.
CTACTCCTTTGCCAATTAAGGAAAATGGAAAAACAACTAAATGATCTTGGAATTGATCCCTAGGGGTAACCCAGGGAGGGCAATCTCCCTTGTTTCCACTAAGGTGGTCATGGTTCTGCCATGGCAACCTGCTGCTCTACCTAGAATAACGATCTTTGAAGGATTGTAATTATAAAAATTTGTCACTACTCTACATGTACACTTTTTCTTTTTAATAGCTTCTGGTATATCAGAACTGACAATATCCAACTCCTTTCCTCTTGTGAAGTGAAAAGGTATCCACTAAGGATATGAAATTCTTTCCTATCTGAAATATGAATATTTGAAATTTAGAAATCTATATCCATGAGTGAACTCTTCATTGCATGTAATTGATTTCTTGTGCCATAGCACAGACATTCTGTTGGGAGGCCTGCTCCAACTACATCCCTTGATCTGAAGACTTCAGCATTCGATCCCAGAGAAAAAGTTTGGACAAAATTTCCCCCAGAAGGATCCAAGTACACTCCACCCCACCAGTCATGCGACTTCAAATGGAAGGATTACTGCCCTGTGGTTTTCAGGTATGTCCTACAAAAGTTTCTTATGCAATAGATCATCCTTCTCCAGCTAAGCAATTTACTATCAGTTGTATGTCACTGATAGGGCTGTGGTTAGTCCTGTGGTAAAGTAGTTGTTGGATTTTGATTCATACAATACTGGAACTACCATCTTGGGGGCACAAAGAGTTTGACCATCAACTCAGTCTCTTATTTATATGACTGATAAAATCAGACTTGCTAAATATGACTTGCTCTTCTTGTATGATAGAACATATCATTATTTTACCACACTACTAACATATCATTATTTTACATTTGAAACTCTCCAATTCTCAACTTCTCATTGAAACATACATAGGTTATTTTACATTCGAAACTCTCCAATTCTCAACTTCTCATTGAAACATACATAGGTTATTGATTCTTCCTATTTATTATCTTCAGGACTCTCAGAAAATTGTTTAAGGTAGATCCAGCAGATTACATGATATCAATATGTGGAAATGATGCCCTTCGAGAGCTCTCGTCCCCTGGAAAGAGTGGAAGCTTCTTTTACCTGACCAACGATGACCGGTACATGATAAAGACCATGAAGAAGGCAGAAACTAAAGTAAGTTTTATTTTTATTTTCTTTTTCCCCCTTTCCTCCCCTGCTTCCTGCTCTGTTTGGAGATAGATATGTAGCTCCACATCTCTTTTTAGATTCTATGAGTCCTATTTGTGAACCCCCCCCCCCCCCCCTGCGATTGCTAGTGACCCTTTATGCCTCAACTTGTGATTACATAATCTTAGTTTTTTCTTTCACAATTCGACTAAAATGATCAACTTTAGCTGATGATTCTTGAATTAAACCATAACAAAATAAGTTTCTGTACCTTGTACTGATTTCTCTGTCTGAAATTCATGTTTGTGCCATTCTACGATTCCATCATTATCATCCATTTGTTGCTGCCACTACTATTTGCATTAGTCATTAGTCATGACATCCTTCCCTAATAGTACCTAACTGAATTCTGATTTCATCCTTTTATTTTCTGCACTAAATAATGTTCTGATCTCAACTGGTCAACACCATTACAGGTGCTTATAAGAATGCTTCCCGCTTATTATAATCATGTTCGAGCCTTTGAGAATACTCTGGTCACCAAATTTTTTGGTCTTCATTGTGTAAAATTAACGGGGGCTGCCCAAAAGAAGGTAATGATTTGGGGTATTGAACCCTTAATTGAATTCTCAACTTCTTATGATTCATGAACTTTATAACTTCCAGGTGCGATTTGTCATCATGGGGAATCTATTTTGCTCTGAGTACGCCATTCACAGGCGGTTTGATTTAAAAGGCTCTTCCCTTGGCCGTACAACCGATAAACCTGAATCAGAAATTGATGCTACAACAACTCTTAAAGATCTTGATCTTAATTATGTATTTAGGTTGCAGAAGGTTTGGTTTCAAGAGTTCTGCAGGTATATTTTTAATCTCTTTTCTCTCTCTCCCCCCTCTCCTCTATGATTCTTTTAGCGTACTCTACAAACTCTTTTTGGTTAGGATGAGGAATCAAAGATTATATATGAAAGTTCCCTTTCCTCATAATATAATCATATAGTTGTGATTTGTGAATGAATAGCTAGAGTGAATCACCATCATAACTCGTAAGATCATATTTTGCAACCTCTATATCATTTCTCTCATACTGACTGCTCAATGGGAGGAGGTATTTGATTAGAAAAAATAGTTCCTCAGTCAATGTGGTTACATGTTTGAATTCTATTTTGCTCTTCTATATGCACAATCATGCATGCTTAGCAAGATTCCTTGGTCTTAAAGTAGCTGCTAAAGCTCATTTTTCAGGTTTTATTAGCTTAGGTTATTCTCAAAACTTGAAAGTAACTAATGCCTGATTTTAAGAAAAAGGAATGGTTGATTGAGTTGGTCGTCGAGTTTATGATGTTAAATACTTTGTTGAGGAAATATTTGGATCATAGTCAAAACTTCTTATTTTTTAGAAAGGAAACTTAAAACCATGTAAAAAAGCTCAAAAGAAACAGTACAAGCAAAGTGGACAAGAAGTCAACCAAACACCTCACATCCAAATACACAAGAAAAAAAAAAAAACATGAGAAATTGGTCTATGAACTCAGTACAAAACCAAAACAAAAAGTAAATGCTGCTTTCGAATAAAAAATAATGCATAGAAGGATAACTCCCTACAATCAAAAGAAACGGAAGCCCAAAGAAATGACCAAAATCCGACTTTATCCCAAACTTCCTCCACCCTCCCCCTCTACAATCTCCAACATGCTACCATATAAAAGTATACTCTCATTTTTTCTTTTTTCTTAACTTTAGCACAACATGTATGCACATCTATTTGCAGTCATTGTGGCTTAGAAACTCAATCTAGCAATATTTTTTTGTCAGTTCCTTAGACGATTAAGTTACTGATTTTAGGTTTTGTTTCTCTTTTTGCACCAAGCATGTCTGTAGAAAAGAAGCATCCTATGTCTTGATAAATAAAATGATTAAATTCCAATAAGTGCAGGCAAGTGGACAGAGATTGCGACTTTCTTGAACAGGAAAGAATAATGGACTACAGTCTTTTGATTGGCCTTCACTTCCGAGAAACTTCATGCAGGGAACCACCCCTCACACATTCGGACCGTGCATCTGGAGCTTACACTCCTTCTGGTTATTTCTAGTCATTTTTTCATTTACTTATCCATCTCATAAATTCAATGCTAAGCCCTCTGAACAGATGGTATATGTTCTGAACTTGCAGGAAACGGAGACCCTGACAACGAAGGAGAGGGCCTTTCTAAAGTTGAAATGGATCGGCTTCTTTCTGACCCATCCCGGTAAATATGAATCCATTAACATAGTGGCAAATTTTCATCTTTTGAAGAAGTCCCCAGTAATAGCTTATTGATTAATCAATTTATTTGATTTCTTATTGCATTCTTTCAGGTGGTCTTCTATTAGATTAGGTATTAATATGCCAGCATGGGCTGAAAGGACAATGCGAAAAAGTGATTGTGAGGCTCAGTTGGTTGGAGATCCAACTGGAGAATTGTATGATGTCATCCTGTTTTTTGGTATAATTGACATACTACAGGACTATGATATCAGCAAAAAGCTTGAGCATGCATACAAATCATTCCAATATGACCCAACTTTAATCTCTGCTGTTGATCCAAAGCAATACTCAAGACGCTTTCGTGCTTTCATCTTCAGAGTATTTGTAGAAGACACATAACGGTAGAGTTTGACCCAAAATTTTAACTTGAAGTTGGCAGTCATCCATGTATAGTCGATCTCTAGTGGAAATGGCAATGCTTACTAGCAGAAGCATCAGTTTGGTCATTGACATGGTCATTGAGGTTTGAATAGTGGCTGCCAGGGGAACATGCTTTGCCATATTTGTTGTTGCATTTTTCCCCAGTGTCACACATCTCTTTTAATTTATAGTCACAGATATATGATATGTTCTGGTTATAGATTAAAGTTGTAACCAGAGTTACTCAAGCCTTTTGGAATTGTAAATGAAAAGAAAGAAACCAAAAGGTGTGGACCTACAGTGGATGTGATTCTTTTTGTATAAAAATTTGTTGTGCCCAGGTGAGGTGTCTCTGGGATTTCAACATTGAATGAAAATGTACAGGAGGTGAATGGACAAACTTTAGTTTATCATGCCTAAACAATTCGATGGACTTTTTTGTTCTTTTAGCTTTTCAGTTTTTAAGTTGTTTTGGGATGTGATTCTTGTGTCATGCCCTGAATCAAGCAACAGTATATTTTGGTCTGTTCTGAGCCTTCAGACTTCTCTGCAGGGGATCATCTCTGGAATGCTGCTCATTGATTAAAAGAGGGAAGGAACTATTTTACTAAGAAAGGGAAAAGGGTTCATAGTTTGAAAGAAAATAGTTAATGCGTGATAGAAAAGGATGGAAGCACAACTAAAGTCCTGTTAAGCTATAATTTAAAAATGAAAATTTGCAGTATAAGCCCATTCCTTTCATATTTCCTTTGCCGGTAGACTTGCATTAGCCGGCCCAATGATTAGCCCATGGACCTGAGAATTCTCGGCCCATGGGTAGGGCCTGGTAGACTTTAGTTTCTCAAGGTCTGGCTTGCCCACCTCTAAAGGCTAAAATGACCCGGGGCTGCACTAGGCCTCGGTCAAGCATGTTTGGGCCGGGATGACCCTATGTCACGCTTAATATTGAGTGTTCAATATAATATTTGGGCCCAACTCTAAAAAAGAATATAAGTTGTCTATAGAATCTCAAAAAGTGGATCCCACTCTAATAGCTCCAAATAATTGCCATTTTGGTATTGCTGTCAGAAAAAACAGCTGTGAAGTAAAGTCAGCTGTAAAGTAAAGCAATTGAGTGTTTGGTAAACTATGTTTTCAAAAGTGCAGTGAATGTAAAAAATATCAAAGTGTTTGGTAAATGTTAATGTGAAAGTGCTGTGACTATGTATAATTACTAAAATGGATATGATGCTGAAAGTGTATTTCACTTATTTGTTTGGTAAAACTAAAATGTTTTTTTACTTATTTTTTAAATTTGTGGCTATAAATTTTTATTAGCATTAATTTTTTTAAGAACAACATTATTAAATAAGTATTCCTATTATTTTTTCAGAAAATTAGGATTAAATACCAAATATCAATAGTTTTTTAGTAAAGCAGCAAGACACTAATTTTTTTTTAATTTATGTATTAACCTAGAGTAAAACATTTTGGATTATGTCACAAATCAGTTTGTTATACAGTTGTGATTATCGAACAGTTACAGTTGTAATTGTCGAACAGTCACAGTTGTGACTATTTAAAATTTATAAAAAATCAAAATTTTTAAGGATTTCATACTTTTGATTTAAATTTGGTTGATAAAATCCTATAACCCAAAGTCTAAGCATTAAAGTTTAAACCTTGCAAATATTAAAAAAACAACAAATCAATAAAAAATTTATGACTGTTAGACAGTCACAGTTCGATATAATCATGTTTTTTAAAATTGGTACATAAACTGAAATTTAGTACCTAAAGTGAAATGATATAAATGTTTTAGTAGTTGAAATGAAAAAACATTATAATTTGTTACCTAAAGTCAATGGACCTTTATTTTTTTTAAGTATATTATAATTTTAATCGTATAAATAAAATATCATAATTAATTATCACAATATAAAATATAACTAACAATAGACATATTTTTTAATTTAAAATAAACAAATAAAAATTATATAAATCAATAAGGGTAATATGGGTAAAATAAAATATTCATTGTTGTTGTGATTCACTGTAGTTTTCAAAAGCACCTAAAAATCTTCTTTCTGTTTTTGCTGTGGGAAGTTGAGAATTGTGGGGAAAAACAGTTTTTTATTTTTTTACCAAACGCCAAAACTGTTGTAGCTGATTGAGAATTGTCATCCACAACAGCTTTTGGATCCTCCACCGCAATCCCAAACGGGGCCTAAATACATACATTAAGATACAAATACTTCATATTCCACAACGCATAACATATTCATTAAAAAAAACCCAATAAAATTTTTAATCAATATTGATGTCATATTTTAGCAACAAATTTTATAGCTTATATAAGACAATTATAAATAAAAAATTGATATAAGAATGAATAATTTAAAATCTACAATGGCAACAAATGTACGAAGTAAAGTGTAGAATAAAACTGTACTATACAAAATATTAGATGTTATTTTTTATTATAAAATGGAGAAAGAAAGGGGAAAAAACAACTATTAGTCTATTGATATTTGTCTTCATAATGTTCAAAGGATTCAAATTTGAAGCTCATTCCTCAATATAAAAATGAAAAAAAACAAAAAAAACAAGCAAGATATCAGGATAAACTATTATGTGTGACTGTAATACTACGTCATCGTGACATAATGACGTGGTATTATTAATCCATTCAAATTATAACACGTATATAATAATTAATTTTTAAAATTCTAAAGTCTAGGAAAAAAACCCTTAAAATCGTCCATGTGTTATAATTTGAGTGGATTGGTAACACTACGTTATTATGCTACGTGGTGTTACGGTCACATACAAAAATTTTTTAGATATCGGATAGTAAAATGTTTGTAGGGCAGGTACATGATGCATGACTAAAAAAGGAAAGGAAAATTTTCGGGTTTAAATGAACCAAGGATTAGCTTAATTCCTCTGTGCATTTGATTTAATTTTATGTTTCTTTTTTCACTCTAGGGCAGGTTTATGATGCATGACTCATGATTTTCACTTGACTGTCATGCCTTCGTGGGACTTCTTGCCTTTCTTAAATCCAAAAATAAAAATAAAAAAGTCTCTTGATTTATGTTGTGGTTACAGTGTTCCCATTGAATGTAAATCATACAGACCTTTGTTACTCTTGTTTATTCTGTTAATGATCACCAGAACAGTTTTATAGCTATTTTGTAGATTGGACAGAACGATTCGATCGTGGGGCATCCGCACTTCTTAGTCACTGAAACAGTTCCTATACCTGGTTTGAACAGCATTTGTATTAATACAAGTCACTTCTAGCTTGAAGGTCTGAACCTTCTCAAATATTGGGAAATTTAATATACCCTTTCACTGGTCATTTACCATTAATAAACTCAGAACTATTATGTTGAACGAACAATACATACTATTTACCATTAATATATTTCTAGTGGTTTACATGCTATTTATCATCACACCCAAAGTCTCACCTTCCCCTCTTAAGGGTTTGGGACTCCTTTGTAACCAAAAGAAAAACAAAAAACAAACGATTCAAGCTCTACATGCCATTAGAAGTTGCTATCAAGTCCCACATGAGTATATAAGAGAATAATATGCTTTTTCTGAAGCCCTCATTGGTGGATCTCATCCATCATCTTTCTTTCTTTCTTCTTGTCCATAGGGAGTCAATCAACAGAGAAATTTTCTAGAGAGTATAACATCATGTATCAGCAAGTCATTTCTGTGTCCCAATGAATGTACAGATGCATTGCATCTACTCAAAATCCACAATTTCTATGCCCCACAAATAGGCCCATATTGTTGATGTCCCAATGAAGGTACAGATACAAATTGTGTTCAATTACACTAAAAAACTACCTGCACCAACAAAGTTTTAACAGCTGAAAAAATGGACTGCTGGGTGCATAAGCAAATCTAGACCATGTGTGCCTTCTATACTAAATTCTCAATTGCAGCAGATTTAAGGATGTAGTTTGGTGCTTTCAAGAAGAGCAGCACAACTGGTTTCTGCAATGTTTGTGAAACCAATTATCCAAATATAAAGCAGTATGCCACCAACAAGTTAGCAAGAAAGGTAAACACATAACATAATCGGAATTTGTAGCAGAGGCAGTGCTATATTGGGGGTGAGGGCAGGGTTTGGAGGAGTCATTCTGCTTTTAATATGCTAACAAGTAACAACCCAAATGATAATTTTACATGAGTTCCAACATGCTTAATTCATAGAGGATATGTGTGATCATATTCAGGAAAGTAATAGTGGAGAATTGGATGAAAAATGTACAACTAGCCCCCAAAAAAATTTCTACATTTGGTTTACAGCCAAAGAAAGTCAATCATGCATAAGCTCATGACTTAATGTCTTTGAGTACACAGTGGAAATGGCATGCCTTTTCTTTTGTCATTGATGGGCAGAGACATTGCAACAGTGAATCACACTTGCCTATGTAGGTTCACTCCAATTCTTCGTTTGATTTCATAGCAGTTGTTCTAGGAGATCATGAATTTTCTTCCCTGCTTCAGTTTCTTGACCAGAAAGAACTGCAAAATTCGCATTCACTTATGGCATTTGATGATGGACCGGAATCTACCAAATAATGCAGTTGTAAAAAACAATAGACCCAGTCGAAAGAGTTTGGAAGAAGGTAAATTATGCTTCTATTTTGCAACAAACAAGAGGGTGTAAACAATGTGGAAATGCTTCTATTTTGCTACTGGCCTGGAAATGCACAACAATGTGGAATTTCGTCATCCAAGATTTAGACATTTCAAATAAATTTTATCTTAGTTCTAAATTGATTCAATATAGAGATATGAATAGCTCAGTTATAAAGAAGGAACCACGAAGCAAGTATCAACAACAAGCCAACAACCAGTTTTATCAAGGGAATGTTAATCAATGTAGTTCACTCTAATACTCATAAAGAAGTTGATAAATATATATAGTCATTGGCCATACCGTTAAACAATCTTCAGCTGGTGGAGGCAAGACAGGCATTGGATAGAGGCACAGTTGGAGAAGAAGAAGAGTCTCCATTCCTTTGGTTTGCACCACTTCCCAAATCTAATTTTGAAATACATGGGAATTCATTGTTCTTATCAACTCCATGATCATAAAGCAACCCTTGGAATACATGGCCACTAATTTTCACAGTAGCCTGGTAGGCAAGCTCAGCTGCACCATTACTAATGGCAGTGACTCTATGGCACCTGAAAACTGCCGTTGCACGAACTTTATCCGGTAACAACTGTTTGAAATTTCCATCTGTAAATTAGCATAAACCAAGTTAACTTAGCCTCTCAATTCCACATAAGAACCATTTTGAAATCAAAATTGTTAAAGAAGATTATATATACCCCTCAAAAAACCCAATTCACTTTTTTCAAAGATTATATAATTGCTTTACCATTTTGAAACGCAAAAATATGAAACATTAACAACAATCAATGATCATTCTCTGTTTACATCATAATAGATCATTCATTCCTTGCATCAAATTAGATGATCAAAACCTATATTACTTTGCTAAGTAATTCTCATTATATTATAACAGCAAAACAAAAAACAATTCTAATAAAGAAATTATGAGAGAGAGAGAGAGAGCAGCTTGGGGACTAGAGGCTGTACTTGCATTCTGTGATGGCACCACAACTCTTGGTCTTTTGGCAACAGAAGAAGACCCAGAAGAACCTGCAGTCAAGGATGTTGATGACTTTTGCATAAGTCCTGAGATTTTCCCCCTCTAATGGAAATTTTTTACTTCCTAATTTAATTATTAAGCTAATCTCTTCCTTAATTTACTTCTTCATTTGTTACATAATACTAATCACATGCATACATATGAATGAAAAAAATTCATTATTCACAAAGTGCTTTTAGAACCTTCACCAGCACCAGCACCAGCACCGCCAGCAGAAGCAGAAGCTGTGACCACCATTTGCCGCTCTCGCCGCCTCGCCGCTGGGACCCACGTGCTCCTCACGTGAGTAGAGCAGTCATAGCCACGTCCTCTGCAGCAAGTCCTGCACCTGCTGTACTCACAATCCTTCTTTGCCCTGTTTCCACAGTCCTTGCAAGCCGTCACACCATCACCACCACCACCTTCATTGTTATTTACATTATTGCCATCGCATTCCTCCACAACTTGTTCACGCCCAGCACCATGATTCCCAAAATTGAGCATGTCCTGCTTAGAAGGGTTCGGTTCCCGGCATTTCCTCAGGCCCCAATAATGGGAATTGTCAGAATTGCCCTCGGCTAGTGTTGGTGCATGTGGGGGGACACATGGGGTTGCAGTGAGGAGTGGGAAGAAGCCAAGGCCAACACCAAGAGCTGTTGTTGTGGAGGAAGGTAGAGGGGGAGTTGGGTGGTGGTCAGAGGCAATGGGTTGGTTTTGTTGATGGTGCAAAGAAGAAGAAGAAGGAGTGGGAGCAACGAGGAGGATGTCTCTCAGACCCAACATGGTTCATATCAATTGGTTTGCTGGTGGTGGGATTTGATGTTGTCTTTTTTGGTGTACGAGTTGTTGTTAATGTGGAGTTTGTGTACTCTGCTTCAGTGCTTGTGCTTTGTGTGTATTCTCATGTTTATGGAGGAACCAATGGGAATAAGCAGCTCAGGAAGGAGAGTTGATGGTCAATTTTAAAGCCACTTTTGAAAGAGAGAGAGAGAGAGAGAGAGAGAGAGAGAGAGAGAGAGAGAGAGAGAGAGAGCTGGTTTTGTTTGGAGGAGATGGACTGAACTCTGGAGATTCTGCTACGAACTCACTTAATAATAATAAATGATTTTTTGTTGGAAAATAGAAAATTTACAAACAAGGAATATGAGAAAAAAGGTCATGGAAAAAACCAAGGCAATTTTTGGTAAACGAAACAAAGACAGCATCTACACAATCAGACGAATGCTTTTTTCCCAGAACTAACTTGGGGGATGAATGATTGAAAGGGCAGTACAACACGAGGCACACATTGTCTTGCTGATTGCTACAAAGTGTGACAAATTATATTCATATTAAGCGAGAGGATGGGTTACATATAATAAAGAGGGCTATTATCTGCACACTTTTTTTTTTTTTTTACACACATTTTTTCTCTTTTTTTCTTCTACACACCCCCACACACTTACCTCAAATTCAAAATCTTTCAACACACACTCAATCCATTACTAAAATACCCTCATTTCATTACACACTCCCACACTCAATCTTTCTATTTCTCTCTCTCTCTCTCTCTCTCTCTCTCTCTCTCTCTCAACACATATCGGCGCAGCACCACCCCCCTACATGCGCCACTCTGCTGCACCACCCTCTCATTCTCTTTCTCCTCCCTACTGCACCACCCTCCCCGCGCCCACCACCATGCCAAGCTCGCACAGCCACGCCCGTCGCCGCCACCACCACCACCACTTCTTTTTTCCTCTCTCTCTTTCTCACTCTCTCTCTCTCTCTCTCTNAAAGAAAAAAAAAACTATGCAAATAATAGCTCTCATAATAAAACTTAGTAGATTAGTACATTACTTAGATGAAACAAAATGTAATACTTTCTTCAAGTATTTTCTTATTTTAATTCTTTTATTTAAAAAAAAATTAATTTAAGACCTCTTCAATATTATGAAGAGAAATATTACTTAATTATAAAATAATATTAGTGAAGGTTGCTCATGAGAAAAGTTTAATAAGGTAGCCGTCTTAAGCTTATAATTTTTTAATTTAGAAAAAATTTCAATTTGGTCTGAACTTATTTTAGAAAAATTAAATTGTTTCATTGCAAATAAAATCAAACATTAATCAAATACCTAAAATCATGAGTCCTTTTTTATACGAGGATCCTGATACATGACTGCTGCTCTTGATCATCAAAAGAACTTCTCCTTCTTCAGAAAAATAAAAAATCTCCTCTTTATTTATCCAAAATAAATCCATCTTTAATGTAATTATTATTATTTACCCAAAAAGAAAAAGAAAACCCCTCTCTAGTCTCTAGACGTACAGTAGGAAGATACTAGTACTATTAGCTAGGAAAAGGCCAATAGTCACTGATTCACTGAATACTGAGAGCCTCACAGTTTTGGTTGCTTGCTAGTAATGAAATTTGAGCCATTCTTCTGCAAATACTCTGCTTGGCTTTTAAGCTGCTTTGGTGGGGGCTGCCTCAGCCTCTGCCATAGTGCGCATTATGCGCAGACCCAGTCAATCACTCAGCTGAATAGGTGCTGAAGATTTAGTAGGGAGGGACTTTACATTTTATGATTGTATCATAGCTTGACAGGTAAGCAGGCTGAGTGAGCTAGTGTGTTAGGTATACATCATTAGGGTATAGGCTAGTAACTATAGGGGTGTGGACCACCCTATTCTAGTACTCTAGCTAAAGCTATAGATATATATAGATATATGTATAGGTCTAGTAACTATGGTGTAGGTAGGCTAGGCATCTCATTGGATAAAGTTGGGTTTGCATTGCCCCTTGATGAATGGATTGTGATAATGATGTAGTATAAGAAAGGGTTTGCTTTTTCTCTTTTTTAGGTAAATTTATGTGGGTGGGATTGCTGCATTATGAAATTCATTGTTTTACAATTAATGGTAATTATTGCGCAATGAATTTGCTTTCTGGATTCTTTCCTGCCGTCCAATGCCATCTCAATTATGGCTTAAAAAGAAACCTTTTATTCGCTTAGAGAAAAGAAGGCAACTCTTGCACACCAAAAAATAAGGCAACTCGTTTTAAAAGGTATCATGAAATTTTTTTTTTTTTTTTACTTCACCAAAAATAAAAAGGATTGCCTGATAAAATTTTTTTTTTTTTTTAAAAGGAATTCTACCCCTTTTTTATGGGCTTTAAAAACGATAAAATTTTCATGGAAAAAAAAAAAAAAAAAAACGATGAAATGAATAGTTTCCTTCTTTGAAGATTATACACTTTTTTTGACATTGATATAACTAATACGGAAGAAGTTAAATTTAGTACATAAACCAGACTGTCCAAAAAGAAAAATGTAAGAAACGGTTTTGCACTTGTGCACCATTGTTACACAACTTTGTACGGGAATCACTACTGTATATTCATCGATATTTTAAATACTTGAAAAAATGCATGCAGTTGTGACTTAAACATTTCTTCAATTTAAACATGCAGTCACGAGCCATTTTTTGAGAGTACTACAATTTTTCTTAGGCCTTCCACAACAGTGAGGGTGAGCTTGAGAGTGAGAGCGTGTGAGAGTTAAAAGAATCTCTAAAATTATCTACAGTGGGCCGAAGGATTGAGATTGAGAGTGACTGAGAGTGAGAGTTAGGCCATCTATAATGGTGAGAGTGAAAGTGAGAGTAAGACATGGCCTAAGTGATTTTGTGGCCTGAAAAGTGATTTTTTGTCCTGAGAGTGAGAGTAATATATGCTAAAGCTGCAGTGGAGCTGAAATGTAGTTGTACCTAATTAAATTAAGCCTAAGTTAAATTAAGTTATAATTTTTAACTTAAATATTTATAAAAATTATACTATTGGTTTTATTTTAAGAGATTTTTAATATAAGGTCAATATTAACTATATTTAAATTTATAATTTTATTACATAAATTATAAATTCTATATTTTGTCTCCACCAACGGTCTTTCAACTGTTTTGCTATTTTTTTACCGTTTGAAATGAATTAAAATGATAAACACAACACAATTCATTGTAAAAACTTGAACGAGTATATAAAATTAACACACTAAAACAACACAATTCATATATTCAAATCCAATATTTTTATTTCATTTCACCAACATAAAACAAGAAAATTTAAGACAAACACAAACGCAAACAAATACAAACAAACACAAACAAATACAAAACGACAACCACAAACAAACACACAATAGTATTGGAGACATCTTCAACATGTCAGCATTCATCGCTGGCGTCGGCGTCGTGCTTGGCCGCGACTTCCTTCTCGCGTCCAAAGGTGCTTAACCAGATCATTCTTCAGTTGTTGGTGGAGTGCTATTGACCATATCAACCTAATCCGGGAGAGCCATTGCTCTAAAAGAATTGGCTGATAACTTTGGCCTTCATCATATGGTTCAGTGTTATACTGTGCCATAGCCCGGGAAATCCTTTCCTAAACGTAGTCAATGTCATCGTCCTTGTTCTCTGGACGCTCGTCCTTAATGATCATGTTGTGCAAAATTATGCATGTCTTCATAATATAGCCCAGATCATTGGCTTTCCATCCTCTGGTAGGCTTTTTTAGAATCTCTCATCTAGCCCTCAGAATCCCGAACACTCTCTCGACATCTTTCTGGTAGGACTCTTGATATCTTGAAAATAGCTGACTTGCCTCTCCTACCGGATTCGTTATTATTTGTATAAGCGTAGCCCATTTGGGGTAGATCCGGTCCACTAGATAATACCCCATTGTGTAGTCATTGCCATTAACCTTATACTTGATCTAATGGTTTCGCATCTGCTTCTCATCATCAAAAAGTGTGAGCCATCCAATACGTTGATGTCATTGTTGCTCCCTGAAAAACCAAAGTTGGCATGCCAAATCCATGTGTCGTTTTCGGCAACTGCCTCTAATATCACAGTTGGAGTGTGATAATGGCCTTGATATGCCCCTTGTTGTCCTACTGGGCAATTTTTTTCATTCTCAATGCATGCAATCTAGACTCCCTAGCATACCTGGGAATCCTCTTTTTTGGCCTTACGCAACAACCGTTGGAGATTAGCCACTGTTGGTGTGCGAAGGTATTCCGCTCTGTACACCTCCGGAATAACTCTTATGAACTTCTTGAATGACTCCAGCACTGTAGTTTGGGCAATTTGAAAGTCCTCGTCTGGGGCATCAGCCGAGTACCCAGCGGAGAACATTCTCATGACTGAAGTCAGCTTTTGCTTCGGCGTGCAGCCCCATCTTCCAGCTGTTGTTATCCTACCTCAAGTGCAAGGTTGTCAAGTTTTCATATGGAAATGGAAGTAGGGGGTTGTCGTACCCAAGAGATTGGATTAGGATTTCAATCACAAGCTAGATTGATTTTACGGTTATAAAACTAACAAACAACCTATTATGTACTATGAAAAGCCAAGACTAAACATAATGGTATGTGCAAATGTGTAGTGTTGAATTGTTGTTTAGTTGATTGATGATAAATAACACTAGAATTTAAAACTAACAAATGGAAATACAAGCAAATTTAAGTACAAATTAAATTCAATGATGATGAAGGATTTGGGGTTATTAGGGGTTCACACTAACCCTCCCATGTACCAAACAATGCAATTAGTGATTATGCCAAATTAGATAGATTAGATTCTCTCATAACCTTCAATCAAGGTAAATTAGGGCACATCCTCTTTTATGTTATCAACTATCCCAACTAAGGTGATAGGTAACTACCTAAGATTAATGTCATTGCAAATCCTAGGTGCATAAAGTTCTAAGGATAAGGAATCCAAACAATTAAAACAATCCAACCAAGGTGCTTTTAAATTACCATGCTCTTATGCAACAAGCTTTAGAAACTAAAGGTTACCAATCTCCAATTTCTACATGAAAACATTTCTCATAAGCATAAGTGGTAAATTCACACATACAAGTCATGATCTTTAAACTAGCATAAGAGCATATATATCCAAAAAGGCATTTATATCACAAATCACAAAGTCATTACATAGTTGGGTTAGGGCTACATTCCTAGCCCCAAATCAAGAAACTACTCACTAGCCATAGAAGTCACAAACAACATCACAAATTGAAAAATAAATGGAAACAAGAAGGAAAAGAGAAAACTCTAGATGTTGAAGCCAAGCTCCCAAAGGGTGTCACTCCTCCAAGGATGCCCAAAAATAACTTCTTGTCCCAAGTGCCTCCAAGTTCCTCTTGCAATAATAGTAGTGAATATGGTAGATGAGTGTTGTGATGATGTTTTGCTTTTTGGAGAGGAAGAGTTGATGGAGGGAAGATGGAGAAAAGAAATGATGAAGAGAGATCGGAAAAATCTAGGGTTTTGAAAGATGGAAGATGAGATGTGTGTTTTTGAGATGAGATGATGAAATTACTGATGAAAATGAGTGAAATTAGAGATGATGGATGGGGAGCTCGAAAATGAGAGAGTGTTTTATGGTTTGGGTGAGTTGTTATGTCTAGAATATGTAGCTAGAATTCAAAGGAAATGAAGGGATAAGGTTTGATTGATTCAAAAATGAGAATATTTCATCTTATCCCTCAATGGATGATCCTTAAAGGATGTTGAGATAGGTAGATGTTCTCTTTGCCTCATTTAAAGCCTTCACATTGTGGTTTCTGAATTTTGCTTAGAATGGACAAACAAAGTGGAAGGAAAGAGAGCATGTGATATGCAATTACCCAAAAATGGAAAGATGCCTTGAAACCACTTTATCCTTTTGCTGATAGAATTTCTGAGCTGTTTTTGGAGAGCAATTTGGAGGCCTGAACCAACTCAGAAATTTACATTTTATATATCAATAGAAAGCCCTAGATGTATTATTTCCAACCATATGTTATATGCATGAATCCAAGCTCGAACAAGAACGTTATGCCCCACACAATGCAGCTGACTCAGTTCTCCTCGGGTGCAGTTTTGGGTTGACTTTGAAATTCAAAATGAACACCTTAGAAGTCTTCAAATGTCACGAAATTTAACCTGGAATAACTTCAAGGTGTTAGCTTCTATCTCCAATTGGATTCATGTTAAAATCTATTAAGGAGAATAAATGGTAAAATTTCTCATTTGATTGCTCGGAATCTAAAAACACAAAATTAAATGAAATTTAAAGTTTTTAATCAAATGAACTCATAAAAACTAAGTAAGAAGAATATAAAAGGATATGAATTTATGAACATATCAACAACAACGTCTTGTCTTTGTTGGAAGTAGACATCTTTGTTGCACACATCTTGCATCATCTTTTGGAACAATGATTTCTTCATCTGATAGCGTCGTCGGAACATCTCTTCAGTATGTCTTGCTCCAGGGTCGAAATAGTTGCTCTTGATAAATCCATGGCCTAGCTGTTGGTCTCAAGGGATATATCGTCGTGGTTGGGATGTGCCTCCATGTATTGGCCTTCTTTGACTAAGCTGTGTATGTCGTCGGTAAGCAGCCATGACACATGCCGTCATATTTGTGAGCTGGTCATCGTACATGTCTAGTTGCGCCTGAAACATCTCTTTATCTGAATCATAATCGCTGGGGGTAGACATCCTGAAGCAGAGTGTAAAGAAATTTTCTGAGATTACTAAACAAAGTGAATTGGTAAAGTTAGACATCGTGAAATTTATAGACTAGGTGTGATAATGTAAAAGAATCAAAATCTTTTCATGTTGGAAAGTTAAACGAATTATAATCTTATCATCAATCATAATAGGGTATCTTATAATCTTAGAAAAGTAAGGGAATCCGAGACATATTTAATAATAGGGTATTTTATTTCAATTCGTAATAAAATGCATACATATTGGAAAAATAAAGTAGACCACACACATAGTTGGAAACATAAAGTACACGACAGACATGGTTGGAAAAACAATGACACATCAGTTATATTGTGAAAAGTCAGTGTTGGGGAAGTACCCTCCTGAGCTTGACGTGCCTAGATTGGTGGCCTCGTTAGCAGCACTTGCATTCTATCTCGCCAAAATTTCACGCTGTCGTGCCTCCTAAAATACTCGTTGTTCTTCGTGCATAGTGGTGGGGTCCTTGCCTATGACCTCGTAATCTTGCTGCTTTTGTTTGAAATTGGTGTGCTCTTTGATCAATCGGTCGCGTGAAGCAGTTATGTTCTTCTGCCCTTGGCAAAAAAACCTGATAGTATCGGCAAGATCATCCTTATTAGTATCAACTTGTTTGGCCCTCTTGGAGTTGTTTCTGCCAGATGGCCTCAGGCGACTACTGCTAAGTGGTTGAAAGGCCGGAACATCCTTATCCGCGCTCAATTGAACCGCTTCAGCTTCGGTATCGGCATCAGTGGGGGTGTCAGCCTCGGTGGGGGTGTTGGTTTGTGCATGTTGCCACTTCACAAAGTATTGCATCTTAGCAAAACAATGGTGCCAAGCAAAAGGACGGTTTCCCGAGTTTGTTGCTTTGTATTGTACATTGGCAAAGCTCACCTAGTAATATAAAAATAAATTAATGAATTATAAATGATACTCAAATATTTGAATTTAATTAACAAAAATAAGGTACACATAATTTGAAAATAGAGTACACACATATTGATCAAACAAAAATATGTGAATTTAACTAACAAAAATATTTGAGTTTAACTAGCAAAAATAAAGTATACACAATTTGAAATAGAATACACACATATTGATCAAACAAAAATATGTGAATTTAATTAACAAAAATATGTGAATTTAATTAACAAAAATATTTGAGTTTAACTAACAAAAGTTAAGTAAATGGGGCATTTATGTTGAGTTTAATCAACAAAACTCACCGTATCAATTTGATTTTGCCCGCTAATGCGTGATAGTTCGGCCGCCAAGATACATTTATGATATTTCGAGGTGGCTTGCCCTATTTTCTTGAAGTGAGCCATGACCGCCCCAATTTGTCGCCCATTCCTCATGGCGAAAGGACATTTCCGAATAAATTGATCGTACATCTTATTCCAAAATTCCATGTTTCTTTGATTGGATCCGATTTCACAATTTTTCGAATTTTCCATCCAAGCTTCAACAAGCGCCACCTCTTATTCATTGGACCAATTCTTCCTCTTTGAATTTTCCATGATTGGAAAGAAAAATTTTTCTAGGAAAAGTGAGGTGATTTGGATAGATAGATAAAATGAATGAATTGGATAGATGAATGTGTGAAAAAATGAGGTGTGAATGCTCAATTTATAGGAAAAGTTTGAAAATAGCCGTTGAAAATTTTTGTGAATTTTTAAATATTTTTTCTATATGTTTTTGTATTTTTTAATATACTTATAACGGTCAATTAATGTGGACCGTTGATCTCCAACGGATATACGAAACGGAAAGCCCAGATGCAGCCACGTGTCACTGGCCAGATATATATATATTTATATGAATTTGTAACTGTCAATTAATAGTGACCGTTGAGATGAAAGCGGGCTTACATCCAGACCGTCCGTGACCCATACGCGCAAGTGGAGGTGAGTAGCCGACAAGGCCTGGCGTGCAACAATGGTTGGTCTACCACTTTTCCTCTCACATGGGTTGTACAATAATACCCTCACCTTTTCTCACAATTCCTTCATGCCAGTACGTGAATTCATTTTGGAATGAAGGGCTGCTGTGTCTTTTCCAAGCATTGAGGTTTTAGTTTCTGATTTCCTCCCATGTGGTAGGGCCCGCGCAATTAAAGCTCTCAACTTTTCTTCATCTCACCCTCAACTCTAAGGCCTTTCACAACAATAAGGATGAGCTTGAGAGAGAATGTGTGAGAGTTAAAGGAAGCTCTAAAATTATCTACAGTGGGCCGAAAGGTTGAGATTGAGAGTGAGTGAGAGTTAGAGGTGAGGGTGAGATGAAGAAAAGTTGAGAGCTTCAATTGCATGGGCCCTACACGTGCGAAAGGTCGATGGAGCTTTGTCTCTCGGCTACAATTAGTGGCAATGAGTGTTAAATCGTGAGATGGAAACGAGTCTCAAAAAGGGGTTGAGCATGGCTCGGTTAAAACAGTGAGTGGACTTTTATTTCAGAAACGTTTATACATTTTATTATTTAATTCTTTTTGGCTATCTTGAGTTTTGTTGGAGTTAAAAGGGTTGTTAATGGATTTCTATTCCAAAAGGATTTATGGTTTCTAAGTGATTAATATTTCATGGATTTAACTATGGATTTCAATTGAGGTTTTAATTCGAAATGTACAAATTTTAATTTCTATCAAGGATATTTCATTTGAGCATTGACGCATTTTACAGGAGATTGATTCTCCTACAAGAAATAAATATTCTTTAAGCTTTGTTTTTATGCATGAGTTCTTGGAAGCAGTTGATTTTAAGAGGCTTATTAATTCCTTTTGATGTTATCCTCTAAAATGTTTGAGAAATTAAGATTTGACTCAATTGATTGATAAGGATTGTGACTAGATTTTGTTTTGAAAATGTTTAGATCAGTTTCATGAGATAATTCTTATTGCTTCTCGAGTTTTATTTGAACTTTGTTTTAATTGATTTGAGAATATTATTTTGGGTAGAGAGTAAATATTTAAATCTAGATTTTAGCCTATACTTGAGAGTTTTCTTATGCATTTGGTATTTATGAGACTTTGAAATATTTCAAATTCATAAGCTTTTATCATACCCTGAATATAATTGTGGATTGCAAGGAGAATTTTGAAATGGATTTATGAAATAGTTCTAAAATGGAGGTTTTCAAAGAAAAATGAGCTCAAAGAGAATAAACGGTTTTATAAGATGATTTTTATGGAAAATGTTTTTTAAAAGTTTTTTTTTTGTCCACTCACTGAAGTTGTCTCATGTTTTGGTTTTTAATGTTTTCCCCTAGGTATTAGCGATTGTTGAGGTCGGGCCGTTCCACGTCAAGGTAGTAAGTTCCCCAATTGCACTTCATCGGTATCTTTGAGCATAATGGTTTCCTCCTTTAGTTTGTATACTTGATGTGTAAAGTTAATTTTTTATGCTCTGATAACCCTGAGTTGGGTGAATAACATAATTGAATTTGGTTTGGTTATTGGGTCGGAGATCCTTTTGGTTGTGGTAGAAATAGTTGTTGGATATTAAGTGTTTTCTACAGGTTTCATAAATATGGGTTAGTCCAATTTCAAGGGAGGTTCTGCCGAAACTTCAGTAAAATTTTCTTTGGTATTTGGATCCCACAGGATCACTCCGGGTTCTAGGGTGCAATCTGGGTACATGCAGTCTTGTCATTGGATCCAAAATTTTCAAAGAAGAATACTTTCGCCTAGTGGCGGATCTACTAAGGGAAGCAGGGGGTTGGGCAGGACACGAAGCCTTAAACCACCTTTCTTAGCCACTGGTGACCCACCGAACCTCCGGACGGCTACCCTGCGAGCCCCTGGACAAAACGACATCGTTTTGAGCTAGTCGTGTTTAATTTCTTTTTAAGTTTCCTGCTCAAAATGACGCCGTTTTGAGCCAGGAATTGAAACAAAAAAACAAAACAAAACTAGCATAGCTGAAGACAAACCCGAGCCCCCAATTCCCAAACATAAACTTCAAACCCCAAAATTCCTCAAAACCAACACCCAAGTCCCAACCCACCCCAATCCCTCACGGCCCCACCATCACATTTCACCACCGCTGGGCAACTGCCCACCGCCACCATCGGTCGCCTACCCACCACCACATTTCTCAAGTTTCAATTTTCAAGTAAGTTTCAAACACTAACTCCCAAATTCCCAATTCACCATAAATTCATAATATATGATGTTTTTTAATTAATTGATAAGATTATTGTGATGAAATTACTGGTTTATTAATATTGATTTTATTATTGGTTGATTTATTGATATTTATTTGATTGTTGGACTTTGGTTGATTAATTGATTATTGGAAATTGATTGATTTGGTTGATTAATTAATTGAATAATTGGAAATATGGCATAGCAAATTGAATTTTTGTTTTGATGAATTGACATGTGTAGAATTATGGATCAATATTTTAAGCGAAAATTTTCAACGGATAGTTTGGATGATCGAGGTAGTTCAAGTTCGAGAGAAAGTGAGTTAGGTGAGGTTTTGGCTAATCTTCAGGCAAACCCTGGACTAAGAACTCAAATGACGGATTATAGCCCTAATATTTGAGATGTGATCCGAAGAACATATCTACAAAAGGGACTTTGTCAACCTAGAGGTCATATGTTCCTACAAACTAATCAATTGAAAATTGATCTACTCTTCATTGCTCAATGGTTTGATGAGTTTAATTGGTTGGAGTATAGTAAATCTAAAGATGCCGCATTTTTCCTTTATTTCTATCTATTTAAATCCAATTTTGAACAAGCGGGTAGAGACGTCTTTACTAGGGTAGACTTCAGGAATTGAAAGAAAAGGGAGAAAAAGGTTGGGCAGTTAGTAGTGTTCATAATCAATTTAGAGAAGCTGCTATGAATCTAATGAACCAAAAGTCACATATTGAAATAGTTGTGCAAAAACAGTCAAACCAAGCTTGTATGGCTTATCACACTTGCTTGAATGTATCAATCAACTGCACAAAGTTTTTGTTTCAACAAGGACTTTCTTTTCGTAGCCATGATTGATGAAAGTGCCAATTCAAGCAATAGGAGGAATTATTTGGAGCTCTTACAATTTCTTGCAGATCACGATGAGAAAGTTAAGGTCATTGTGTTGGAAAATGCTCCGAAAATTAAGATCTAGGCATCTCATTCATACAAACATTTAAATCTTAAGTTAATAGCTCATTCGATTCAAAAGATATTGTCAAAGCATGTGCCTTGGAAACCATCAATGTCATCATGAATGATATGAAAGATAGATGCTTTTATATAATGGTGTAAGATTCATGTGATGTTTCAATAAAGGAGCAAATGGTGATGGTGTTACATTATGTTGACACAAAATGGCAGGTAATTGAAAGGTTTGTTGGGGTCTAACATGTTGCCGACACCACTTCAAGTAAACTAAAGGAGGCCATTAACACATTCTTTTCTTTCGACAAATTGAGTTTTTTCAAGCTACGAGGACAGAGTTATGATGGAGCTAATAATATGAGAGGTGAGTTCAATGGCCTTAAAACAAAAATTTTGAGAGAAAAACCTTGTGCATTTTATGTTCATTACTTTGCTCATCAACTTCAACTAGCTCTTGTTGCCGTGACAAAGAAAAATGTTGAAATTGCCAATTTTTTCACATTGGCTAATAGTGTGGTGAACATTGTTGGAGCATTATGTAAGCGTCGTGATGCACTTAGAGAGCAACTCCAACAAAAGCTCATGGAAGAATTTGCAAATGGTTGTCTTGTAACGGGGCGATGTTTAAATCAAGAAACTAGTGTCAAACGTGCCGATGATACACGTTAGAACTCACATTATAATACATTGCTTAGCTTGATTTCCATGTTCTCATCCGTGGTGAAGGTGCTTGAATTGATTATTGATGATCGCTACAATGATAGTATGAGTGAAGAAAATAGGTTATTGGGAGAAATACAATTTTTTGGGTTTGTGTTTCACCTATTTTTTATGAGATCCATAATGGGAGTAACAAATGATTTGTCACAAGCATTACAAAAGGAAAATCAAGAGATTGTGAATGCAATGACTTTGGTCAAAGCATGTAAGCAACAACTACGCCACTTGAGGAATAATGAGTTTGATGTTTTGGTTGATCAAGTTTCTAATTTTTGTGTCAAACATTATATTGAGGTTCCTAACATGGATGATCCATACATGTAGCTCGAGGGAGGTAATGACACAATACTCCAATAAAGACAAATCGTCATCATTATCGTGTAGAGCTCTTTGTTCATGTTATTGATGAGTAACTTATGGAATTAGATGATCGCTTCAATGAGGTAAATACTGAGTTGCTTATTTGTTTGGCATGTTTGAATCCGGATGATTCATTCGACAAAAGCTAGTTCGTCTTGCTCAATTTTATCCTCAAGATTTTTCGGACCAAGACCTATTGGCACTTGAAGATCAGCTTGGCCTTTATATTCATCATATGCATTCTAGTAGTGATTTTTCTCAATTGAAAAGGATTAGTAGTCTTGCAAAAAAGAAAATGGTGGAGAAAGGATTGCATCAAACATTTAACTATGTGTATTTTCTCATTACATTAACTTTGGTTTTTCCGGTTGCAACTGCTTTAGTGGAGAAGGCATTTTCCGCTATGAATGCTATTAAGGGTCCACTCCGCAACAAAATGAGAGATCAATGGTTGAGTGATAGCTTGATTGTTTACATTGAGAATTTTTTTTTTTTTTGTATTGATAATGAAGCTATAATGCTACATTTTCAAAATATGAAACCTCGTTGTGGACAATTGTAGCTTGTAATGTTGTTTTACCGTGAATTATGAATGAAACTACTGTTATTCAATTTTTCATTGTTATTGTCATCCAAATTTTATTTTTGAACTTTTACACCATGACCCCCCCGGGTTAGGAATCCTAGATCCGCCATTGCTTTGGCCTATAGGTGATGTGGACTTTAGAATTGAACTTAGGATGAGCTTGCAATCTTTTTTTTATTTTGGAACGGTGGGTGGGGTACCTCCAAAACTGCAAAAGATACTATGACGTTCAAGTCAATGTTTGTCTTAGTTGTTGTATGGTCAAAATGAATAGATTGCGTACCTTGCCAAATAATTGAACTCCATATTTATAGTCGCAGTTTCTTGAGAATTAAGCTTACGACCTTGCCAAATAATTGAACTCCATATTTATAGTCGCAGTTTCTTGAGAATTAAGCTTACGACGTGACATCCAAGTAACTTTCTTGCATATGTCTTCCATCTCGATGTTCAAACGAGATTACTTGCTTCTCACGCCTTCGTTCGTACTTCATTCATTAACATGGTTAAACTACTGGGTTTTTATCAACATGATGGACTCTACCACAAGTCCAAGCTTAATTAGGTTTTTAATGATCGGTTCAGCCCCAATTGGGTTCATTTGATCGATTGGGTCACAAACTTAGGCCGTGAAATATTTTTCCCGACAAGGACCAAACCCGGCAGAACGAAAACTCATATGACAACAGTATATCAAGATATGAAGTAACTTTATAAATTTATAACATTCATGTGCAAATCATAATTATAACAAATTTATAACTTTATAAGAGATCAGTCTTCTCCCCTTGTTGATACCCTTCTATTATTACTCAATCACAAATAAAAAAGGCATTTTATCACTTAATCAGAATAAAAATAGCATGTGACATACATCGATCTACACAAGATGATACAAGTAACTGCTACGGCAGCTGAAATTTAGAGCACCGCACAGACAAACGTTTTTAAACCCCACATTGTACATTTTGCTGATTGATATTTCCAACCATCCAATATTAAAGTCTTCCAATTATACTGATGATCTTGTGAACTCCACATGGAAAACCTCATTTGAAATATGCAAATGCAAAATGTGGATGGATCCATATATCTCGGGCCTGCGCATCTTGTTATACTGATAGAAAGCATTGGAACTCTGACAAAACTCTTCTGGAATGAAGTTCAATGAAGTGCCTCTTTTCCCAGTTTACATGAACCTCGTACTGATTAGGACTTGTACTGTTATCTTCAATAATGTACATGAAACACTACCATGGTTCAGAGTTGTTACCAAGAAAGTTTCTAACATATGAGGGCCTACTCCAACCATCCTCCATCAAAATTAGGTTAAGGCGTATCCTCAATTTCTCCACGGCTTCTTCCTCCAGATCAATTAATGTATCAGATGATCGCCTCCGTAGTGAACGACTCTGCAATATTCAAATAAAAATCATTTATTTATAAATGTGCTATAGAAGTCACACGTTATCACACATATATAGAGAGAGAACTAACCTTTGTCTCCAGATACAACTTTAAATATTCAAGTGATTGTTCATAAAATCCACAATGGTATAGAAGAATGCTGTAATCTCTCAGTTCCTTTGGATCAGCTTCCAGGAGAATAAGACGTTCACAAGCTGTGACAATGGGAACAATTTTCAGATAAATATATGGATATGATCTTTTTCATTAGGGAGAGTATGTGGACATTCCCAATGGAAATTCGTGGGAGGTGCATGCACAGTTTTGTTGAAAAATGGAGGAAAAAGCATAATGGATATTTGAATTCCCACTCGGCAATATCCCTTTTTGTTAGGCCTTGAGATCTTGAGGTGTGAAAGTCATGTTGAGGCACAAAACAATTTGCCAAGAAATACTTCCCATCGAGTGGGTCATCAAATTATGGAATCAAACGGTGAAATGGCAGCACTTATGAGTACATACTATATCTTTCCAACCAAAAACAAATAAGTCTCATTTATACATACCACAAAACCCAAAAAGAAACTAGAGCCTTCTCTCTTTTTATTATTTTTGCAAGTTTTGATTCCTAAAGTCTTTCTCTCGTGTCTGGAACAAGATTCTCTCTCATAATCTTATGATAATATTACAGCACTATCAGCAAAATAACTTGCATATTGTCTCAGGGGCCACACACTCAATGGAGCAGAGGCTTTTCTGGCCCTTAAAATTCTTTGTTTACAAGAAAAAGAAATGTGCAGCATAACATGATGTGACCATTTGAACTCATTTTCTCTTCCTATAAAACCCAAAAACATCCAAACTTATTACAGCCCCATGAATTAAGAGAAAACTATTAAAAGGTCAATACCGATGATAGATTCCAAATTTCAAATTCAAATTCTACCCAATAAAACTCACCAGGACGCCCCCGCCCCCCTAAATTCAGAGTGGAGATGCCACAAGCCTTTACATGAAAAGCAACCCACAAATAATACTTGCCACAATAGTGCTTTCTCTTGCGATAACCCTATTAACCCTAGATGCACCCAAAATTAGTTGTAAAACTGCTATTCAATGATGATGAAGCATAAAACTCAAAATGCCTAGTTGGAAAGGATCCTGCACTGCACAAAGCAGAGCAGAGGTTGTGCAAAACTTAAGATCAACAGTGCTACATGAAAACATGCAGACCAGAAAATGCAACTATGATTGTCCTAATACATTCCAGGTCACATCTCATGTTGCTATCAGTTCAACAACATCAAGAAAAATAATATATTGAATGTGAAACTATCTTCTTGACACAAGGAATAAATGAGCTGCATTGAAAACGCACCAGATAATGCACGCCTCATATCCCCAAAATGTACACTAGTCCAAACACCACGATC
The DNA here is from genome assembly GCA_003254865.1 of Dryas drummondii. NCBI lineage: Eukaryota > Viridiplantae > Streptophyta > Magnoliopsida > Rosales > Rosaceae > Dryas > Dryas drummondii. Next base: position 118,141 of record QANW01012586.1, read on the forward strand.
TAGCCTATGTTGAGCAGCCTTGGCAGATGCAAGCTGAAAGCCACTGGAAAAGACAAAGTATCCACATATCATCATATATATATATGTGTGTGTGTGTGTGTGTGTGTGTGTGTGTGTGTGTGTGTGTGTGTGTGTGTATAAACGGAAATGCTCTGTAGAACTCAAAAGTATATAAAACCTTATATTAATTTAAGTAAATATTACATTCCTATTAGACTGAAATACCTGTCTTCTTTAATGTTTGATCTATCAATGAAGTTAGCAGCATGTGCTGCCCTCAAGAATAAATTCCCTGGTTGATCATGCTGAAATGGCCAGAAAGCGTCCTTCAAATTTCTTAAAATCTGCACATACCGTAAACTATGAGACCAAATTAAGCTAAGATCACTATTATATATAATTATTCTCTAATAAGGTCAGGATCTATTTCTCATCTGTTCGATCAGATTTTCAAAATGCATTTTAATGTATCCCACTTGTCCATATTTGACCTTACGGCTGGGACATGATTTTTACTATTATAAACCCAGAAGGAGAGTTTTTGTGTTACAGGCTCACCAAAATTGAGTTTACCTAAAATACCCTTTCTTAAACAAAACTAAAAAGAATAAACTATATTTAAAGAGGTTAAAACAGTAAAAAGTTATTTAAATAAAATTAAAAATAACTAATTCAGCCACTAACTACAGTTTAAGCTTTTACCCACTATTCCCTCTCTCACCATGTTCCTTTCTCTCTTTTAATGTCTCTCCATTTATTAATCTATTATTATTTTATTTAGAAAGGCCTATTTACACACGCTATCGTCTAAATTTATAAAGCAAACTCCCCTATTAGGTGAAATTTTCATAAACTCCAAAAATACCCTCCTACTAAAAAAAAAAAAAAAAAAATGCTACAGTAAAATAATTTAATAAAGTAAGGACAAAACAGTAAAAACTAATTTAACAAAATTTAAATAAAATAAATCAAAGCACTAACCCACTACACACACACTCTCTCTCTCATTATCAAACCACACGTTATAATAGAAGCCCAAGGAGAAAAAATTAACTAAACAATATTTATATTATTACAACTAGATAAGTTAGAGATTATGGCATAAAAAGCTCAGTTATCCATCTATCTATCTGTTAGTGTTTTAGAAAAAAAATATTAAATCAATAATTTAAGAAAAATAAAATATTATTGTGAGTTAACATTAAACAAAAAAGTTGCGATTTTATGGTGAGAAAGCCAATTGATGCGCACTGAGCACGTGTCAAGGGGCTAGTATAGAATAATAGTATAATACAAAGGTAAAAAATCACATGTGGCATGATAACATAAGTTACCTCCACCAAAAGGGCTTGCGATGTCAATATGTGTGCATGATCAGATTCCTTGCTTTTCTGTTTATGATAACCTCTGGGAAGACTATGAAGATCGTGAGGAAAGTATATCTCCACATCAAAATCCAAAAAGCCCCATAAGCGAAGCATTTTCAGAATTTCTGAGTATATTAGTGAAAGCATTGCAGTTGATCCTGAACGATGTGTCAAAACCTGTTTGCAACATCAACATAAAACTCCAAAAAATAATGCCCATATTGTAGTGTTCTCTCATAAACAAGCTTGAAATAAAAGAGATGTAAGGCAGACTTCAATACCGAGTGGAGATATAGTGCTCGTGGTTCGGAGTGATGCCTTGTATTGGTTCTTCGGAAACCCTGAAGAGAGGAAAAAAGGTCACCAAAAGGAAAGAATTCTGCAGCAAGGAGCAAAGTCAATGAGATACATATATTCCGTTTCTTTTTTTCTTTTTTAGAAGAAGTCACACGAATTTCAATTGACAAAATAATTGTTCCCAAAATGAAGTTTATCTCAGTTTCTCCATTCCAAATTCCTTCAACATTATAATTTATAAGTTTGGCAGTTTTGCAACACCAAAGCTCCCTAACAAGCTTAAATTGCTTAGTTATTCACTATGCGATTTATATTCTCCTGATTAAACCACCCCCCGCCCAACAAACCAACAGATATTGTTCATCATAGCATGGAGACACACTTAATCGCAGGTAATATATATACTTGTCAAAGTAGCTCATAAAGATAAAATGCACCACCACCCCTCATATTTTTTCTTTACTTAATAGCTTTGAGTCAACTAAACAAGAATTCTAGTCCAACTTTATGAAAACAAAAAATCTAGCAAGAAATATACCTTGTTTACGTACAGATAATTTTCCAAACTCTCCAACAATTTCTCAGGCGACGATCTAAATGTAGAGTTGTAGTGAGAACAATAGTCCATGGAAAGATCATCAAATCTATTGATAAAAGCATCCACAGGAAGAGGAACTGACGAATGTGACACAAGGGAGTCATCCTCTGCTGCAATATAAAGAGCTGTTTTCCCCAAATCAACACATCTGTTGATGCTAATGCTGGTTTGTCTCTCTATATCAGACAGTTGCCGAATTTGTGAACAGAATCCCTCCCTAGCCTCCTGGTTGTTTATCAATTATATATTAATCAAAATCACCAAAACAAGTCAACCCTATTGCATAATCAATACATTGTAACAAAGTACAAAACTCCACCGAAAAAAAGTGCATCGAGGAATTGATATAAGAGAAAAATTAATCCAATAAAAGAACAAATTATGAAAGTGATAGTTGTATTTGTTTCAGCCTAAGGTGGGGGAAAATACATTTCATGTACAAAGTAATTTTCTGGGTGTTTGGTACGATGCAAAATAGACAAATTTAAGTTAAAGTGAGAAAACCAGAAAAGTAAGGGAAAACAGCAACTTTCCCAAAAATTTAAGGTAGGTCACTTCTTTTTCCAACTGAAAACACTTGATATACATTTTAAAAACTTATTTTTCAAGAAAATATTTAGATAAATATCACTTTAAAGAACAATTATAAAAGTAGGCTTCTCACATCACCTATAACATACGACGTATGTGAAATTGGTACTCTCAAGTCTCAACCTGTATCCCACTCCCTTAAGCTGTTCTTATTCTTTCTATCTCTTAAAAATATAATGTAAATTGCTTTTTACTTTTTACACGACTTCAATTTTACCCTTCTTGCATCTATAGCAAAACATAAAGAAACTTTTGTTTTTCCCTTCACTTTTATTTTTCCTTTTTAGCTCTAAATGCTCAACCATCTAACAGCCATAAAAACATACACATGGAAAGAATTATGATCAACATGAGGTGTGGAAAACACGTTTCAAGAAATTGCTAGAAAGATTGGAGAAGTTGTTGCAATCAAAGACTATATAAGAACATCATGATTAACATTCTTTATGAAGAAATAATGAACACAGATATGAAGCTCAGCCAACCAACCAAATACATGAAAGTAAAATTTGTTGTTTTCTAAACCATTTTCCAGGTCACATCCAAAAAAAGGAAATTGAGTAGAAAAAGATATGGAGCTATTAGACTAAACAAATTAGTAACAAAAAAGATGATTAAACTAATAAATAAAAACTACACCAAGCTGATCAAAGTTTATTCATTCCATCAAAAAAAGAAAAAGACCCAATTTTATTTCTCAGGAAAAATAAATGAAATTTTTGTTTCTAGGAAAAAAAAAAAAGAAAAAAAAGAAAGAGGAAGAACAATTACCGGTACCGAACATTGAAATTGAAATACAAAAATGGTGTGAGGAGGTGAATAGGAAGCGAAATTACTCTGGCGTGGGTGGTGAGGGTTCCAGAAGAATCGAGAGCATCGTGAAGCACGAATTTGAAGTCACTGCCAAGGTCGGACTGCGCACGGCATAGCAGGCGAAGAGGAGGAGGGCATGATTGGTATTTTGAGAATTTGGAAGAAGAGGAGGAGGAGGAGGTCGTTGTTGGTGTTGTTGGGGTTGTGAGCAGAGAATTCCTCAGAGCCCATGGAGAAGAAGCACCGAACCAATTCATCGTTTATCGTTTACCGTTGTTTCACAAAAACACAGAGCGAGTAAGATTTATTATTTTCAGGCCAAAAGAAAAAGAAGATGAAAATAAGATTTATCATTTTATCATTATTTATGTGATGGAATCATGGAGATATCTGTCTAGTTTGGACCGTTGTGTCTGTTTTCTCTAACTTATTTTATTGTTTTCTCTAACTTTATTTTCTCTTAGCCATTGAACATTTGAACTCATCTGCACTCCTTCAACTTTTTTTAATTATTTCATTTTTACTTTATCATTTCAATTATCAAAATTACCCCCAATTCTTTGTTTTTTACTTTTTAAAACATATAAACAACATAAAAAATAAACAATAGGGATTCTAAGAGACTAAATAACAGTACTCCGAATTCTTCCTCATGAAATTTGAACTCTAAAAGAGAAAAAATCAAGTCAATCAACTAAGATTGAAATAAAAAGTAAGCTAAGAGAAATCTAACAAAAAACCATTGCATCTGTTTTGACTTTTGCCTAAAGACATTCAGTACCTAAGCTAAGAGAAGCACTAGAAACATCTGCCCATTTTTCCCAAAAACATCAATGCCCCGACCTCCAAACCCCTCTTCGTTCATGCCATTATTGCTCTGAAGCCTCTTATATTCATTCTTAATAAGAATCAATGGTTAATTGGCTATGAAACCTCACCTGAATATTCATCATCTTAAAGCCACTTATTTTCTCTGCAGATAATTACACTATTTCAAATTTTGGTCTCTCAATACCCTGTTTAAATCTCATCCATTAGACCAATTTAATTGCTAAAATTAAAATCTCATTACTTAGTCCCAAGAGAGTAATTTATGTTGACTAAAAAGTAAGGGTAATTTTCACAATCAAAATAATAAAATGAGATACAAAAAATATAAAAATAGATAGGAGTGTAGGATGACTTTTTGGAAGTGTCAATTTTATTTTTTTTGTAAATTTATTTATGAAAGGGTTTCTCTAATAGGAGGATTTTGTATCCTTCTTGATTTTTTATTATTATTCCTGGGCCTTCCAACTGGCTACCCAAAAATTACGTACCATTCTAGTTTTAGTGGCAGAGCATTTATCTCTCAATCCATAATAGAAGATCGGTTGTTGTCTTTCTCTCAAAAGAAAATTTTTTATACTTAAAAGTGACATTTGACATTGATGTGAAAAAATATGATGAGAATATGTATTATACGATTATCACGCAATTCGCACCTAAATAGGTGCACAATTGTTGAATGAGAAAAATAACCACTCATGGTGCACATGTTTTGAATGAGTAATAATGTAATATTGTGTATTGTAGAGATAAACCAAATTATGGGACGAAATGTGAAAGTTAATATTTGGCTCCTTATAAGAAGTCATTCATTGTGTCAAATTGTGAATTCACATGTGTCAACTTATTTTTTCTCTTCTTACTATTTATGGTTGTAAGATACACGTGGTTTATATAAAAATGTAATTTTGTCTTGGGCGTAATGTTTTCAAAACTTATCTATACACGTACATGTAATCTCTTATCCTCTCCCTCCATATTCCTTATAATTAATGAGTCTAACTTATAGTGAGAAGCAAACCTTTATATGTATATAAGAAAGATTTTCATGGTAATAGAAATCTCCAAAATTGATTTTGGAAGAGAGAGACCTTAGCATAGCCATTTCTTGAGATAGTTCTTTTATAACTATTGAGTTAATCATGGTGAATTAATTAGTATGTCTCTTTTTTTTTTTGGGGGACAATAAGTGTCTTATGATACTAATTAGTTATTCTAAAACACATATAGATATTCTTTAATAATTACCTCTAAAGATTCTATGAAAAATTTATATCTTTCTTCAGGATATTCAACATCTTACAACACAATACTCTTTTCACCCATTTGTCTATTTCTGGAGAGAAGCAAAATAATGTGGCAAATGCAGCGGCAAACTTGAGACATTCGATGTCGCATGATCAATGTTCGATAAATCATTATCCTACTTTTATAATTAAGAGTTAATTATAGCAACAGTCCATAAATTATATCCTAAATATCACTTTAATCTATGAAGTTATTGCATCACTTTAGTCCTGTTGATACGCATATTGATCCAGCAAAACTACGCGTGGTAAAAATGGAAGTGATGAGGCTTAAGTGGGGTTCGAATGGTTGTTTGCCCAAACACGGGTTAAGAAAAGAAGTCCAAGAGACTATAAACGTGTTCATAAGCCCGAAAGGTCTAGTGAATGGGGTGAGGCCTAAGAATGGACTCGAGACCCAGGGACCAAGGCCTAATTGTGGGCTTGGCGACCAATGGGCCAAGGCCAATGAGACTTGGTGATCCAAAGAAGCGAGGTTAGACTAACCTCGGCTTACGACACGGGTTAGTAGCCTGTGATGGACCATGGATTAGCCCCCATGGATATGAACACTCGATATCATAGAATTGGAAGGCCTGAATGGGCTTTGGTGCGGTAAACGTGCGAGGCCAAGGATAGCTTAGCCTTGACACTCAAGGAAGGCCCAAGCCTCAATGATCTAGACTCAAGGCTTCGTTTTAAGGGGAATCTCATAGGCCCACATCCCAAGGGACGCCTTGGGAAATGGAGGTACTCTGGAGATGGCCCGGTACTAGTGTTGGCCCAAGATGACACTTGGAGACTCATAGAGTCCCAGGTGGTGAGATTCGCAGGCAATTAGGGTAGAGTAGATAAGCTTCTTGGCTAGAAGGCCTAGCTCGCGCAAGAGATAGCTTAGGAGGAGGCGTGTTCTACTTGAACAAGGAATCATGACCCTATCCTAAGTTAACTTAGGCGGCAAGCTATCATGAATCCCAATTAAACAATGACTAGAAGACCTCGGTCAAGATCACTATAAATAAGGGACCCTAGCCCTCAGGTATATATGCAATCCTAACTCTCTAGAATACTCTGAAACAAGGTGTGTTTATTGATTTGAGCGTGGGAGGGTCCTTGGCCGGTACCACACCGGTGCCCCCCCTTACGCTTAGTGTTCTCTGTCCTAGTGTGCAGGGGAGAAGGAGAGTGACGTAGTGCTCGATATAGGCCTTGACGTGGAGGTCAGAGGCTGAGTTGATCGCGTGACGAATTTTGCGCATCAACATTTGGCGCCGTCTATGGGAAACAAAGTTTTAATTCCCATTCGAACTTTACCTAGCTGATTCCATAACGGATTATTTGCAAAAGACACTAGACTTTGATTCGACTGCACGAATCATGTCTTCGGAGGAAAGCCCTAGGAGCGAGCAGCATGACACCCCCTTGACCAATGGTAAGAGGGGACAGAAGAAGTCGTCACAAGTCCGAAGGCTGAGGGAGGAACTAGCCTGAATGGAGGCTGAGTTAAAACGGGCTCAGGAGGAGCGCGATATGGAGCGAAGGACTGTAGAACACTATGAACTGATGTGGGTCAAGGATGAGGAGCCTGCCCCTGTTGGCGGTAAACGTGCGCCCACCGAGCCAGAAGCCAAGATTAAAAAGCTGCTCGTCCCTGAACTCCCCTTGGAATCAGACATGCTGTCCCAGGATTATAGGGAGTACGAGGATGCGAGGCAGATGCTGAATGAAAAATTGAAGAAGTATGGGAAGGAAGTCCCGCTCCGCGTGTGTTTAGAGGTCTTTCAGGAAAGGCAAGAGAAAGAGAAACAGGAGCCTAGGTTGAACAAACGACAGAGGGAAAGACGACTTGAGGATGAGGATGACCGGGCCCATACGGCCGAGTCAGGCCAGTCCCAGGGAAGGGAGGAGGAGCTACCCCCTCCACCGGACCAGACTGCTCGACTGCTGTTAGAGTTGAGTGAAAGAATGAAGAGAATGGAGGAGTCGCGGGGAGTACGCCCGTACGTCCCAGGTAGGGGAGAGCAACCTGGTCCTTTTACTAAGAGAATAATGTCTATACCACCAATGAGAAGATTCAAACCACCTAAGATCTCTCAATATTCTGGGGAGGAAGATCCTATGGATCACCTGTCCAACTACCGCTCGGCCTTGGAGGCCCATGATGTGGATGATGCTACTCGGTGTCGGACTTTCCCATCGAGTCTTATTGGGGCTGCCCGTGATTGGTTCTATCAACTCGCTCCGAACTCTATCAATTCATTTGACGAGCTTCGAGAAACATTCATCGACCAGTACATCATCCGAACCGATCGCCTGTACTCCGTAACAGGCTTAACTTGAGTCCGCTAAGGAGAAAGGGAGTCACTGCGTGATTATATCGCTAGGTTTCAAACCGAGTATAGGCGGTGTGGTAAGAGTAATGATGAGCTCGCATTTGCTGCCTTTAGGGGAGGACTGAAGGAGGGGCGATTCCTATTTGAACTAAACCTGAGCGAGCCGTCAACTTACAGGGAGTTGATGAGGCAAGCCATTGCATATGCATAGGCCGAACATAGGACGTATAGGAAGAGAACCTCTTACCAAGAGAATGAAGGTGTTGATCGGACAAGGAGAAGCTACAGAGAGGACCAAGGCCACGCACCCAAAGGACGAGAAATAAGGCAAGATGAAAGGTTCAGGAGAAGAGCTGGCCAAGGTGATCGAAAAGGTGCACCAATTAGGAGGGAGACAAATCAAGTTTCTTACTCGCGACAATACAAAACTTACACACCCCTGAATGTGTCTTACTCGGGATCTTGCCACAAATTGAGGACATGCTGCCTCCTCTTGGGGAACGAAAGGGCTTGGTTCGACAAAAGTTTATTAAGAAGTACTATTGTGACTTCCACAAAGACTATGGGCACGGCACTGAGTTTTGTGTGGCCCTGAAGGATTCTGTGGAAGAATTGGCCAAGATGGGAAAGGTAGACAGGTTCCTGGAAAAGAAAAAAGATATTGAGGAGGAGAGGGCACCTCGACGACACCGAGTGCATATGGTTAGCGGCTGTGGAACCATTAGTGGGGGACCAAGCCTAGCGGGGAATTCAAACCGAGCACGGAAGGAATACGCCCGATGGGCGAAAACTCTCCAGGAGGTCCAAAGCGTCGACCTTCAAGTTAAGAAGGGGAAGACGACTCCATGGGAACCTATAACCTTTACCAAGAAAGATGAAGCTGGGGTCATGTTCCCCCATGACGACCCACTTGTGATCGAAGCAGTCATAGCAAAATGCGACGTTGAACGTGTCTTGGTGGATGGTGGGAGCTCAGTAAACATAATTTTTGCTGAAGCCTTTGACAAGCTGAGCGTTGGGCGTGAAAGGTTGGACCGCCTAGTAACCCCAATTGTTGGTTTTTCAGGAGAGGTGGTACAACCCCTGGGGAGTATGTACATGCCAATTACTATGGGAAGTCACTCATGCACAAAAACAATAACTGCAGGGTTTTTGGTGGTGGATTGTCCTACAGCTTATAATGTGATCCTAGGAAGACCCGCGTTGAACCAGGTCAATGCCTTTGTGTTCTACCGCCAACTCTTGATTAGGTTTCCGACTCCCCACGGAACGGGGGAAGTGAGGGGAAATCAGGTGGGTGCTAGGTCATGTTATGCAACGACATCTAAGGGAAGGATAAAGGCACGAGAATCGTGTGCAGTGAGCAAAGAACAAGGGCCTTCACATATGGACAAACATGAGGACCCTAGGGGAGACGAAGTTATGCTGCAACCAAAGCCCGTGGAAGACTTGGATGAGATACCCATTTCAGAGGACTACCCAGATAGGTTAATTAGGGTAGCACTCAGCTTCCTGCTAACATCAAGGACGAGCTGGTGCGCTTTCGTAAACTAAACGCAGAGGTCTTCGCATGGTCCTACGAGGACATTCCTGGCATCTCGCTTGATGTCATAGCCCATCGTCTAAGCATCGACTCACATTTCAAGCCGGTGCGCCAAAAGCGTAGGGTGTATGAGACGGAGCGATACGAGGCAATGAAGGAAGAAGTTGAAAAGCTGAAGAAGATTGGTTTCATTCGAGAGGTGGACTATCCCGACTGGTTGGCGAATGTGGTGATGGTAAGGAAAGCTAATGGTAAGTGGCGAATGTGTGTCGACTTCACTGACTTGAACAAAGCGTGCCCTAAAGATAGCTTCCCATTATCAAGGATAGACCAGCTAGTGGATGCCATTGCGGGTCATGAGTTGTTGAGCTTCATGGATGCCTATTCCGGATACAATCAAATTTTGATGCACACTCCTGATCAGGAGCACACGTCTTTCATTACGGATCGAGGACTTTATTGCTACAAGGTCATGCCCTTCGGGCTAAAGAACGCTGGGGCTACCTACCAGCGACTCGTAAACCACATGTTTGATGACTACATAGGAAACTCCATGGAGGTTTATGTGGACGATATGTTAGTAAAAAGCGTCAAGGCTAGCGACCACGTACAAAACCTATCAGAAATGTTTTTAGTATTGAAGAAGTATAACATGCGATTGAATCCGACAAAGTGCGCCTTTGGAGTTGGCTCAGGAAAGTTTCTGGGGTTCATGGTTAGTCAGAGAGGCATTGAGGCTAACCCAGAAAAGATTCGAGCCCTGGTAGAGATGAAATCACCAAGGACCCAAAAGAAGGTCCAAAGCCTTACAGGCAGGGTGGCGGCCTTGGCAAGGTTTGTTTCCAAGGCCACTGACCGTTGCACCCCTTTCTTTAAAACTTTAAAGGCAAGGACAAAGATGGTGGACTGGACTCCGGCATGCGAGCTCGAGACGCAACGACTAACTTTAGCTTCTGCCTTACTAAGGCTGAAGCCACAGACAAAATGTGCCTGGGTCTTGTTTCTCTGTGTTGGGAAACACAAAATGGAGATAAGACAAAGAGCTTGATGGTTTTTGAGCCTCTCTGTCTGAAGTAGATCCTAGAAAGAAAAGGCGTGACTGATGGGTTATCTATGGTACCCACTACATGAAGAGACCAACGAACCAATGGTCAATTGATTGTTCTATAGCATATAAAGAACAACCCACGTACACACATATCAACTCCAACATAGCCAGCCAATGAAATGGGCTGGGCTTTTCTTTTTGGTCTTTCTACCTTCACATTATGAACACTGTATAAGTGATATATATACCTCCAGGTGCTTGGTAATATATATATATATATATACCTATATGTTTGTACGTCCTATATGTCTACCTATACCAAAAAATTTATAGCTAAGTACTATATATATATTTAGCCATATATATGTATCTAGGTACTCAATATAGAGTGAGCTTTATATATATCTAGCTCAGTACTATATATATACATATATATATTCACGTACTATATCAAATATATATGTCTAGGTACTATATGTATATGTTATATATATCTTTGTAATATATATATTATATATATCATATATATATTTGATGTGCAAATATTGATAATATATATATATTTGAGTACTTAGATTACGTAATAATATATATTATATATTTGACTATGGTAATTTATAGCCAATGAACATGACCCCATCATTTCGTAATATAATATATATATATAATATATATCTTATATATATATATCTATCTTTGTAATATATATCTCAGTCATGCTTGTGTCTCTGTCCATTACGACAACACAGCGGAACTGAAATTCCTTGGTTGTTCATGATTTTGTTTTGGGTCCTCTCTTTGGCCCGGCATTTAGTGCACCGAAGTGGTCTGCGTCTCATGAACTCACAAATAGGATTATTTCGCTACCATTTGCTTTGTTTATGCGGTGCACAATTCCCATAGTCATTTCGGTTCTTCTTAATTGTGGACTTGGGGGACTAGACAGGGATGAAAAGGGTGACTTTACGACGCTAGAATTTTGCTCGGAGAAATAAAATTAAAAACTTATTAAGTCCCCAACCAAGAAGTACCTTTTGGCTTGGGAACTTGGGGGACTTCTGTTGATACCCATATTGATCCAACAAAACTACACGTGGTAAAAATGGAAGTGATGAGGCTTAAGTGGGGTTCAAATCGTTGTTTGCCCAAACACGGGTTAAGAAAAGAAGTCCAAGAGACTATAAACGTGTTCATAGGCCCGAAAGGTCTAGTGAATGGGGTGAGGCCCAAGAATGGACTCGAGACCCAGGGACCAAGGCTTAACTGTGGGCTTGGCGACCAATGGGCCAAGGCCAATGAGGCTTGGTGATCCAAAGAAGCGAGGTTAGACTAACCTCGGCTTACGACACGGGTTAGTAGCCTGTGATGGACCATGGATTAGCCCCCATGGATATGAACACTCGATATCATAGAATTGGAAGGCCTGAATGAGCTTTAGTGCGGTAAACGTGCGAAGCCAAGGATAGCTTAGCCTTGACACTCAAGGAAGGCCCAAGCCTCAATGATCTAGACTCAAGGCTTCTTTTTAAGGGGAATCTCATAGGCCAACATCCCAAGGGACGCCTTGGGAAATGGGGGTACTCTGGAGATGGCCCGGTACTAGTGTTGGCCCAAGATGACACTTGGAGACTCATAGAGTCCCAGGTGGTGAGATTGGCAGGCAATTAGGGTAGAGTAGATAAGCTTCTTGGCTAGAAGGCCTAGCTCGCGCAAGAGATAGCTTAGGAGGAGGCGTGTTCTACTTGAACAAGGAATCATGACCCTATCCTAAGTTAACTTAGGCGGCAAGCTATCATGAATCCCAATTAAACAATGACTAGAAGACCTCGGTCAAGATCACTATAAATAAGGGACCCTAGCCCTCAGGTATATATGCAATCCTAACTCTTTAGAATACTCTGAAACAAGGTGTGTTTATTGACTTGAGCGTCGGAGGGTCCTTGGCCGGTACCACACCGGTGCCCCCCCTTACACTTAGTGTTCTCTGTCCTAGTGTGCAGGGGAGAAGGAGAGTGACGTAATGCTCGATATAGGCCTTGACGTGGAGGTTAGAGGCTGAGTTGATCGCGTGACGAATTTTGCGCATCAACAAGTCCGTTTTGTAACTTATATTACATTTTTTTGCCAAAAATACCCATGTGCTACGCACGTGACTCATATTAATTTGAGGGGTATTTTCATTTTCATAGTGCCCTACCCCTCCAACATCTCATCCCAACCTTATATAATAATTTTCAAAATTATTGAAAAGAATAAAGAAGCGACCAACTGGGTAATGACATGATAAATATATAAAAGGTGGATGAGAAGTTGGAGGAGGGGTAAATACCCCTCAAATATGAGTCCCTTGCATGACACATGGGTGTTTTAAATAAAAAATGTAACAGAAGTTACAAAAAGGACTAAAGTGATACATAGGCAATAGTAAAAATTCCAAAATAAAATTTATGGACTAAAAGTGATACTCAAGGTATTAAATTTCGATTTTTGGGGGTTTCAAAATTTTAACACAACACTACCAAACTTTCGTCCTAATTTCGACGATTTTGCTGAAAATTTCGAAATTTCGGCGAAATTTTCAGCCGCCGTAATCCTGCGCTGGAGCCGCCGCTGGCTTCTCGGCATCGATCCGCCCTAAAATTTGAAGTTTGTTGAAAACTCTTTTCAAAATGTCATTCTCTTTATTGGATTATTGAACTGAAGAGATAGGTCACAACCTTTTGAATCCAAAGACAATTTAATTGAGTTGCATATTCCTTTCTTACGTAATAATTGTCATGCTCCAAAACTCAGATACGTAGTAGCAACACCTACTATCACGCACCAAAATCCAAGTACGTAATAGCGGCATCTATATTGAGAACACCTAAAATTATAACAGCCATACCCTGAATATCATAATCCCAAGTACTGTTAGCCCTTTTTTACTTAGTAAAATGTGTAAGGTCAGCGAAAATACAAGAACAAAGTAAAACATTTACATGAAGACCAACTCCAAGGATATAGTAGTTCAAGGTAACCTTGAAAAAAATGTATAGGACTCAAATTAATTAGAGTCCAACGAAGGATTTCAAAACTATACAAACACATACTACAAAGAAAGGGAATCAAGCATCAAAATGACTCTAAAACGGCTACGTAGGAATCACCAAAATGAAGAAAGTGATTGACAAGTCCATTTATGCTAATCCCCACAACCTTCGTTCAACTTCGTTTCTCCTTTGTGCACAATATCTAAAAGAAATTGTTAACTCTAAAATTCACGGCAAGTCTGGCCGGAATCTTAGCAAGAACATTGGTAGTCCTTTTAATGATTTTATGGGCATGCCACTGCTTTTCGGCCTAAAGACCGTTGGCAGAAAATGAAAGTAAATTTGAATGCTTTAACTTTAACCAAACAATTGTACCACCGCCTTGATCCTCAAGGACTTTAGTTGTTGGTTTCAATGACTTGATGCTTAAAATCGTAAATACGAATAATTGTGGCTTGTGTAATGAGATTAATTGCAAAATAATGAATTTTAATTAAAAATGTATGAATGATTTGATTATCTCTAAAGTGAGTGACAATACGAGTTCTCACAACAAAATTCATAAAGAAAATAACATGAAGAATGCAAAGTAACAATCAAATAAAATCAATACTAAGAGACAAGGTCTTAGTAGAGCTAAAAACAAAAGGAACTAGGTCCAAAGAACTAGAACAATATTGCAAGAAACGCTGAAATCTGTGAAAAAATCTGGAATTTGAGTTGTTGAAAAAGCTTGTGCTTGATTTTTATGCGATGTTGAGAGAGATTTCTGTCTCTAATGCCTTGTTTATATAGTGATCCACTCCTAGGGTTGGAAAACCTTTTCCTTGTTGATTTCAGACTCTTCTTCTTTTCTTTGTGCACAAGACTTACATATCTTGGAAATCCTACTCTGCCAAGGAGAACTCGAAAAAGAGTAGCTTTTCTTATTAAACTTGGAGTTTCAGCCACATGGGCTTGCTCCTTCTAGAACTTGCCGTGGGCCTCTATAACTTGAGTAAATCGATTTGGTTTGAACATAACTTATCTCTTGGGCTTAATCATGGGATCCGGCCCAATTCCCAAAATAGGGTGTAAATATAAATAAAATGGAACAATAGAAAATAGGGGATAAACATCACATACATTCATTATTTTCCCCTCAAGAGGATCCCATATAAGTTTAAAACATTTAAATAGTGATTTCGGGAAAAGGTGTCTCCAAAACATTAAAAACACAATGCACAAAAAATTAAATACCTTTGGCTAAATTATTCAAAAATAAAAACATTTGTCATGCTCACACAAGTTTGGCAAAAGCAGTATAAAAGATTAATCCAAATAAGAGCTCTCGACAAATCATATATGATGACCAAACTCACATGGTCAACCACTCTTACCATAAGTAAAAATGCGGTATTGTAGCGAGAATATCCATTCATGATTCGCACCACATAGACTAACCTCTCGGTATGCTAAACAAATCGTAGTCCATCCTTACAAACTGCCTCTGGATTGGAGGTTTAGGAAATCCTAGTCCAAGATCAAAGAAATAGAGATGAAAGAGATAAAGGAAATAATGAGAAAAATAAAAATCTATTAAAGAAAATATACAATTCAAATTTTTTTTAATTTTCAGCTTTTAGTATTTTATTCTATATAAATTCGCATATCCTTCATATCTACCATCTCTCTTCGTGTTTTGTTATCTCAAATTTCCTTCTCTACCTCTAATTAAAACAAAAACAGAAAAACATTACTAATAGGCCCTTAATTAATTTGGATGGTAACACCTATTTTGTTCATTGGATCGATGCCTCATTTTTAATGGCCTGATTTTTTTTTTTGGGGTTACATAAATGGTCCAAGTTTAAGAGAACAAGCCTATAAATTATTTTTTCTGGCCATTAACAAGCCTATAAACTTTAACTTAGAAAACCTTGTAAAATCTCATGAAATGAGTTTAATATAATAATCAAATTACTAATTAGATTGTAAATTCTCAAATAATGAGTTTAAAATCTCTCTATAATATTGAAGAGGTGCTTCAAGTGGTATTAGACAAGGGAATCCCTTATCCCCTTTTATTTTGTGTTGTGCATGGAAAAATTGGGTCACCGATTTCTCATCAAGTTTCTACAATGCTTGAAAGCCTGTGGTTATTTGCTAAAGTGGTCCTGCAATTTCTCATTTATTCTTTACAGAAGACCTTATTCTTTTTTGAGATGCTTCTCTTGAGCAAGCTTTAATCATGAAGCACTGCTTCGATGTTATTTGTGTCTCCATTGAGCTTGTTGCTGAGATTGCCGCCATTTGTGGCTCTCCTATTACTGAGAACTTGGGGAATTATCTAGGAGTTCCTCTTATCTATACCAGGCTAGTCAAGGAGACTTATGAGGGCATTGTGGATAAAGTTAAAGAGAGGTAGCTGCCTGGAAATGTCAGACTTTATCTTTGGCTGGAAGACTCACATTACTGCGGTCCACATCAACAATTCCCATTTACTCTATGCAATATGTGCAACTTCCTATTTCCATTTGTGAGAGGTTGGATATATAGGCTCAACAGAAATTTTTTATGGGGTCATACTGAGGAGAGATCTAAAGTTCATCCTGTCAATTGGAATTCTGTTTGCAGGCCTAAGTTCTCAAGGGATCTTGGGCTTAAGAAATATGTTTTCATGAACCAAGTTATGCTTGCCATGACTGGTTGGAAGCTTATTCGGGATGAGGATGGTTTGTGATCTCATGTGCTTAAAGGTAAGCATTTGAAGAATCATAATTTTTTGGGTGCCATGGAGATTAACTATGCTAATTGTTTGAGTCTCTGGAGGGGCATTTTATTTGGTGCTAAAATTATCCCTAATGGCCTGAGATGGAGGGTGCGGAATGGTGATAATATCCTGTTCTGGAAAGATAATTGGCTTGGTCTAGGGCCTTTGTTCCAGTTTGCTATTATTGACCTCACCGAGGAAATGATGATGGTGTATGCTAGTGATTTCTTGGATAAGAATACTTGGGATATTGACTGTCTGCAGGAGTGTCTTCCCTCCGACATTGTACAGAAAATTCTTTGCATTTAGGTTGGGGATGTTGGAAGTAGTGCTGATAGCTGTATTTGGCAGCTAACCCCTAATGGAGCCTTTTCTGTTAAAACAGCTTACCAGTCTAACTTTGGGTTGGAGCCTGTTTCTTGGACTTTAGGCATCGAGCTCCTTGGAATCTCATCTTCTCTTCTACCCTGTGGATGATATGGAAGTGGGTTTTTTCTGTTGATTTTTGTTTGACTGCTATGCCTCAGTCTGCCATCTTTCAGTTTGGCAATGATTGGCATGAAGCTAATAAGGTTGTTGTCTCTAAGGTTCCTAGGCAGACTGTCCATTTGCACTAGACTCCTATCGGTGAGAAACTGAGTACTGATGGGTGCAGGAATGGTTTGGGGAAAAATGGGGTGCTGGGGGTTTATTGAGGAATAACTCTGTTGGCTGGATTAAGGGGTTTGTTGCCAACATGGGGATAGGCTATGTGCTTGAGGCTGAGTTGTGGGGGTTTTATTGGGGACTATGCCTTGCCAAGGACTTAGGCTGGCTTGATTTGGAAGTGGAGTGTGATTCCAAGGCTACCGTGTTGCTTGTTAACAAGGAGGTGGATCTGTCTCATCCCTTCTATAGCCTCATCAATAGCTGCTGGGTTTTGCTTGCTGGTTTTGGGAGGAGTTCGTGCTTCATGTGTATAGAGAGCAGAATCCTGCTGCGGATCATCTGGCTTCATTAAGCTATGGTTTGTCTCCTGGTGTTCAGTGGATGGACTTGCCTCCCTCATCTATTAGCACTATTCTTGCTGCAGATGTGTTTGGTGTATCTACTGCTAGATAGTGTTAGTGTAGTAGCTTTGTTTGGGCTTCAGTCCCCTTTGTGCTAAAAAAGAAAAACAGGTTCTAAGTTTGAATTCTCTCTCCCAAAGATAATATAAAAAAAAAATAAAAACAAAAACAAGCATAATAATCAAATTTAACCTCAGGGTTGGATATTGCAGAGAGTCCAAAGTTTTTGATAATATATGCTTCACCTTCAAATATATAATTAGTTACCTATCTCAATTCAAGTTTGGACTAATCAAATGCTGAAGCCTGAATCCAGAGGTCCATAAGGCCTGCAACACAGTTCTTATGTAGCTAGTTCAATGTGAATATACAAGCCCTATGATTATGGTAATTAAAAATAAAAATAAAAAGCGATATAACTACAACCTTTCAATTCATATAGGCCACTGTCATCGTGTGAACCATATCATATCACCTTTACATGAAGTATTAATATCACTGGCTTGAACATAAAAATAGTAAAAAATTAAGAGTACTATCATTTCTTGTGCAATAACAAAATTAAGAGTACTATCATTTCTTGTGCAATAACCTTGTCCATGTACAATTCACATTTCAAAACTAAACAGGGTAAACAAATTAATACCGATCTACCGCAAAGTACATGACACTGCATGAAATGGAATCCAAATGTCAACTAAAAATTAGAACCTATTAAAAAAACCAAAAAACCAAAACAAAACAAAACAAAAAATTGAAAAATTTAGATGTGAGAAACACAACTGCACTAGAAGCAACTTAGCAGCTTTGGCCTATAACGAGAACAAGATAATGCTTTCATTATTTGGTCAATAGCTGTGAGTATTTAGTCTAGCCAGACCTTGGGTGCAGACAATCATCTATCACGTCTCAATTTGCACGCCGTAAGGATCCCCTTCGCATCACTCTGCAGTTGAACACAGATTTCTTCAGCTCTAGTTGCCTGCCATGAGTTCCAAAGAGAACTGCAATACCTGAAGTATCTACCAAGTAACAATGATGAGAACTCAACATGCACAATAAACTGCATGAAAGGTTATGTTCATTTCTGAAGACAGCTTCAATTAGTAAGGAACTGGAGAAAATATTACCAAACAAAATTTTCCTTTCACTCAAAGCACATCTTCACTCCCTGGTACGAGAATCATAGAAACACATTGCTTGTATGGGATTTAAAAAGTAGGTTTTAGTACTAAGGATTCGTAATACGTTAAAAAGCATTTTTCAAATACACAACATGAAAATACTGATTTGAAAATGATATTTTTCTAAGATTCGTGAGTAAGAAAATAAAGTGTCCTTGCTTTTAAAGATAATAATTTTTCTTTTTCTTGTTTTTTCACAAATTGAATTATCTACATTCAAGGCAGAAAGAAGTGCATCAAAATTATGTCCAAGAAACAGAATTATACCATACATGCCATGAGCCGAAGTTCATCTAGCTTGGACCAGTAGAGGAGCGGTTCTTTCTCCTGGATTTCCTGTTCTTGGGCTTCACAGCATCCTTTAGGGTTTTCTCTCCATTTGTTCGTACTGCAGTTTCCGCTGCCCTGATGGGGGAAAGTATTGGATCATTATCTTCAGGCAGTTCCTCTGCCTTGGCTTCACTGGTTGTTTCCTCACCTTTTGAGTCCTTTTCTTTCTGAACAGGCATTGACATTCCTGCATATATCAATCCTAACATAGGTAAGAATATTTCTCTCCATCTCTTATGCCTAACATAGTAAGAATATATGTGCATGTGCATGCATGTGAATAAAAGTTCTCTCCCTCTACTCATATACATGTGAATGTGCATGTATGTGTAAGTATGCATCTATGCTCGTGCATACGCATATATATAAGTAGAGCATTTGATATATGAAAACTAGTGTAACATATAAACAAACATCTTACATCTTACATATGATATGTTATATGTATATATATATATAGAGATTTCTCAGCATTCTCATTACAAATAAAATTTCTTTAGCAATACAGTGTTTATTTGTCTCCTGATTACTTTTCTTTCAATGAGAAGTTTGATGCAATTTTCTCCAATGGAGACATTAGCACCAGAAAGTTGGCATTTGTAAACAAACATAAAATATGCAGTGCTTTCTCATACTGCTACTATAGCTCTCACATCACCACCACGGATTCACAAGCGTCAATGCTATCAGCAGCACCAACACCACATCATCAGAGCTACCCAAACAGTGTAATCACACCGATTTCTAAAATCAACTTACTGAATTTCTGATAAATTATCATTGTCCTAAAAATAAATATGTTTTTTCCACTATACCATTAACAATTAATACTAAAAAGATTTCAAAGGTGAGATTGTTAAAGGCAAGTCATTCATTTGGATAGACTCGTCAAGATAATAGAGTGGGATTAGTTCCTATACAGGGACATACTGATGAGCAAATCCTGAATGTGCTAATTCATTTTCTGATTTATCATTCTATACCTACAGCAAGTTACAAGTGCTTTGCTTTTGAAAATTCATTTCTAGGAATATACCTTTCAGGAGATGACAACAATTGTCCACCCAATATCTCAAAACTACAAACATTTCTTTTAATGCAAGGCATGAGAGAGAGAGAGAGAGAGAGAGATGTGAAAGTAGAATTTGTCAAGAGCATATGTAACTTAGGGCACATATAGAAAGGGAAAAAAGAACAACCAACAGAAATTCTTTTCATTTGTAAGTCGTAACAAATATGCATTTCACCACTTCTATGATTTAATCCATAAATGAAATATCAATTCCATTCCACAAGGATGAACAGCAAAATAAGCAGGGTAGTTGGTCTTAAAAGTTCTTGAATGACAAGGAGCAGCAATAGTTGCAATGACAATTTCTTTTACTCTTATAAGTGATGACAGAAAATAGTACCATGGGAAGCTAGAGATGCTTTCAAGAAATCTGAATCAACTCCCTTTGAGTAAGGATCCCTGAGGAAAAAGAAAAAGAAAATAATATTAAAAAACTAGAATAGAATAAATCAGTAATGACTGAACTCTCTCTCTCTCTCTCTCTCTCTCTCTCTCTCTCACACACACACACACATCGAACATAATTGAAAAGACACAAATCATATGGACAATAAGAAGTCTCTCCCAGAAGATTAGATCATGAGCCCTCACTGCCACAGCCATGAAAGACAAGCCTATGGAGTACGATTACAAGAGTATAAAATTATATTATTTTCATTAATCAGTTGTTTTGAAGGTTCTATTTTTAGTTAAGTTTTTGAGAGATTATATTAAAATCTAGCAACTCTGGCCCAACCCCGGCTCAGGATCTTCCCATCTTGACAAATTGTGGAAAGATGAATAAATGGTGAATCAGGATATTCCCGAACTCACCTTGACTCAACATGAAATACACACCAAGTAGACCTTGCAAATGTTCACACATAATAAACAGTAAAATCTGCATTTGACCTTATGGCATAATGGAACTAGATTAATAGAAATGATTTTCTAAGAATGATGAGTAATCTCTAAATTTCTTATGGCATCATGGATTTAATGATATATTCACATGATGCATTACACATTTTATTATATAAATTGAGAATTTACTTTACTTACAGTTTGGGCTACCTCATGTGGATAAGTTTAATTACTTGAGGCTAAGTCAAGGTTCAAATATTCCTAACAGAGACAGAGAGATAGAACCCTCATGAAGGTAAAATATTGGGTCGCGACCCCTTCTATCACAGTCCACTAGAAATTAAAATGGTTCTCTTACTCCATTTGCTATTTTTTTTTTCTTTTAAGTCCTTTGTCATAAGTAAAAATCTTTATTAAAAAATGAAACAAGGTCCTAAATTTTCATTAAATTGGAAACATACCAACTTGAGGGCCCCCCAATAAAATCTTTTGCATCTTCATTACCCCTGTTAGTCCGCCTTTTGTCTGATAATTTAGTTTCACCTTCGTCAGACATCGGCTTTAATCTTTCCATATGAGGCCTTGAGAATTGATTGACTCCTATCTGATCAACAGAGGAGTTTTGTTTCGCCCCTATATTAAAATCACCTCTATCTACATCCATGGCAACGGAAGAATGCCGCTTGATCTTCTGTAATGCTCTTTCTGTGTTGTATGAATCAACCTATATTTGATTTGTAGTGGAAAGATTAAGAATGGAGCTGAAACAATGATAATACTGACTAACACTTAACCAAATAAGGCTTTTCCAGATGAATCAACGTATGAGTGTTATATCCAAATATATATTTCAAGTAAACGCTTCTTTAGTCTATTCTTATTGTGAGTTCTTTTAAACAGACATTGCCAAGAGATATTGAAGACTAAATGGAATTGATGTGTACTTCATACAAACAAAATGAGAATCTATCATTTTTTACTTCTACGGCTGCCGTATGGATCACAGAATTATATTTCTATAATTTTGTGTAAAAGGTTACCATGTTTTCCAAGTGAAAGAGAGCAACTCAAGCATTAAGAAACTATTTCATAGAGTGAAAACCTCACCGCCTTTTTTATCTTCTCTGTCATAGCACCAGCCTTTACAGATGCAATTCTTAAACATTGCATTATAACACTCTGCAATACACCCTCCCCTCCAGCTTTTTGAATGGCACAAACATCTCCGTTTGCATTAAGTGTAGCAGTCATTCGCCCCCCCATAACAGCCTCTTCATGGTGGGTTGGATCTATCACCTATGTGGCATCAAATCAAGTTAGACAGATAACTTCATGGTTGCAGCCAAGCTCTGAACAAATATGCATTATTCAGACAACTTATCCTTACCACACTGCTCTCATAACTGAAGAACGCAAAGGTTACTGCTATAGGGAGATGATGAATTATCAGATGAAGTGGCTCCCTCTCCTGCCAAAATGTCATTCATAAGAAATAAAATGAATTCTTCAAGCAAGACAATATATCTCATTATTTTTCTTATCATTTTTGTTTATCCAATGCACACGCAATTTGAACAGTGATATACATAGCATTTACACAAACACACACATGCATACTTCCTTGTGTCTTGATTTTGCAAAGCTCATCACCTAGTGTCAAAGTGCAAACTAATGTTTGTGATAAAAAAAAAAAAAAACAGGTCGTCTGGTAGTTATAGATTCAAATTACATTGTTTTTTGGTTATGAGTCTTATCAATTTTTATTTTTGTTTGGGTCTAAGTTGAGTTTGGAAAAACTCATCGTTTTTCAACTATGAGTTTCTTATCTAGAAACTTTCTACTTCAGGATAATTTGAGTTCAACAGGCAAACACCTCATTTGAATTTAATAAGACTTAATTAGTGAGAATTCTATGTAGACATATTGTATAGTAAAACTCCAACATAACTTATAAATGGGTGGATTTTTATCTCTTCCTATCTTTTTTTCTTATTCTCTTTTTTTTTTTTTTTTTTTTTTTTTTTCTTTTTTTTTTTTTTTTTTTTTTTTTTTTTTTTTTTTTTTTTTTTCCATTTTTTGGGCTGCTTTCAGACACAAACAGCTCACCTTCAACATTAAATTCATCAACACGTCCCACACCATTTGTCTCAAACCTTAATACCACCCATTTACATACGTCAAGCACTGAAAGATATTGCATGTCTCAACAAAGGCACCCATAATTATTGAGAGAGAGAGAGAGAGAGGAGCTAACCTCAGGTGGATGTACAATCACTTCCTGACCATCTTCGCCTCCCAACGAGCATTCAGGCCTCCGGAACGTCAACAAAGCAGCCAATGCCGCAATGTTAGCAGCATCAATAAGGTTACTGTCCATATTTTATTTTAAATAAAGTTTAAATTTCAATATATAGCAGGGAAAATGAAAAAAATACAATGTCTGCATAAAAACTAAATATAACTTACCCTCCATTATCTAGAATATGAAGGTCAACACGGATAGCCCACACTAACTTCCCCGAAAGAACACAAAGCGACTCTGTATCAACCGCCCGGCTTTCCCTGGACATTCATTCATTTTTAAAACTTCAAAATGCATTCATTTCAATGCACAACAACACAATTAAACACCTCTTCTTTCTTGTTCTCATTACTCAAATGACAAAATGCTTGAGCTTGTTAGACACTAAATTTATATCAAATTTGCAAAATTAAACTATTCTAAATTATATTCAAATTAATAAAAATCGAATTTTATAAAAGTATGCTACTGCTTTATTAGGTACTGAATTACTTACATTACCCAAAAGAAAAAGAAAAATTACGCATAAATGTAAAAAAAATCCTATATTTTGAAACACATAAAGTAAAAATAAATTTGATAATAAAAAGGGGAAAAGGAATTAACCAACCTAAGACCGCGGTCGATGACGCGTCCTAGCTCGACGGCGGACTCGCCGGGGCGACCGGGCTCGAAGGAGGGGTCAGCCATTGGGGAGAACTCGGTGAAGATGGAGAGCGTGCCGTCATTGGGCCTATCCCGGTAGGGCTGGACAAGCTGGGCCGTGACGAAGGCCATTACGTGAGTTTGGCCCAGCTGGACCTCCGCCGAACCCTCGTCCTTGCCGAACTTGATGGTGAGGTTCCGGTAGTCGAAGGGTCGACGGCCGTCGATTCGGAGGTCGGAGAGTAGAGCGGTCTCGATAAACTTCTTCTCGTTCACCGTCAACCGCCACGTGTTGGCTAGTCTCTGCTCCATTGGAGTGAGAGAGAGAGAGTCTGAGGGAGAGAGAGAGAAGGTTTATGCACTAGGGTTTTAGGTTTTTAATTAAGGGGAGAAGAAGACTCAGACGACGTCGTCGCTCGTTTAAAGTTTTGAGCAGAAGACTGACTATAAGTCAACTGTTTTAACTATTAAGTGAACTGCCACCAAAAGGCCCAAAAACGACGTTTTGAGCAGTTTTTTTTTTAAGAAATTGAATTAAATACAAAAATAGTCCACAAACTTTACAGTGATTTTCAATTTGATCCATTAACTATAAAAAGTGTTAATTTGGTACACAAACTTTCTAAGTTGTACCAAAGCAGTACAAACGCTAACTTCATCCGAAAATTAACGGAATTGGTCACATGAAAATGTGATGAACGGACGAAAATGCCTCTGAAAATGTGGTCACTTGCTGTGCACATGACCAGTTTTTGTTAAATTTTTTGATGAAAGTTAACGTTTGTACTGCTTTGGTACAACTTACAAAGTTTGTGGATCAAATTGACACTTTTTTATAAATAGTGGACCAAATTGAGATTTACTGTAGAGTTCATGGACCATTTTTGTATTTAACCCTTAGAAATTTTATTCAATAACCACTTTTAATACAACTCTTACTTTTTAACCATTTCCAGCCAATTCTTACTTTTATGACTCTTTAGCCTCTTTTCAGACAAAAATGTCTTTCTCTCTCACACCCACAACCTCGTATTTTGCTCCACATATCACAAATTTAAACCAACCCACATATCTAAACCAACCCACCTCCCTCCCCCCACTAGATTTGAGCTATCGCTAGTGAGATAAGATTATCAAGAGAAGGAAGACCACCACCCTCCGTCCCTTCCTTGGCCTCTACCTCTTCCTCTTCCTCTTCCCCCTAGACTGTCGTCAACGTCACCAAGTTTCCGTCTGATCTTTTATTACATCTCATTTCAATTGGGTTTCTTTTGTTTACTTTCTTCTCTTTTTTTTTTTCCTTTGAAATTTTGTGGGTTTTGAATGCAATGGGGGGAAAAGATTATCAAGAACATTTTATTCATTATTGAGAAAAAAAAAAAAGAAGCTTGGATTAAGACTTGGAAACTTTAATAAATTTAGATTTTTCTATCAGGTTTTTCATTTTTAGAACTAGGTTTAAAAAACTCCGATCTGGATATGTTGTTCTATAAAATTCTGATATAAGTTTGTTGTTCTGGATATGAAATTTCGATCTAGATTTGATGTTCCAGATATGAAATTTTGACCTAGGTTTGTTGTTTCAAATTTGAAATTTGATCATCGACCACAAATGGTAGACAAATTGTCAAAAAATGGTTGTCGACACATGATCGACAAATGGTGCTACAGCCAGTTCATCATATTCATCATTTTCAACCTTTTTTAACATTTTTGTTAAAATCAATTTTTTGGTCAACAGAGTGTCAACATGTTGACCATGTAGCAACTAAAAGGGTATTTTTGTCCGAAAAGAGGCCAAAGAGTCATAAAAGTAAGAGTTGACTGTGAAGGGTTAAAAAAGTAAAAGTTGTATTGTAACGACCCGACTCCAAGTCAAATTTCTTTAATAAAAATTAATCTTTTTGGGCGGGCTTTATTAAAATTTTTGGAAGGGAATTCTAGCATTTAGAGAGGTGTTTTAATTCAAATTTGTGGCCTTTAAGTTCAAGACAGCTAATTAGAACTCGATTTTCCAAACGCGCAGGGAAAACGGTGTTCAAATTGGAAACTTTGGTAGGAAGTGTGGAGATTTTTCTAGAAAAGGGCATCTGAGTAATTTTAAACACCCAAAACACCACAATTAAAAATCAGCCCTCTTCTCTCTCTCTCTCTCTCTCTCTCTCCATTTTCTTCTTTCTCCCGCACCCTCCCCTGCGCGCACCACCCAGCCACCACCACTCACCATCACCGGCCACCCCTTGCCAGCCTCTGCCTCCGGCAAGCACCCCCAGGCGCCGACCCCCCCCCCGAGCCTACTCTCTCTCTCCTCATTCCCTCTTTCCCCGTGTTCTCTCTCTGCTCTCTCTCTGTGCGTAGCACCGGCCAACAACTCCGGCCTCTCCTTGTAGTCGCCATTCTCCGGTGAACTCCCCTCAGGCCGATCGACACCCCAGCCATCCTCCTGCGCAAAGAAGCTCCCCTGGTTCGTGGAAATAACTCAAGAACCACCTCAAACCGCCAGCCTCATCCTCCAATTTCTGGCCAGATTTCACCACCAATTTTCGAGGGTTTATGTGAGTTTTTCTCCTTGAGGTATGGGCTGTCAATTTCCCAGTGATTTGGGTGTTTTATTTTGAGTATTTGTAGAGAATTGAAATTGGGGATTTAGAACCCATTTCGGGTTTCTCTTGTGAATTTCAAAATTTGGATGATGTTAATATAATTGCGGACAATTTTCACTCCTTAGAACCTTCAATTGAAGTTTAGAATTGAAAAGTTTGAGGAATTTAGAGGAATTTGTGCAATATAGTTTTGGTGCCCCCACTTTGAGCGGCGACAGCGGGGGTTCTAACCACCCAGCTGTCACGTAAATTATCTAGCACTAATTGGAGTACTAAAACTGAGTTGGTTGATGATTTTGAATAGGTGGATGCGACTGACTTGAGCGACGAAGTTTCAATTTGGCTCGTGATCGGACACTTTGCGGGTATCGTCTTTAACTCTCAGACAACCCCAAGTAAGGTAGGCCACTTGCAAGATTTCTTTTGAATTTGAGGACGTGGGTGTCATAGTTGGAGCCGGGACGGATTTGGAATAGGGTGAGAGTGTATAGTTAAAGAAAAACGATTTCTAACTAGTATGAAGAACGTGAGTCGGGAGGAACTTTTAGGCTATCACATACACACTATTAATCTACGTAAATTGAGACTAATTTCTTATTTTATTGGTTATTGTATAGGCGAGACGACCGTGACTCGTGACGATCCGGTGGAGGAACGAAGCTAGGGCTATCTCTGTGAGTGGACTTTGTTTTATGAACGTTTTTTTTTTTTTTTATAAATTCATGGATTTATTCATATTATATCTTGAGCATTATTTGAATAAGAAAGAATTGTGAGTGGATTCTTGTCTCTTTAAAATGTTTTATAAAATTGTGATTTAGTTTGGGTATGAAATTTTAGTTGAGAATTTGAGGTTTAAATAGACTTTTGGTTTCCGAAAGGTTTGCACATTTTAAAATTTAATGCTTTTCTTAATTGAATTGAGCATGGTTTTAATTAAAAAGGTTTGTGAGTGGACCTTGAGTTTTAATAATTTATGTTTCTATGTGGTTTCAATTTCATTGTTTTAACTTGAATTTATTTTGAGTTTTAAATTTTAAATGCATCTCAAATAAGCATTTCCATTAACTAAACACATTTACCTTGGATTTTATAAAATTGCACGATCAAGAAATATTTTAGCGTGCTTTCATACATGAATTCATATTAAAAGTACGTACTATGTTTTGGAATGGCGTATGTAATTTCGACTTGGTTATGGAAAGATTGCCTATATTTCATATTCTTCATCTCCATGTTTAATTATTCTTGTTGTGGGATATTACAATTTGAGGAAATGTGTTTTTTTTTTATGAGTTGAATTTTGTTAAAGAGAGTTTTGGAAGACAAATGTAAGATTTAGGACTTGATTTAAGTGTGTTGCAAGGTATTTTTGGTTTTCATACCACCCGCTTCGTTACCCTCTAAGATTATCAGATTGAATAGGTCTTTGGGACCCTTTAGCGCACACATAGGCTTTGGGCCGTGTGTCGTGATGCTTGACCCTTTGGGGGCTCTACGTGCACGTAAGACAGAATTTATGGCTCTGCATGCGTACGACAGATTCTTGGCTCTGCGCGTGTATGATAGATTCTATAGGTAACTGACTGTGTGTGTGTTTTCAGTTTGTTAAGTATTTTAAGTGATGAGTTTATGGCAGCAAAGGGTTTAAGTATGACGGTTTCAGTTGAGCAGTTTTATTGATTTTCAGTATATTGAGAGTGTTTGAGAAGAAACTTTTCAGCTTAAATTATATATTTATAAATTGACAGTATCGATTTCAATTTGAGAACTTGTTATTTTCAAAGATTGATTTTCAACTTTAGATTTTATTATTTTACTGGGAAATGATTATTAGTTCGGGTTTTTTTTTTTTTAGCATAATATCTTTCAAAGTTTGTATATATAGTTAATTGATTTACTTAAAATATTTGCATATGATGAGTTTCTTTTGGTTATTGTATGACTTCCTTTTAAGGTTCTCACACATTTTTTTTTTTTATTCTACGAGTTTTCTTATGCATTGGGCATTTTGAGGATTTGAAATATTTTCCTGTTCATATGTTTTTCTCATACTCTAAGCATGATCGTGGTTTACAAGGAGATTTTGAAATAGATTTGTGAAATGGTTTTAAAACTGGGAAATTTCAAAGAGTGACGCGAGGTTTTAGAGCAGATTTGATTTTAAAGGAATTTGAAAGGATAAATAACTTAAATGGCTTTGTTTCTATATTTTGTCCACTCACTGAGAGTTTTCTCACATTTTGTTTTTTACGTTTCCCCTAGGTAGTAGTGATACCGAGGTCGGACCGTACCAAGTCGAGGCATTCGAGTTTCTCATTTCCAGCTTATTGATATAATAGGATCAAGGTTTCCCTTGAAATTATTAAAATGAGATATGATTGCATAGTTGATTAGATATGCTATGATTAGATTTGTATTACTTGTTGTGGGTATGAGACCTTATTTTTGGTTGTGGTAGAGGTGGTTGATGTTTTAGAAGTGCTTTTATAGATTTTGAAATTTTTGGGTTATTCCATTTTCAGGAGAGGTTTTGCTGAATTTTCGGTATGATTTTGGATCTCACAGAACCTCTTCGAATTTCTGGGTGAAAATTCGGGGGCGGTTCTGTCAAGTATTAAAAGGGGTTATTTAATGAAATTTCCCTTTTTGTTTTGGCCAATGTATAGTTTCAATTTAATTATAAATAAAAGTCTGGTTTTTGTTTTTTTAAGAAGTTTGGTTTTTTTTTTTTCGAATTTCAAGTGTTCAAAAATATAGAAATTTCGAATAAAATTTTGAAAGAATTTCGATTTCTTTGGAAATTTAAACTAAAACAATTGAAAGTTTTAACAAAATTTCGACAATTTCTATTCGATAATATTTCGAAACCTTAAAAGAATGAAAATTTTAAGTTATAGAAGCAGTTTTAAGTAGTTGTATGTAGTTTTTTAGAAACATCTGTCAAATGCTTTTTCGAAAAGCACATCCAAATGCTTTTGCAAGAAATATTTTGAATTTTTATAAAAATTTGTTTATGTTTCTAACAAAAACCCTTCTAGCAAATGTGTTGTTGAGCATAAGCGTTTCTTATAAAAATAATGCCAAACATGGTGTAAAGCATACCAAACTATACACCCTAAAGGTTGTGTGACAAACGAAAGGAGATAATAATAAACCCCAACACACAAGAAAATGAACTAAAAAACAAACATTCTTGTCTAGAATTCGGATCCTCTGCTGATCCCTTGTATCCTAATTTCATATTAATCACCGACACTACGTCTTTTTGCCTCTTCACATTAAATTTTTTTTTTTAGACAAATGAATTTAATTTTTTTTTAATTAATGTCAATTGTTTTGTTATTACGCTCCAACATTTGAACGACCTGATTCTTTGCAAGCTAGAATAACCAAGCTTATGGCATGATTTGCAGTCCAATTGTTAAGCAATAAATCAAATAGATAAAACCAACTATAATTTGTCGTATTGAATGCATGATACAAAAGCAATGGGAGAGTATCAAAGCATTTAAAATTATAATTTTACATACTCGAAACTTGCCTTATTCCATACAAATAGAAAAGCTCAACCTGCATGAACATACAAGGTCAGGGAGCTAGGCAAGATATTAGTAGCTGCAGTGCATGCGCCTCTGGAGCGACCCATGCAATGAAGATAAATGCAAACAATCAATTAAAAATCGATTAATTGAAAAAATCATATCCAACATTAGTATAGAAAAAATGATGAACAATCAATTAAAATGAAATTTATCACGAATGAAGAAGATCGATGATGAACTTACGGAGTTTTCGACAATTAGATGGACGAAAACGACCATAAAAGAAAAAGACTCGATTTTTTTTCTCTGGAACTATAGATAGTTTGAGATTGTTGAGGCAAAGAAAATATGGTTTCCCATATTTGACGACGGCGATGGCTAGTTTCAGCAAAAAGAGACGATTGAAAGGGCAAGTGAAAAAGAATAAACTCAAACCCTCCAATAAAAATAAAAAAAACAACTGGCGTTAGTTAAAAAGAAAGTTAAACACATTTGTCTACAAAAAAAATTAATGTGAAAGAGGCAAAACGAGGTAGTTTCAATGATTAGTATGAGATTAGCACACAAAAATTATCAAATCGAGGATCAGAATCCCTGTTCAAATAGGGAAATTTTGTGAAATAACTCACTTAAATGCTTCATTTGTTATAAAATAAGAGAGAAATATGGAGAAATCAGAGTATCTTTCTTATTTACATAAGGTCTCTATTTATAGGCTCTTGGATGACTTGGATTGATCTCTTATTTTATATTAAATTGGACTCCTCTCAATTATATATCTATACAAGTGATCTAGATAATTAATACATGAGATAAATATTAAATATAATAATGGACAGCCACATTATTAATGATATTTACAACACTCCCCCTTGGATGCCCATTTAATATGACAGTTGCCTCGTTAAAAACCTTACTAGCAAAATCCTGTGGGAAAAAGAGTAGGTAAGGAAAAGAGTATAATCTTCATGTGTTTTTGATAACTATGATGAGTGTGCGACACTGCCTCACTAAAACCTTTCTAGGAAAACCCAATGGGACAAAACCCTTGGGCGAAGAAAAAAGAGTACAATGTGATTACTTTGTTTGATGGCACGCTCCTCCTGATGTTGATATATTTCTTCAATCAGTGAAGATTGCCTCATTAAAACCTTGCTTGAAAAACCCAATAGGAAAAAATCAAAGTGAAGGAAAATGAGTACAACATTTTGTAATACCACTGATACAATGTAGAATGCGCTCTGCCTGGCCTCATTAAAACTTTGCTGAATTTCTCCAAAATTAATGTTTCGGATCAACATGAGGTATACTCGTATCGCTTGTGTGATTTTGCTAATTCTACTTCTAAATCTGTCTATCCATTTTTGTGTGCCTTCCCCTCTTCTTTATTTAAGAATAAAGCTTATGATGGCTTATGGCTCCTTGAGATGCTGGCTCCGAGACCTAGCTTGTTTTATTCGACACTAACTGTATTTAAGACCACTATAGTATGATGGACTAGGCGTCCCCAACTAATTCTTTGGAAATTTCGAAAAAACCCACTGCTACCCTAAGAAAAACCCGGTGGAAAAAAAACCTAGTGGAAAGAAAAATAGTACAACATGCAAAAATTGTTGGATGCTCCCCCTAATAATAACAAGCTTTAATTTGACTAACTCAATAATCCAACAAGAGAAATTTGCACATTTACTACCCAAACTATAGGGTGTGTGCATTTACCACCCAAACAAAAAAAATTTACTAATTGTCATACAAACTTTGTTCCGTGTTGCAATATTCCATTTATTTTTCTGTTAAACGCTGACGTGGCGTGCGTTATGTGTCACCTCTTTTTTTTTTTTGGGATGTTTAATATTTTTCTAATTTTACAAACATTGAAAATTAATTAAAAATAGCTTTGGACTCAGAAAAATACACGGAAAATTCCTACGGACTCGTCTTGAATAGTATTAATTTACTATGGGGTAAAATTACCAATTTTTCATCTGAGTGTTTCCAGAAAATTTGGCAAATATAAATTTATTTCCAGAAAATTAAAATACTCTAGACTTTTTGAAAATTCATAGGATAATCTCCCGAACTCCGAAAAATTCAACGTCTACACCATTGATGTTCTAAAAATTAAAATTACCTTTCTCGTGAATACTTGCCATCTGAGTTCGGGAGATTATCCTATGAATGTTAAAAAAGTATAGAGTATTTTAATTTTCTAGAAATAAATTTGTACTACCCAAATTTTTTGGAAACACTTAGATGACAAATTGGTAATTTTACCCCATAGTAAGTTAGCACTAGTCAAGACAAGTCCATATGAATTTTCCGTGTATTTTACTGAGTTCAGAGTTATTTTTTATTAATTTTCAAAGTTTGTAAAAATAGAAAAATAGAAAAAATCCGAAAAGAAAAGAAAAGAGGTGACACATGGCGCACATCTTGCACACCACGTCAGTGTTTAACAAAAAAATAGATGAAATTAACGGTAGGTGGTACATTGCTACACGGAACAAAGTCTATATGACAATTAGTAAAAAACATTTGTTTGGGTGGTAAATGCACACACCCCCTATAGTTTGGGTGGTAAATGTGCAAATTTCTCATCCAACAAATATGTCATATGCCATCTTCCAGATAGTGAATTTTTGGCAATGCTTGTATGAACATGGCTTCTTGTAATGACCCGACCAAAATTTCAATAGGAATTTGAATTTTTATTTGTTGTAGACTTAAGAAAAAAAAGAAAAAGAAAAAGAAAGATGAGTTGTGGGACCTAGAAAAGTTTTTCTAAATTAAGTTGGAGACAATAATAAATTTTGGAGGTTCTTAGAAATTTATTTGAGGTTACTTTGATTTTTGAGGAATTAATTGAGCTTATTAAGAAGTTCTTTAGTTTAATGGCAACTATTCAGTAATGTTGGAATTTATTGGAATAAAATTAGGGAGCCCAAGTTTTGGAAGTTGAGGTGATGAAAAAAATAGTAGAAGTCGAGAGGAACCCATAAGAATTTTTGGTTGCGGATTCATGGTTTGTGAGTTATTTAAAGACTTGGACATTTATGCCCTTATTATAAAAGTTTGGGTTTTATAGAAAATGATTAGAACGTATCTTTATAAATTTTATTTTGGACATGGTGGATAGAGCTCGAACTCACGAGAGCATAGCCGAAAACGGATCACGAATCGAAGTTATATAGACAAAATCATAGGCGTTAGTTGGAGGACATTTTGGTAATTTTGCAGGTCAGATATTTTTAAACCCAGCTGGTTCAATGTCTTTAGTTCTTCCCGTGCATCTTTCTCTCTCCTCAGCGTTCTCTCTCTCTCTTCTCCTCTCCTCCTTGATCAATCTTTGACCGACCATATTACTCTCATCCGAACTCGGATTTAAGCGTTCTTGATTCCATTGGAAAGCTTATGACGATGCCTTCCTTCTAGTGGCCTCAAATCACCCATCTGACCACCCATAGCAGTTCAGCAACCTCGAAAGACGCAACACCACCGGTGACAATCTCCTAATTCTGACGACCTCAACATGCGAGACCACTTGGATTTTATTCATCTTGCCGAGATGAGCACGGAGGTGTCAATCATCTTCTAAGATGACCACCGTACGCGGCGGTTCAAAGCCACAAAGGCAGCGGCACTTCGGTGGGTTTTCACGTTTTTCGGCCACTTCTGGCCACTTTTTGGGGTCGACCTAGGTAGAAGGTGATCGAAGGATTTGGAACGTGAATTGGGCAATGAACGGAAACTTTTTCCATACGAAATCGAGCCTTGGACAAGCATTCATTAAGGTATACCTCAATAACACTTCTATAATAGCGTACATATTATGTTGGGGCTTAACGGCGAAGTTGGATTTAGTTGGAAGGAAAATGGATTGAATTATGGTAATTATGAGAAATTAAAGGATAATCGGATAATGGACGTTTAGAAGATACCGCCCGTTCGAATTCAAGGACGATTTAGAGGAGAATTGAGCGAGCTTGGCTAGTACTGTGAGTGGATCTTTGTTTTATAAACTAAGGAGGTGATTGAGATCATTGATAGTGAGGAAGAGGAGGATCCGATTATGTCTGAGGAGTATAAGGAGACGCGTTTGATCCATCTCATTCCAGACATTGATGTCACCAAGTTTCCAGCAAACATGAGGGAATTGAGGTCAATTGAGAAAAATGTTGAGGAGCAAGGGTATAGTCAAACATTCCGAGAGAGATTTGTGGTTATCTCTTCATGATGCATCCAACAAATAAGAGAGATCTGGGTACATGATCATATCTTGCAGCATAGAGGAGAATCAGATTGAGAGGGCTTTGATTGACAATGGCTCGTCTATCAATGTTATGCCGTTGGGTGTGTTCAAGAAGCTTGGGTTTGTGGAAGCCGATAGGCATCTGTTTGAGTCGACTATTAGCTTCGCAAACTCTTCGGTTGAAAAACCCCTTGATATGCGTGTTGATGTTTTGGTTAAATGTCGAAGTTTACTAATCCCTACTGATTCCATAGTGCTAGATGTTCCAAGAATTCTGGGAGAGACTTTACTCTTCTTGGAAGGCCTTTCTTGTGCACCACTAACATGGAGAACAAGGCTTTGAAGTGTTCAATGACGATTCGTCATAGGAATCACCAAGAGGTGTACCAGCTTACATGTGAACTTCTGGAAAATGAGAAGCCAACCTTTTATGGAGATGAGAAGGAGGAGATGAAGAACTTTTTCAACCCATTCTTGGGGAATGCCGAGAGCAGTAATGGAAAGAAGAAGAAGAGAGGACGCAAGTAGAGGAATGACAATGTCAAGCTGAAAGACAGTAAACCAAGCGCTGATTGGGAGCAACTCAAATTCTTTTTTCAAAAATCCAAAGGAAGTCAATAAAGACCAACGAGGTCGCGCTCACCCTTGGAGTGTCCAAACTTGCACTCGCAAGTAAACAATTTCCCTATTTTGCTTCATAAGACAATTTTTATTTCATGTTGTGTGTTTTGGATAATTGCAATTTCCTTGTTACTTAATTTGAGCTACTTAATTTGAGCATTCATGCATTGATTTCTTTCACATTATGGGCAATGTGTCATTTAAGTTTGGGGGGAAAGACAATGTTTTTGGTTTTGTTTTCAGGTTTCTAGCTTTTGTGTAAAAAAAAAAAAAAAAATCGTTTTTACAATTAGGGTGTCAAACCCATATCAAAATGCATATGTTCTTAAGATTTCATCCAACTTAGTGATGGATCCGAATCTTTAGAAGTATGCGACATTGTTTTAAAAACAAAGTTTTTGAGGTTTTTTTGTTTTTTTTGGGTAGTCTTGAGTCCCCAACTAATTGATTTGATTGTGTATGGTTGTTACGAGCATGTTTACTTTGTGTGTATACTCTGTATTTCCCTTTTACTAATAGTGTTTTATAACATATCTTGCAATTCTATGTCATTAAGCTTTGTTAATATGAATTTAGGTAATGATTTTCATGACTAATGATTTATATGCATGATATAGTAGACTTGCAGGACGTAAATGAGCTTTTAGCCTTGTTCTTCAATTCTTGAGTGTTGCGCACCACTCTAATTATGTCATTGTCATATAAGTCGTTCTTTTGATTTCATTATCTTTCATTTGATCAATTGCTTGAAATATGCATTATCATGAATCAATGAGCTAGTACTCCTTTCTTGATTACACAAAGCATGTTTGTATTTTCATGACTCTTGAGAGATGAATTTAGGCCTTGTTTGTTAACCCATAGCCTACAAGCCTATCCATTATGTGTTTTATCCCTAGTAACCCATTTTGAGCCTTTAAGCTGTTTTCCTTGTTAACCCACACCAAACCCTAAGTTTGGGGGAGTTATACCCCTTCCACCCGTTTTACCCTATCCATGGTTTTGCAATGTTTATATATTTGGTTAAGGTGGAACAGAAATGAAGGAGCATAGCCAATACAAAAAGGTGCTGAGATTGTATGCATGCTATGCCCAAATGAAAAAAAAAAAAGATGGGACGGTTTCAAAAAAAAAAAAATTGAGCAAAAGAGTTCAATTTGAGCTATGTAGTGCAAAGAAGCAATGTATGCCTCAGAAACATTCAGTTGTTCTTGTAATGCCATAGTATTTAGCCATTTGTGTTCCTTTCCTTTCAATATCATATCCTAGCCTAAGCCTTCATTACAACCCTATTAAAGCCCTAACTGATCTCAAGAGACATGTATTGCACTTATGTGGAGTCTATTTGAGAGGGGAGCCTACGGTCATTGAATCCATTTCAAGCACTTTGATTCATTTCCATGAGGTCAGTTATTCTATGTAAAGTGCTGTTACTTCATGAATTTATGTGAGCTAATTATTTTTGTTACATATTTCTTCTCACATATATCTTTGAGTGCACATTTTAACCCAATTCTCGAGTGCTTTATCATTGAGAGTATGTCATAGCGAGGATTGGAGTTGAATCTATCTTGTATATATGGATTTAGTTTTGTCTATCTAACACCTGAGTTTATGTCAAGGATGACCTATATGACAATAAATGAGTGAGGTATGGTTATTTGAAATATTATTAGAATTTGGAGAATGTTATTTATATGCCTTACTTTCCTATGTGATTGATGGTTATACGCATGAATTCGATTGTTGGGATGTTTGAGTCAGTTTAGAGTCTTTTCTTTATTTTATTTGCTCGAGGACTAGCAAAATCTAAGTTTGGGGGTGTGATTAGTGTGCATTTTGCATCATTTTATGATACTGATTCTCTAACCTAGAGTGTTAGAACTCGATATTTTTGTATCTATTGTTTTGTTTTTGTTTTTGTGTTTTAGGATCAAATGAAGCAAAAATAGGAAAAAGAAGCCGCCTTGGAACATTTTCTGGTCAAACTAGGAAAAGAGCAGAAACCCTAGTTAAAAGAGAATTTCTAGTTATAAGAGGAAACATCACGCCTAGAACCATCATTGTCAAGCCATAAATGAGAAAACCTAATTGGAGCAGGAAGTCCTAGTTGAACTAGAAAACCTAACTCTACTAGGGAAATGAGTCATAATGATGCTAGGAGTCACTATGGGCAATATAGTCACTATGAGAGGTGAAATGGACATGAAATCCTACATCCACAAGGAATCCTACTGAGACTAGGAAAGGTTGGTCAAAGTCAACTTAATCAAGTCAAGGTTCCAGAAGTTTCTAGAAGGTATTGGACATCCATGGAATCAAATTAGGTAAAGAAATGAAATTGAATCCAAGAGAGAGAGAGGGGCGAGATTGGAAGGTCAAAGTCAATGGTCAAGGGTCAACTATGCCATGTCATGAAGTCATTGGGGCTTTGGGCCTAGGTGAAGTCGACAATACAAGAGCACATGCAAGCAGCCCATGTGCAAACCCTAGCAACTTAAGTCATGTCGTGTAGCCCATGTGTGGAAACCCTAAAGCCCAATGCGCTAAGTCCTGGCAACACATGCGCATGTTAAGTGAAACCTAAGGCCCAAGCCGTGCAGCCCATGTGTGGAAACCCTAGTCTATGTCGCACACCCTCCTTCCCTTGCTTCACAAGGAATTCACTCTTTCTGTGAGACCCCGTATTTTTAAAAAATTTATTTTAAATATTTTAAGAATTTATTTTAAGGATTTTAGGAATTTATTTGGAATTTAAAAAGGTTTTAATTTAATTTTTAATTTTTGTTTTAAATTGGGCTTGACCCAAAAGTTGACTTTTCTGATTTAGGCTTTCGTCTTTGACTTTGGGCACGTTGGATAGGTCTCGAGTCTACGAGTTCGTAGACACGTAGCATGCATTGATCCGAGTTACGGTTTGAAAGTTATGGACATTTTAAGTGAGTAGCAAACTTGTAATTTTTACAAAAGTGAGTTTTAAAACCCAAAAATCAGTTCTCTCTCTCTCTCCTCATTTCTCTCTCTCTCTCTCTCTCTCTCTCTCTCTCTCTCTCTCTCTCTCTCTCTCTCTCTCTCTCTCTCTCTCTCTCTCTCTCTCTCTCTCTCTCTCTCCTCATTTCTCTCTCTCTCTCTCTCTCTCTCTCTCTCTCTCTTTATCTCTCTCCCCGCGCCTATGTCTCTCTCTCGCCTTTCACCCTCGCCTCCCTGCCACCGTCTCGTGGCGGCGCGTCCGGCGGCGGTTAGGCTAGGTGTTTGGCCCACGGAGCTCGCCTCCCTCTCCTCTCTCTCCCAGTAGTCTTCGTTTTTCCGGCCAATCACCCACGACGAAGAAACGACGCAAAACAGCCAAGCCTCTCCTCGCCGGCGATCTCAATTTTTCGGCTACATCGCAACCTCTCTCCACCTGGGTTGTCTTCGTCTCATCGCGGCGAGTTCAACCATGGCTCTCCCATGCTCTGACGACCTCTCCCGGCGGTGGATCAAAGAATTTCAGTCCAGCGACTTTTCTGGCGGATTTGAGGCCAGCGACCACTTGAGTTTTCTTCCCCAGGCCCGGCGAGTTTAGTTGTGTGATTCCCTTACTTCGGCGACTGCTCACAGCGGTGAATCGACGACACAAAGGCCGACGGCTTCCACCACCGATTTCGGCATTTCCAGTGATAATTGGTCGTCGATCTAGTTACGAGAATTGATCATCGAGATATAGGTAATCTTTCCCCTAAGGTAGGCAAGTCCAATTTTGAGAAATTGGAAATTCGATTTTAGGGTTTATACCTATTTCGAATTTCTTGAAATTGGAATTGAATTCGAGTTGTTTTTGTGCAATTGAAGGTTCCATTGTGCAATTAGGATTAATTGGAGTTGATTTTGGATATTTTCAGGATTTTGCCGCCACTTCCACCATCAGAACCACCATTTTTGGCGGCGGGTTAGTAGTTGTTTGACCCAATTCCGCCAAATTGAAGTCCTAGGAACCCTTCTAGTTCCATTTGGTGAGAATTCGGTGATTTTTGTATGTTGTTTGGGGCTGGGTAGCCACCGTGTGTGGTGGTTACCTCCCGTTTCGGTCGTTTAACGACCCATTGGTATTTCTGGTTTGTGAAATTGTTGATTGTCTGGTCTTAACAGGTACGCGGGCTCGGAAAATCTCATTATTGATGCCCTTATGCTGCCGGATTTGATATCCGAGCCATGGTGCCGTGAAGGGCATTTTGGTCAATTCACGTTGTTGTACTGTGAGTGAAATTAGATAGATGATTGTTTGTTTTGTGTGTTTGTATTGCATTGTTTGTTAGGAGTTGATAAAGTCTAGACTTGAATCTTGAGGATGGAAATGATGGTATTTATGCATTGAGGTTATTAATTAGGATGTGAATGATTGAGGTTGAGGTTAATAGTTGATGATTAGGCAATTGAATTGCAGCATGATTATTATTATTATTGGTGAGATTTGATGTGAATTTGAGGAATTATGTTTATCTTGATACTTAGATGATTGGTGATGAAATTATTATGTGATTGAGTAAATATTGGTTATTATTGTGGATTATTATTGAGTATGAAAATTGAAGAATTATTGAGGATTATTGTTTAAGTTAATTCACTCATACGAGCTCTAGTGAGCTTACCGGGTTGTTTGTTTGAATGACCCGGTGTACCATGGATATGGTGCAGTGTGGTTAATGTTTTGCAGATTAAGCAAGCTGAGGAGGCAGTGAGGAGAAGACAAGGCAGTGGGACCCATTTTGATTTATGTTATCGTTTTTATACAGTGATTTTATATAAATATTTTTGGGCTCACACTCTGATTTATTAAACATATTTATTTATTATGTTAAGTGCATGACTCATTCTTTGAAAAGTGGTTTAAATTGCAAAGTTTCAGTGTGTTATGGGCCCGAGGATTGGGGTGTTACACTTTTCTCTATAAATACATCACATCCTCTCATAATTAAAGGTTGACAAATTCAGAAATCCACACCTTGCAGCCAAATAGAGAGAGAGAGAGAGAGAGAG
This sequence comes from Dryas drummondii, assembly GCA_003254865.1. Classification (NCBI taxonomy): domain Eukaryota; kingdom Viridiplantae; phylum Streptophyta; class Magnoliopsida; order Rosales; family Rosaceae; genus Dryas; species Dryas drummondii. The sequence continues at coordinate 158,088 of QANW01012586.1, forward strand.
AGAGAGAGAGAGAGAGAGAGAGAGAGATAGAGTGAGAGAAAGAGAAAGTGAGAGAGTGGCGTGACTTGAGCGAGAGACCCTTGCCGCAAGCCCTAGCTCATCTTGCCGTGAGTCCACTTGATTGCTAGGTCTCTCTCTTCTCTCCTCTTTCTTGCCACAACCCCTTGTGATGCTTCATTTGATTTTATGTTTTCCTTTTCTTTGGAATTCTAGATTTTAATTATTATTTTTAATTAGTTTGTTAATCGTTATGGATTGAGATTTTATTTATGTAATTCAATTTCGTTTCTTTATTTTTCGTATGTAGTAGATTATTCTATCTTGCATGTTAAGTTGTAGGTCGATTTTCAAATATGTCATGCTTTAACAAATCGTTTATCCGTCTCTTGATGAATTGATTTAATGCTTGCACTTATCAAATTCCATTTATCTATTAGAATCTGTTTGCTAGCTGTATGCACTATTTGATTGGCCACCTTAGGGTAATTGCATCTAGTTTATTTGTTAGCTTTAGTTGTGAAATAGTCACAGACACTAAATCATAAGTAACAAGGAAATAAGAAATTATTCTTGATAAAGGTTTTGTAGGACCTCTATACCGAAATAACCAAAGCTTATATGTTGTGCATGTTTGACGTTCTTATAATCCTTAATGACTCTTGCATGGGTAACAGTTGTCTTAGCATAGTACTAGGGAACATGTATGTTAACTGATTAGGGGAAGCCTAAAAAGCTCTTAATTATGTCTTAGGGAAACAATTGCGAGAAAGTAACTACCCAAACCTTTTTAGCAGTCAAATTTTGATTTGTTGTGTTTAAATTGATTTATGATTAGCCTTGGATGGTTAGAGTTACTTATTTGGATTGATATCTAAATGCTTGACATCACAAGATAGTTTAATGTATGTGTGCGTATGTCGCCAACTTCCAAACCCTCTGTTTAGTTATTTTAATTGATTAATTTAATTGATTTATTGTTTATTAACCATTCCTCGTGGGATCGATCTCGTGCTTGTACGCTTTGCTACTAATGCGATTCGTGAACTTGCGAGTATACTTAGAAGAGAATACATTTTTATTTTGTTATAAGAAAACAATCAATACAGCAGTCACGAATGGACGAGGGTCAGCCTCAATCATCTCCACTCCATCTTTACCCCACATAATGCACTGCTGCAACAAGGTGGAAGGGATGCACAAATTGGAATGAATCAAGTCTCTTCCCAACACGACATTGTAGGGTGACACTGAATCAGCAACGAAGAAACCAGCCCTCTTCTTTAGGCTACCAACTTTTATATCTAATGGCAAAACCCGACAGATTTGTGTAACATTTCGACGTAATCGGTGATGTACATATTTGTCTTCATCAAGTCGTCTTCGCTTTTCGCAAGCTTCCTCATCATAGTCCTAGGTAAAATATTCATCGTCGCCCCAGGGTTGATGAACACTTTATCAACTGGAACCCCATTCAGTTCTGCCAAAATATATAATGGGCGAAGGTGATTTGCAGTCAATGTCTCTGGTTTGTTTAGCACCACCTTTCCAGACTTAGTCACCAACAAAGACCCAACTCGTTCAATTATTTCCTTTTCCTCTACCTTGGCAATAGCTATTTCAGCCGTAGGAAGTTCTTTCGTTTGCATGTCACCCTCTAGCCAGTTCACTTGGCCCGGAAGAACGGCGAATTCTGCTGGCAAAATGAAAGCCATGCTACACTCGGCTCGGCTGATGGTTCCAAACTGAAAACTATGCTTTTGTTCTGGGTGAACAACTTGGTCCTTCACTTGTCCTCTAACCGGACCTTTCCCTTTTTCAGCATAAGAGCTTGACTCCTTTCTTACTAGGGGTTTTGGTCTTGCTCGAGTCATTAAAACCTTAGGCTGCACATTCTGAGAGGCCTTGCCTACCCTCGCAGTTAATCCTTTTTCCGGGTGCATTTGGACATTGGATACTTCGGCAGGAATCTTAACCTTCACGGTCAAACCCTTACCTTTGTCCATGACAACTTTGGTATTAGTTACAACATGCAGTTTTTCTTTTGTGTTGCCTTCTTCCGCACCCTTCTTCGCGATCTCCCTATATTGCCCTCCAAGTGTTGGAGGTGCAACATCTTCCATTTCTTCACCCTTCTCAGCTTCTCGTGCTGCCTGTTCTTTCCTCTGTTGTCTTCTTTTTTAGGTCTGAGTCATCGGCTCAAACCTCCCTGTTAGTTGGTTAAACTGATACCATTGCCCATCTTGTGGCACTGTAGCTCTGAAGGTTCTTGGGCTATTTTCCCTTCGCTCTCGAGATGTTGGCCTAATCTGTTTAGACTTTTCTGGTAAACCCCGACTTAGGCAAATTTGATCCTCTTTTCTTGGTCTCGGCATGGCCCTTTCCCTTTCGGGCAAAAGCCTTGATGGCGAAAGCCTTCTCATCATTTTTCTTCGCACTTTTTCTCGGCCATCAGACCTTTTTTCTTCTTGTGCGACTCATCTCACAACCCTTCTGGGCTCTTCTCGCTTCCTTTTTTCAGTCCTTGGTGAAGAAATCTTTAGTGGAGATCGAGCTTTCCTAGGCTTGTATTCTTGCTTTGGCAAACTCCTTATTGCCGAGCTTTCATCCTGAACACTTCTTTTCTGCTTTGGCTCACTTCTTTGCTCCTAGGCATTTGCATCTGTTTTCATCAATTCTTCTAGTCTGATTTCACATTTGCAACTGCTGCAGAGTAACACTAGCCCTTCATTCTCCCCTATTTTAACTTCTTGTCTCTTGGTCCGAAAGTCAATGTTCACCATACTGGCCTAAGTGAAGAATGGTTCTTCATCTATCTTCATCTTGGGCTTTTCCTTATTTCGAAACTCAAGTTCGCCCTTCTCAATATTCTTCTGCAAGTGCTCCCAGAAGGTGATGCACTGGTTTATGGAATGATGATTCCACCTTTCATGGAATTTTCAGAAGATCTTTCCCTTCAACTCCCCTTACGAGGGCAACTTCTTCCCAGACTCCAATTTGATTTTCCCAGCAGCATATAGACAGTCGAAAGTTATATCTACCGTCGAGATATTGAATGAATAATCTCTAGGTACGACGAGCACCTCTCGTTTCTGCTTTCCAGGGCCAGTTATAACAACCATCTGTTTCTGCCCTAGTCTTTGTTTTGGCCTTATTAACACCTTACACGCGAATGGTTTGTCAAAGACAATAGAGACAGCAGCTACTTCTGCCTCTTCATACTTCTCCGTTCTTGGCACACAAACTTCTGCCATATCTTTATTGATTGTACTTCGATAGTGTGCATTCTTTGCAAAGCTCTTCATGTTCGCTTCTTCCATCAAAACAGTCTCGTATCTTCGCACCTTCTCAACAAGTTCGAAGATGTCCCGGAAGTCTTCATTGCTAAATTTCTCACGGTATTTGAAGTGCAATCCCGCCAACGCCATTCTGGCGAATTCTTTTTCTGGCAGCACGACGGGGCATTTAGACTTTGCCTCTTGGAATCATTGTATATGGCCGAGTGCTGTCTCTATATCCAATTGATACATTTTCGCCAAGTCCATCAGATCGACTACCTCCGCTAGCTTGTAAAAGTACTCGTGGAATTGCTCATCCAAATCATTCCAAGAATAGATTGAGTTTCGCCTTAAATTATTAAACCAAGTGAAGGCGTTTCCAGTTAAGGAGTTCACAAAAATCCTCATTTTCAACGTTTCGTCTATTGCATACTCACCACACTGGGCTGTAAACCTCCTGATATGCTCCAACGTAGAGAACCCTTCGCAACCGAAATACAGGGTAAAGTCTGGCAAACGAAAAGCCCTTGGATAGTCTAAATTAGCAATCTCCGGTGGGAAAGGAAGCTGGTAAGTGGGCCTAGGCCTTCGCCCCTGGTTGGCCACGAGGGCATGTATCATGTTTTCTGCTTCCACTCTCGTCAGAAATTGTGTCTGTTGGCTTGCAAAGTAGTTTTCATTCACTATCATTCGCCTGGTGCCGTTTCCGTATCCATGGCCGTTGTTACCGTTATTCTTCGGCTGCTAGCGAACCTGCTGCTGAGAATTCTCATTTCTTTGATAGTCAAACATTTGTAATTCCGCTCGAACACCTTCTCCATTTCCTCCATTCGTCCCAAAAGCGTTTACCATTGGCGCATGATTATAAGGTGGCACGTATGCTCCGCCTTAAGGTTGAACCATATTGGCCTACTCAGGAGTGGCTCGTTGTACTTGGGGAAGTGGAAGTGCAACTTGTGCCGCGCTTCGCCCACAGCTGGGAGTGCTTGGACTACCACTTCTGGTATTGTTCATTCGGCAGGCCTATCCTGCCTTCGCCCTTGGCCTTGGTCTCTTATGGCTTGGATGATGGCATTTTGCATATTCTCGATCGTTTGTAAATCCCGGCATTTACTCTAGTGATGAAACCGTCGTTGAGCCCTCCTTCTATGCGAACATTCGCTGCATGCATCTCATTCATTCGTTGGCCAAGGTCTTCGCCAGTATTGAGTTCTTTTTACTGCCTGGGCATTCCAGGACTTTAAATGTACTAAAGAAAATGCTTGAAAAAACGTTCGTTGGTGCTTGATACTTGCTTAAGAAACATCCATCGTCTTTGCGCACTTAAATGCAAGTTCAATTAAATTCAAATGAACAAGAAATCAAGAAAATGGATCTAACAGAAATCATAAAGGTTCTCAATCTAAACCGATTAGACAATTACAAATTCCCTTGTAGATCTAACCAAAATAAACTGAATAACTCATAATCAAAACAATTCGCGAGAGTAATGGAGTGCGGTAAATGTAAATGATTCAATTTCACTTTCCTCTTTAATTGATGTTCAGATCTCGATAGAGATATACATTCAATGAAAGGAATTAATGCTAAACCAGCAAATAAAGACTAATAAAAGCAAATTTAGACCAATTTTATACATGAGTCAAAAACAAAATCAATTCCAAAAATCATAATTCTCAATAGACAACTAAAAGTTACACATCTGACACAATTAATCAAAAATTTGATGAGCAAACATAATGTAACAAAAGGTCAAGCCATGTCAGGAATATACGAATTGCAGTGTTTTGGGTGTGAGTTGGTGATTTATTTTGATCCGTCAATAACTTGGGTATTTATACTTGAATAGGCTTTAAAAACCCTAAACAAAGTGCACTCAGATCACCCACCTGTAGGGTACTGAACAAGCCTAGATTTTTGTACTTATCCTTCTATGACATCTACCATTCAGTAGTTATCAGCTTTCCAAAACACGTATCCTTGCATGATTGGTCTCTTATGTAATCTTTCTTGGCTTGGCATAGCCGAGAGGATGTCTGTTTGCCAAGCTCATTTTATGGACCTGGGCTTGAAAGAGTTGGGCCGTATAACTGGGCTTGAACCTAATTAATTCACATATTAAAATCTTGGTACAAACACCAAATTTTTAAATTAGGGTCTTCACACCAAGTTTATTAGTGGTTTGATACTTAGAGCTAATTTACTAATAATATAATACCCATCATATACTGGTATACCAATATATGATATAAGTAAATCTTTCATAGTTCTCTCAAAGGAGTTTGCAGCAATTCAAAGCATACTACAAGTTCAACAATTTTACATGCATGATGTTTTATAGTATATATATAATATAAAATCAGATCCCACATCTTAAATAAAGATCTCAACCAAAAATGGCATTATATAATCAAGAGCGAATTACAGATTTAGTTCAGTTATTTTATACCTAGTTTAATTTTGGCCCACAATCTTTTTTAAGTTCTGTTTTGGTGCATTAATTGTTTCACTTGTTCAATAAAAGTCCAGATTTGTTTTCTCAAATTTGGCATGTCTTTTACCCTATCAAATCTCACCCAAATTCAGCAAACATATACTTGTTTTAAAGCTATGAATTTCTTCTTTATAACCATATAAAGATCATTCAAATTGGAGTTCAAAAACTCAAGATAATTAACCCCAAAATAGGGTACCTGTTAGTTTCTAGGATTTGTTATATTGGCTATTTTCTTTGTCAAAACCTTTGTATTTAATTTTATTAATCACTCACAAGCTCTATGCTAGATTAAGGACAAGTTCAGCTGTATTGAAGAAGTCAAGAATGAATAAAGACTCAAGGTATACTGCACTTCATTCAATTCATGAAAAATAACAGTTTTTTTGTCCATTTGACTAGTCATAAAGAACAATGTTTTTCACATACAGTGGTTGATACAGTGACAAACACTGCAGTGGGGCCATTTCGGGTTTTACTTTTAAAGCCCATTTCATTGAAAGCCCATTTTCTGTTTTTTACTAAACATGCATGTGCATTGCACATGACTTGGTTCCCCCACTGTATCAATCAGATATGATTGCATCTCATTCATTCACGCCACACACTTACACACACCTCAGCACTATTCATCATCTTCTCCATTTCTGATTTTTGCAAAATAAAGCAATATTTATTTTTACAGCTCCTCATTCCTATCCTTAGTAATACTAGGATACCCCTCTAGGACAAAAGGAATATGCCCCTTATTCGTCTCTTGTGGACAACCATTGATTGGCTTCTACGTGGCTCGGGCAAACATGGAAATGGCGTGTGTGTGTACAGGTATATGAGATATTCGGTTCAGACTTTTTGGTGGGTGTTGATAAGCATATTTTCAGTGTGTATTTTCGTGTGTTCTTATCTGGGTATTTTCGGGGTGAGTGCTTATCTTTTATCAAGTTAGAAAATGTTATTTTTATTTTCAAAATCAAAATGATTTTATGAACTTGTTTGTTTCATTTAAAAATCTGAATGGGCTTGAGTGTTTAAATCTTTTCATATATTTTTTAAACACATTCATTTAGATTTTAGTTGAAGGATTATGTATCAACCTTTTCATGCCTCTTGCTTGCATTGAGAAGGTTGATTTTTTTTTAAAGAATCCAAAATTTGCATATCATGTTCATACATTGATGAATCTACTGGGTTTGGTGTGAATTGGTGCCATGGGTTGATGAGCTTGGAGTTGGAGCTGCCTTCTTCATGAATGACCGATTGCCTTGCTTATGGAAGTTGCACAAAGGGGTAAGAAAGCTGCCACTTAGTTTAGGACTTAGTGATTGAGCTTGTGTACTGTATCCTCCCTTTGTATTGAACTTCTTCTTTAGTGGATTGCCCGGTCAGCTGAAAAAGACTCTCAGTTTTTACCCTTTGTGGTTTTTCTGGGTGAACATCTTGTGTGCATTCGTCTCCTTTTGTGTTGGTATGCTTACTGACTCACTCAACTTATAAACACAAATCTGCACTGTAGCTATTTGTTTGAAATTGATATATGTCTTATAGAACTGTCTAGCTAATCACACACCACTGTAGTTGTGGATAACACTGGGATGCCTACTGTGATGGGTCCTCTGAGTGTATAGGATGTCACTTGATCCTTTGTTGTGTTTGATTTGTGTTGTTCACAAAAGTGATTTTTGGTTTTAGAAGTCAATCTGGAGTTTCAGATTTTAGTTATTGAATCGTCTGATTTGTGTTTGTTTGACTAGTTCCTGAATGATCATATAAATCAAAAATTGGGATCCGATCACTGAAAGTAAAATTAATCAAGTTTATTAAGTGAATAGATCACCCAATACAAACTTTCAGTACCCGAAACTGCCAATTTTTTAAACTTCACACAATCTCAATTCTCTTAGATTCTAATACTCCAAATTTGTTTTTATGACTAAGAAATGATGAAATATAACTTATATTTCAATTATAATTGAAGAAAACACAACCCAAAATATTTAAAGTTACAAATCTGGACATTTATTGAACAAATGAAACAATTAGTGGACCAAAACAGAACTTAAAAAAAATCGTGGACCAAAATTGAACTAGGTATAAAATAAGTTGACCAAATTTGTAATTTCCTCTACAATCAAATAGATGAAAGAGATAAATCACACTTGAGATAACGTGTAGAAATTGAATAGAAAAATAACATCAATAAATATATACAATCATAGATATATATTAACGAAATATAAGTCATAGACCTATTCAAAATCAATTATAAAATTCTTTGGGGCAAGCAACAATACATATATGATATATGTTAATCTTTGAAACATAAGAGTAAAATGCCCAATTAACCATCATAATTTCCAAAGCAAGAAAATAACAACACGTACGGGTGCTTAATTATGATCAAAATAAGACTATTGTTAATTTCAATATAATAATATAGAATAGAAAACTTAAGCACCTAGAATCAAAAGTCGATTCCCACTTTCTCTATCATAATCAAAATATCCTATAAATGAAAGTTCAATAAATTAATAATCTCGGTTAAATAATAAAATCTTCTAATCCAAATTTGGGCCAATGTACGAAAATAAAAAATTAGGATTAAATACCAAATAGCAATAGTTTTTTAGTAAAGCAGTAAGACACTAATTTTTTTTAGTTTAGGTACTAACCTAGAGTAAAACATTTTGGATTAGGTCACAAATCAGTTTGGTATACAATTGTGACTGTTGAACAGTTACAGTTGTAATTGTCGAACAGTCACAGTTGTGACTATTTAAAATTTATAAAAAGTCAAAATTTTTAAGGGTTTCATAATTTTGATTTAGGTTTGAGAGATGAAATCCTATAACCCAAAGACTAAACATTAAAGTTTAAGCCTTGCAAATATTGAAAAAACAACAAATCAATAAAAAAGTTATGATTGTTAGACAGTCACAGTTCGATATAACCATGTTTTTTAAAGTTGGTACCTCAACTAAAATTTAGTACCTAAAGTGAAATGACATAAATGTTTTAGTAGTTGAAATGAAAAAACATTATAATTTGGTACCTAAAGACAATGGACCTGTACTAAAATAATAATCTCGCTAAGTGCATAAGATAATAATTTTTCTTAAAATCTTTTAGGGTCCAGCGAATATATAAATTAATAATATAAAATTAGGATTAAATACCAAATTCTAATAATTTTTTGATATAGAATGAAGACCATATAATATTTTAATTGAACTACCAAATTTAAATGTAGTTTTTTAGATTATGTCACAAATATGTTGGCCTCTTTGATTTGAGCATTTTCCATTTGACATTTTTATCATTTGGTCCACATATTATGAGTGTTAATTAAAATTTATAAGGTTTTAACAAAAGTGCCCTTGAGGCTTTTATATTATCTTGAAAATTTGCTAATGTAGTCTCAACTTCACATTTAGTTGTGACTGAACGACAGTCACATCTAAATTGTGAGACAGCCACAGTTAAGTTGTGACTTAATTGAATTTTTTTTAGAGAAATTATACTACAATATAGTATAAATAGAGGTCAAAACAATACTTTTACTCAAAATAATACATAGTATAATGGTGTGAGTTGTCTCTTTCAATTTACCAAGACAGTCACAGTTAAGTTGTGATTGGATTGATTTTTTTTTTTAATACAATATAGTATAAATTAATGTAATATTTATGATGTAATATTATTTTTATTTTTTTATTATAATGGTAATATTTGTAAATTCTAATACTTTTTACTTTATTAATTTGTTTGACTTTTCAACTAGTACCTAATCTAAAATGTTATTTAATTTTAGAACCTAAACTAAAAAGTTATTGAAATTTAGTAGTTAAAATTGATGGACCTAATTAATAATTGATGAAATACATAAAAAAAAATAGCACATAAAAATTCATAATATAGAGATTTGGCGAATATATAAATTATTTATATAGAGATTATGTTCTATGTACATGAAACATCTTGAAACACTTTATCTTCTAGGGCATTAAATTTTGAAAACACTTGATCTTCTAGTTGATCCACATTCATTTTCGGCAAGAGGTTTTGCTGATCAAATTCATGTTGAATGTGATGCTGTGCTTATTTTAATTATTTTATCTCAAAAATGTATGTATATGTACTTATCTTGAATACACTTAATCTTCTAGTTCGTAATAAGTCTTTTAATTATAAGGTACTGTTGAGCTCATTTTATATATAATTTTTATCCTTAAAATCTTACATTTTTGTCTACTTCTTTTAGCAATTTTTAGTATTTTAATTCTTTTTTTTTGATTATCTAGTCAATTAGTGGGTTTATTAGTTTTTTTTATGTTTTAATGTTTTATTTTAGTTTTTATTTTATTTTATTTTTTAAGTAGTGTATTTTTATTTGTAGGATGTGAAATGGGAAGCCCAAAAATAAAAGAAGAAAAGGGCCCAAAAGGAAAAGAGGAAAAGCCCGGCCCAGCCCAGAAGGAGCCGAACCGTCACTAAGCCCAGCAGAAGCCCAGCCCGCATCTTGAAGGGAGCCGAACAGTCACTCGCCCAAACCAGAATTAGTTTGATTAATATTGGCTCCAGCCAATACCGCAGTGACACGTGGCGCCTCACATTTCCTTCCGCTTCTAGCCAATGGTTTGATTGATCAAACCATCATCCAGTCAAGCGTCGCCACATGGCCAGCCAGCAGCCAAGCTGCCGAGCCGAGCCACCCCTTCTCTTCTCTCTCTCACGTTGCTCCAGCAAGCTCCAGCCGAAGACCAGCCAGCATCAATTTGGTTGATTAATCAACTCCTCCTCCAACCAGCAGGCGACACGTGGCTCCCCTTCCAGATTTTTCCAGCTGCTTCCACCTCTCAGCACCTCTCTCTCTTACTGTCATTTCGTGATGCTCTCCCCCTGATATTTTTTACCCTATTATTTGCCTATAAATAGGAACATTTAGCCCCCTCTTCATATCTTTTAGTCTAGAATTTTAATTTGCTGCCTCTTCTAGTATTCTCCTAGGATTTCTCTCTCAAGCCATTTGGCTATGATATTTGAGAGAGAATAGGATGTAATTTCTCTTGCATTTTATTTAATGAAAGTTTAATATTATGTCACTCTTCCCTCTTCTCTCTTCTTTTTTCCTTTATTTATTTTATGCCTTTTATTTTATGTAAGTTCTTTATTTTATTGTTAACTTTAGTATTATGTCTCTATTCTTTCTTCTTCTAGTCTTCTATTTACTTTATGTCTTTTATTTTATGTAGTTATTATTTTATTGTTAGTGGTGTTATTTATTTTATTGTTCTTTAAATTTCATGCTCATTTACCTCTTTCTTTATTTTTATTTAAGATATAAGATCATGGGTGGTCACTAAACCCCCTTACCAAGGTAAGGGGGAAGCACCACCATGAACATTATTAAATGAGGTCTTTATGTTAATTTTCTCCTTATTTAAGATCTTACAAGCCCTAGATTTTGATATTAAAAATGAGATAGAGATCCTCTTTTCACCCATAATGTCATATATTATGGGTTGTTAGATCCTCTTTCTACATTTTAGCTTTATGGTTAATTGTCTTAAACACAAACTTTTTGAACTCTAGTTGTTCCTTAGTTTTGGTTCACTTGAGTTGCTTAAAATTTGTATTTTCTAAGCAAAATCAAAATCTACCATATAAACCTTCAACTTTTGTGCTTAATTCATATTTATCTTTGCAATAGGGCATCAAGTGACTCTTGGGTGCCCTCCTTTAAGGGGAAATTACTAAAAATCTCATTTAATATGTTTATAAGTGGTGTAGAACCCTAACCTTGGTTCTTATACCATTGTTAAGTTTCTAAAACCAAAAAGTTGTTACTTTCATTTCTAGATTTAATATTTCAATTCTTGCACCTTTATTTACCTTGTTCTCTTTTCATTTACTTTATTTGCCTTTTAATTTAGTTGCTACTTTATTTTTAATTGTCTCACAAACCAACAAAATTTCCAAACTAGGTTAGCTTTAAATTAACTTAAGTTTAAGCTTAGTGTATCGTTTTTTATCACTCCTTGAGGTTCGACCTCGTTAATATACTACTCGATTCGTATATTTGCGAGTAAATAAAATTTTACAACAGGTACTGACAAACTTTTAATTTAACTAAAACCACTCAAACCCAATAACTTACTTACAACTCACCTCTAATTAATTACAAAGTACTGACATAACTTACTTACACACCACCTTCTAGAAGACCTAAGACAAGATGCGCAACCTATGTTCCTACACCACCTTCCAGAAAGGCAAAAAATGACTAAAAATGCGGAAAATACCACTTATGTCCATGCGCATTATAAAGAAATCATCTCTACAAAGAATGCCAGTTTACTAAAATCAACAAAACTTTGAAATTAATTTTCAAAAAATTTAAACAAACTGAAAAACAATAACTCTTACATTAAGACTATTTATATTTTTATACAACAAAAAACAAGGATAAACTTGAAAAACTTGAAACTGAACTTATTAGAAAATTGAAATTGTGAACTGAAACTGCATCTGAAAACTGAAAATGTGAATTGAAACTGTATCAGAAAACTGAAACTGCGAACTGAAACTGTATCATAAAACTAAAATTGCATCATAAAACTGAAACTGCATCAAAATAATAAATCAAATCTCAGTCAATTTAAAATCAAAACAAGAAAATGTCTAGAGTAGCGACAGCCTGTTCAGTGGCGGCTCACACCTATTCCACAACCAAAATTCAATTTTCATGGGTTTTGAGCTAGCATTCGATTCTCACATGTCCAACAGGCTGAGAATGAACCAAAACGTGGGAAAATTAATCACTAGCGTCGCCACCTGCAACGGAGCTTGCAGTGACCAAGAACTTTGAATTGGGGTTTTTCAATCATTCAACAATTGAAAACTCACACGATTTATGGAGAGCGAAGAGATAAAGAGAGGAGATAGAGAGAGATTTGAAGGTCGTCTTTCATGAACTCACACGATTTTTGGAGAGACAGAGAGACAGAGGGGAAGAGAAAGATTTGGAGCTTGTGAGATTTGGAAATGATAGAGACTCTAAAAACAGAGCCAAACAACAAACTAAACTGGAAAAGAAAAAGACAAATATTAAATACTCTATAAAAGAATAAAAGAAGGGCAAAATGGTTATTTGATGTGGGTTAGTAAAGGATAGCTGGCCCCCAAAACACGGAAAGTACCTTACTGTTAAGTTTAAACAATATGTGTAGTTGAGGGTAAATGTAAAAGTTGTCAGGTAGTAGAAGATAATTAATTCATGTATGTATGTACTTATCTTGAAATCACTTGATCTTCTAGTTCTTAATGTCTATTTAAAAGTTTGAAGTCATACGTACATCTTTTGTTTTTTTTTTTTTATAAGATACATGTATGTTTGTGAAAAAATAATAATATATAATACAGAACAAAAAAAATATAAAACTCTTTCTAAATTAATAGATATTCATTTATCAATAAATTAATAAATTATTCATTTATCGATATATAAATAACCCCTCTAAAATCATAATTTTTCTTCATCCCCATAGTATTAATTTATAAGAGTTTTACTGTAGTAGTCAAACTGAACATTTCTGAACAAAATAGAAAAGGGGCAGCAAATAAAAGATTGCAAACTGTATTGAAAGCATGCGATATGGATAGCAGCAAATAATGGGCTTAGGGTTACTTGGAGACCACTCTTAAGTTTCCTTATTTTACACAGGAAATGAGTCTAGTAAATACAATATTACAAATAAACCTCAAATACATAATTGTGGAGAGCCAAATAAATACCAATATTTACAACAATTTAGAAATTATTAAAGGACAAAATGAGAGGTTTAGGAAAAATTCCGGGGGTAAGCATTGAAACCAAAAAACCAATCCCAATTTTTTTAATAGAGCGATTTGAAAACAAAACCAAACCTTAAATTTCGATTGATTACGGTTTCATTACCTCAACTCGTCAGTTAAACCAAAAAGCGACTACTTATATGAATTAATAATATATTATTTATTACATGTGACATTATATAATTGGAGCAAAGCTAATCCATATGATGGTTATGCATCACATACAATCATGTATACTGTCTTTTTTTTTTATTATTGAAAATCATGTATAATGTCTTAAATTTACATTATAGCCTCATTTTCAAAAAATATTCACTATGTTTTGAAATTTTGTGCTTGAAAAACCCAACCAAACCAATCCAAACCGAAAACCACACCCTCAATTTTAGGCTACTACGGTTTGATGATGGTTTTAGAAAATCTCAAACTGACCATAGCAGTTTGGTTGACCCAAAACCAAACCGTGTCCACCCCTAAAATTTTTTATTATTTAATAGAAAAGTTGATGTATGTGCCAAATTAGCACCTTTTGCTAAGTATGTGTGGTAATTGGTCAAAATCCCTTTTTTTATATGGATGATATTTGTGCATCACACCATGTATGGGCGGTAAATGCGCAAAAAAGCCTTATTATTATAAATCTACATTCGTTTACAATTGTAATCATTTTTCATTAATGACATGTTTACTAATCTGTAATTAGGTTAGGAGAAATTGAATTAAGGATGAATTAGATTGAGGAGTCAGAATCCGGATTCCCATTGAAGCTGTTTACTAAATTATCTGGAATCATAATAGGAATGAAAAAAGAAAAAAACAAAAGACTCCTAATGGATTGTTTCTCCAACAAACAGAATACCACTTTCACCCAAGAATCCAATTCTTCTAAAATAAGGAGATGAATTCATAATATCATGTGGGCCTCACTTGTTCTTTTATTTTCATATGATTAGTAAACACATAAGTAATCCATAATCGGAATTCAACTTTTTTATTATGATTCCAATTACGGATAAATAAACATGCTATAACATTAAAGATATCAAATTCTCGAGATATATTATTCTTAAGTCATCATCTTATTCAATCTCACCACCACCTTTTAAAATGATTGTATTAGGGTATTGAGCTAGATCTCGTTATGTAATTAGTTGTGTTTTTGTTTTGTTGGACGTTGGTCCCAAACTCATCCAAAAAACATATATAAAAGAAATATTATTTCATGTATTCAAGTGTGAATTAATCTTTAAAATGGAAAATTTAGAAGAATAATAAAAATTTGTAATTTAAAGATTATTAATCTTTATTTTAGATATTAGAAATCAAGCATTACTTGAGATATAATCTCTAAAATTCTGAAAAATAAAACTAAATATCTTTAATGGAACCAAAAAATGTTAGTTTTTATAATTTTCATTATGTAATTCATGTTTTATTGATGCCTTGATGGAGCATTCCTCGTCACTATGAAGAGTTACTTATTTATAAAGTAACTCTTACAATTTTATAAGGGACTAAAAAAACATTGAAAAATGTTTTCCAAATATTATTTCTTTATTTATTTTTTGGTACAAAGGGGCCGAAGCCCAAAGAAGAAAGAAAGAAGCTAAACTACAGCAACTGCTCTAGGCCTAGAGAGACCCAAAACATCATCAAGCAGCACAGCAGCTACAGCAACAGGAGGGTCAGCTAGCCATTGCACACCCACACCGGCAGACTTAGACAAACAAGCCAAGCAATCAGCAGCATAATTTTGCTCACGAAAGATATAGTTGACTGAGCAATTCCCAAAACTCACAAGAGCAGCCTGCAACTGTTGATCAAACTGAATAAAGGATGAGAAGGCAAACCAACACTAGACACAAGCTGCACCACGGTGAGAGAATCACATTCCACCTCAAGAGAAACACATCCCAGATTCTTAGCAAGAGTAAGATCCCAATATAAACCCCAAAGCTCAGCCTCTAAAACTGAACCAACACCCAACTTAACA
The DNA here is from genome assembly GCA_003254865.1 of Dryas drummondii. Taxonomy (NCBI): domain Eukaryota; kingdom Viridiplantae; phylum Streptophyta; class Magnoliopsida; order Rosales; family Rosaceae; genus Dryas; species Dryas drummondii. The sequence continues at coordinate 173,701 of QANW01012586.1, forward strand.
GTGAAACCACTAATCCAGGAACCAGCATTGTCCCTAACAAGACCCCCAGCACCTAATACCCAGACTCTGAGCATCAAGACCCCCAGCACCAATTATTTCTTTTAAAACAATAAAAACAGGACAACAAAAGGGTAATTAACCTTTGGTACAATATCATACAACGACATATATGCAGAACTAGCTATATATATTCAATAATTATAGCATAAAGTTTACGTACTATGTTATTAAGGATTCGTGAAAGAGCAATGCTCCATGGCAAGTTTACCAGCAACGAACCAAGTACACTCCAAAACCCAAACGCGAATCCTAGTCCCAAGCTCAGGTAGAACCACTTGTCTTCAAGTAAATGATATCCTCTGTGTTCCCCAATTGTTGGTGGTATCACCCTATTTGCACTGCAATTCTGGTTCAGTGGAGGTCCGCAAAGCTTATTGCCAATAAAACTAAACTGATCAAAGCTCTGAAGCTGAGTGCTTTCTGGAATGTGACCCGTCAAATTGTTGTAGGACAAGTTTAAGTGACTCAGAAATGTCAAACTAGCCAAGCTTGTAGGAATTTCACCAGAAAGTTGATTCATCGACAAATCAAGAGATTCTAAGCTTCTCATATTACTGACGTTTGAAGGGATTCTTCCAGCCAAAAGATTTTTTGATAAATTTAGAGTTTGCAAGCCAATGAGGCTGGTCAATTCCTCAGGGATCTCTCCAAATATGATGTTGTTTGAAAGATCAATGCTTGTTACCAAACGGAGCGTGTTGCCATACTCCACTTGTCTCCCTTTTGTCACTATGATCGCATTCTCAATGTACATCATGTCACTAATAACATTTAACTTAACCAAAAAAACATCATCATCTGATTTTGACAAGGTGGCCATGGCACTGAAGTTGTGGAAGCACTTTGGAATTGTTCCTGTGAGATTGTTATAAGCAAGGTCCAAGATCTGGAGATGCATGAGATTACAGAGTTCCTTAGGAATGTCACCTTGAAGCTTATTTGAACGAAAGTTAAAAACCAACAAGTTTGAAAGGCTTTTCCCTATCCATGTTGGTAAGTTCCCGACAAGTTCATTCACACCAAGGTCAAGAACAGACAATTGCGTACAATTCTGCAGGGATGGTGGTAATTTTCCAGATAGGTGATTATTGCGCAAGTGCAATGTTACAAGTTCTTCTAAGTATCCCATGGAGCTTGGAATATTCCCAGTGAACTTGTTATTTTCTAAATGTACACCTTCCAAATTGGTCCAATTCATCCAACAATCAGGAATTTTTCCGGTGAGAAGATTGTTTTCAAGATGAAGGAGTCTTAGGCCTTTTGGTCCATCCATCTGATCACAAAAGAAGTGGAACACAGATCCAGAAAATGATGATTTGGAAAGGTCTAGTGTTTCTACTGAGGAGGAAACAAGAGGTAATGAACCGTTGAACCAATTAGAACTTAGGTCAATCGTTGACCGTAGGTCGCCAACTATTTTATTTTGAATCTCCCCATACAATTGATTGTGTGAGAGATTCAGATAATGTAAATGGGAAGATAAGTTCCACAGCCAAGTCGGAAAGGTACCTGAAATTCCTGAACTAGATAAACTTAACATCTCTAATTTGTTTTGTGTCCGAAGCCAGGTAGGAAATTCATGCCCCAAATGCCAATTATCTAAAAGTAAGTAGCGAAGTTGAAAAGGAGGAAGCCAATCTCCACTAGTTTTCAAAGTCAAAGAGTTTCCTTTAGCAGAAAAGGACTCCAATCTTGTAAGATTAGTAAAATGAACTTCAGACACTACACCTTCTAATGAATTATCAGAAATATACAAAAAAGACAACATTTTCAGTTGACCAATAGTTTCTGGAAGAGCTCCATTAAACTGATTATTAGAAATGCCTAATTCTTCTAAGCATGACAGAATTCCTAGGGACACTGGAATGGGACCTGATATTGAATTACCAGAAAGATCAAGGTAGGTTAAATTTTTTAAATTTCCTACCTGCTCTGTTAGATGACCTGAAAGATTATTGTAAGCTAATGACAATGAATTTATTCGAGGACCTGAACTACAAACAGACAAATTTTCAATGAGTTCTGATACGTTTCCACTTAAACCATTGTGAGACAGATCAATTTCCCTGAGAGACATGTTCTTTTGTGGACTGCTAGGAATTGGACCATGGAAACCACAATCAATGAGATGAAGAGAAACTAGATTTTTAAGACTGAAAAACCAACTAGGCATCAAAGAATCAAATTTGTTCAAAGAAAGATCAAGGATGGCAAGTGAAGTAAAATTTATGATATGTAAAGGGAGAATGTGATCAAGTCCACAGCTGGACATATGCAACTCTACCAAAGAAGGGAGTATGTTTGTTACTTGCAACCAGTGATCAGATGCTTTGCTAAGATTTACATAACTCATGTCCAGGTGTTCCAAGTGAGAAAGACCAGAAATCCACTGAAGGTTTTCAACCTCCAAGCCACTGTAACCAACATCAAGACGTAGGTCTCGTAGACTTGAGAGATTTCCCAGTTGATGAGGAATTGTTCCCTCAAACCCTGCTTCTGAGAGGTTAAGATATCTTAAACTTTTCAGAGAACCAAAGAATCTAGGAATTTGTATTCCGTCAAAATCATTAGAACTTAGGTCCAAGTAGTTGAGATGCTTTAAATTGAGAAGAGAAGGATTTATCTTACCACCCAAAGGAGAATCAAAATCAGAATTTTGAAGGTGGAGCTCGCGGATGTGGCCGGAAAAGTTATCACAAACAACTCCAGTCCAATTACAACAGTCTCCTTGGCCAACCCATGATGAAAGTCGATTTGCAGTATCATTAAGATCTTGCTTGAACATGAGAAGTGCTTGTTTTTCACTTTCTTTGCAAGGCACACCCAGATTTCCATTGCATAAGCCAATACTAAAAGTAATGGTTGCAAAAGTTAGAAACCTGACAAGTAAAACAGCTCTCATGGTTCTCCCCATAAAGTTTAAATTATAAGAAGTGGGTGATGTGTATGAAACATCAAGAGTAGTCCTATATATACTAAGGAGGGGCTATATATTATTGCAGCCTCACTTTTTCTAAACCCATCCTCTATGGCAGCCTCAATTTTTCTAATGCATGGTGATTTTTATTTTTATCACAATTCAACTTGTTCAATCAAGTGGCAGTGGGACTGGGACCAGAAAGAAAATTTAAGTTTGGATCAACTTGTTTCAAGTTTTTGCACTCAAATTTTGAGTGGAACTTAAATCATTTCAAGTTTGCAAAAAGTGGAACTTCCAAAAGAAAATTTGAGTGGAAAATTTATTTATAATTATTATCCATTTTCTTTTACATTAAAGGGATCAAATTCTTAGTGGCTCATAAAAAAAAAAAAAAAGGATCGAATTCTTACATATATGAATCTAAAGTCATTACTCTACTCAACCTCACCACTAATACTGTTTGAAATGATTGTATTAGGCTATTGAGGTCTTGTGATGAAATTAGTTGTGTTTTTGTTTTGTTGGGCTTTGGCCCCCAAACTCACCAAATATATTAATCTTTAAATCAGAAAATTTGAAAAAATAGTCAAATTTTGTATCATTTAAAGACTTTTAATTCTTCTTTTAAAGTACTAAAAAGAGAGCACTATTTGAGAGTTAGATCTCTAAAACTTTGACAAAATAAATAAATAAAAATCTTTAATGGAACAAAAGTTGCCAAGCTCGCCAAGCTTGGAGGAATTGTCAAATTCTAGGTTTAGGATCCATATTTCAGGATGTTTATTCATTACCACAATTATGGTATATACAGAAATACAACTCAATGTAAAGTCTAAACACACTAATGAGTAATGGCCAACACGCTCATGACATTAACACTAATGACCAACACACTCATGGCCAGCAGTCAACAACTACTCCACCTACCCACTAATCACTCCAACAGGAATTTCACCAGAAAGTTGGTTCATCTCCAAATCAAGAGATTCTATATTTCTTATATTACTGATGTTTGAAGGGATTCTTCCAGCCAAAAGATTTTTTGACAAATTCAAAGTTAGCAAGCCAATGAGGCTAGAAATATGATGTCATAAAATGTGAAAAAAAATTTAAATTTCGCTACCATCTTGGAGAAATTTTTTAAGTTCTTGACTTTGACTCTTTTCCTTAAATGTGAAAAAAATTAGCCCTTTGAAATAACTAAAATAACTAAAATAAATAATTGATAGATGACAGGGAAATCGAGTTGGTGCCAAGAAACACGAACCTGGCGGCGCACTTGGTCGCTGCTATTGATCCCCACCGTGACCAATAGCTTCCCTCAGACGGTCACACCGGAGCTTTGTCTGTGTGTGAAGCCCAATTTGGAAGCTCAGCTGCCCTTTCTAGATTTACTTGTCTGTTTTGCCTTCTTTTGGAAGGGCTGTTTTATTTGTTTTTGTTTTCTCCTTTCAGGGCTTGGCCGCTTGGGCCTTGGGCTTCGACCCAAAACTCACCCATAATAAATAAAAAAAAAAAAAAAAAAAGAGGGAGAAATACCATATCTATCTTTTTTGTCAATGAGAAAGAAATAGAGTTAATTACACTAGGGCTGGGTCGACCAACTGCTCAAACCGTTCCGCAACCGAAAACCGCAGCAGCCGCTCCGACAATGGACCGTTCTGACGGTATCGGTATGTCTATTGAACCGAAGGTGGCGATGGCGGCAGCGGTCTGAGAATGCTTTACCCGTCGGTGTAACCGAAACGACCAACACTTCTTCTTCTTCTCTTTCTCCTCCTCCTCCTCTGGTTTCTCCTCTTCTTCTTATTCTCATTCTTTTCTTCTTCTCTTCTTCTTTGCTTCTTCTTCTTCTTCTTCTTCTTCTTCTAATCTTCTCCTTGTGAGCATCTCGAAGGTGGACAGTGAGCTATGGATTGGCAACGGCAAAGCTCCGGGAGTGGGTGCGAGTGTGCCACAGTGACGCTTGGGAGCTGCACGCAGTGGTGTCTCCTAAGCGAAGCTCCGGGGCTAAGTGGTCAGACTAGCGCCTTGTAGAGAGATAAAGGGTGACTGGCCAGAGTTGCAGTGGGCGTTGGAGTTGGAGTTGCAGCAGTTAGGTGACTGGCCGGAGTTGGAGTTGCAGAGAGATAGAGGGTGAAGTCTCAAGCACCGAAACCGATCACACCGACCGGAAAATACCGCATCCGAAGCTGTCGGTAACCGACCTTGTCGGTAGCGATTGCGGTTGCGAAGTTTGCCATTCCGTGGGGTGCGGTTCGGTGGTCGGTTGTGGGGTGGCGGTTCAGTTACCGATATCGACCCAGCCCTAAATTACACTTACACCCCTTAAGGTTTATCGTCTTTTCACATAATCCCATGAGATTTCAATAATTACTCATACACTCCCTGAGATTTTAAAACTATTACATATAACCCCTATAGTGAAATGAAAATGATGAGAAATTAGGCAAAAAAGCATGCTAAGTGATTAAAAAGCCTAATAAGATTATTCAAGGTGTAAAGTCTAACCTGAATACAAATATTTTCTTTTTTATTTATTTTTTCTTTCTTGTAGAAGGTTATATGCAACAGTTTTAAAACCTCAGGAGGTGTATGTATAATTATTGAAACCCCAAGGGGTGTATGTGAAAAGACGATAAACCTCAGGGGGTGTAAGTGTAATTAACTCGAAAGAAATACTATTTCATCCACTCCAAGTGTTACTGCACCACTACCAAACATTACCAACCACGACTACCACCGCCATCGAAACAATGAGAGCAGTTTTGCTCACGTACTTTAATTATGTATGCTCACCTCCCTTCTTAATTATGACATCTATTTAAAAAATTATTCTTAGTTAACATACTGTATATTTAATTAATTTTTATTTTTTTACACAATTCTTTCTCTCTCACATTCTCTCTTTCTCCTCTCTCTCTCTCTCCTCTGCTTTCTCTCTCTCTCTCTCTCTCTCTCTCTCTCTCTCTCTCTCTCTCTCTCTCTCCCCAACTCACCTCTCTCTTCTCGCCTCTCTCATCTCTCTCAATCTCCCCTGCCGCCGCCACCCCCAAAACCCAGCCCCTCTCACCTCTCTGCCTCCAGCAACCCCCAATATCCCCAAAATCCCACCCCCAGCCTCCTCCCACCGAAACCCTCAAACTGATGTCATGATTAAACTCTTGGCTGACATCAGTCTTGGCTTACAAAATCAACTACATGCATGTTGCAGTACTAGCTACAAGATCGATGCATCTCACCTGCATAATCACTTTTTGTTTCTAATCACTTTCCTTGAGAATTAAAATAATTGAATTTCACCTTTGACAATACCTTTCCAGTTCCAGAGCATGAATGCCGTACTCCTGTGATACTTATAGAAGCGACTAAAATCATATAAGTAAATATTATTTTCATGTGATACCTATCTTTTACCATATATGACTTAATTATTTTCCTTTTTTCTGTATTAGCAGAGGAAATATTACGTCATGCTTCTGTTAGCTTCAATCCAAATAGTTATGTTAGCGAATATGCCTAGCAGATCTCTCTTTCTTTTGTTAATTAAAACCCATCTCCTCAAAGCACTTGCTTACCATGCCCCAAAATTTCAGTTAGGAGTTGGGACTAATTAAACTCTTGGCTGACATCAGTTTGGGGGTTTCGGTGGGAGGAGGCTGGGGGTAGTGGTTGCCGGAGGCAGAGAGAGAAATGCAGAGAGGTGAGAGGGGCTGGGTTTTTGGGGGGTGGCGTCGGCAGGGGAGATCGAGAGAGATGAGAGAGGCGAGAGGAAAAAGATGAGTCGGGGAGAGAGAACGCAGAGGAGAGAGAGAGAGAGGAGAATGAGAGAGAGAGAGAGAGAGAGTTTTGTGTAAAAAAATAAAAATTAATTAAGAGGGCTGCTATTTACACACCTTTCTTTTTTTTTCACATCTTTTCAAAAAAAAATCCAAAGAAAAAGACCACCTTGCCCCTCTTTAATTTCCTCTCTTTCTCCTTCCCTCACCCACACACCCCATCCCCATTTTTTTTTCTTCTTCTTCTTCTTCCCCCATCCCCACCTGCACCATTTCTTCTTCTTCTTCTTATTCCCCCCCACCCCCACCTGCACCTTTCTCTTCTTCTTCCCCCCACCCCGATCACTTCCCCCTGAGCCCTCCCCTCCCCTCCGGCTCCTCTGTCCCTGCCGCCTCCCCCCAAACCAGGCCCTCCTCTTTCTCTCCTTCCCTGTCTCTTCTCACCCCGCAGACAACCAAAATCTTCAAAAAAAAAAAAATTGCAAGGGCTGGATAGACAGAGAAAGGGAGAGAGCATAGGAGGAAGAAGAGAAAGAGAGAGAAGGGGAGAGAAGAGAGAAGGGCGGAGAGGGGGTAGGGTGGTCGCCAGCGGTGGTGGGCTTCGACGGTGGTGGGTTGCTCGGAGTGGTCAGGATGGGGTGTGTGTGTTGGGTGTTTGTTTTTTTTTCTTTTCTTTTCTTTTGTTTAAGAGGGGTGTGCAAAAAAAAAAAGGGGTATAATGTCTTTTTCTAAGGGTTTTTCTTTTTTTTTTCTTATTAGGAGTGTGCAAAAAGAAAAAAAAAGGTGTGCAAATAGCAGCCCTCTTAATTAAATATACAATATGTTAACTGAGGTTAATTTTTTAAACAGATATCATAATTTGAGAAGGGAAGTGAGCATACACCCTAGTTAAAGGAGGTGAGCAAAACTGCTCTCCCAAAACAATACCACACCCAATTAAATCTAAAATTTAGGTCTTCAAATGTAAGTTATTTGTTATATAATTCGTGTTTGGGATAAAATAATTTGAATCCTTTCCGTTTAATATCGAATTATGACAAAATAAAGAGGGTTTTGAAAAAAAAAAAAATTCGGATTATGTTCGACCTTGGTTCACCAAACACCTATGAGGATGTTCGGTGTTGCACGGCCGAGCATGTTCGGTGCAACAGTGCCGAACATTATTTTTTAAAATTTTCTAATACTCTTCCGTAGCTGACTACCGAACAGATTACTTAGTGTTCAGTGCGTTATTGAGAACAACTTAGAACATGTACGATACACCAATGCCAAACACGCGTGATTTCACATTTAAAAAAAAAAAAACATTTTTTTATATTAAAACTCGAAGCAATGATGAAAATAACTCATTTGAAAACTCTCACACCGCGACTTGAGCATTCATTCATCAATATTATGTTTGTTTGCTTTGATATAGATTATGGGCACAACCATCACATCTCATGCCTTATAATTGGATGGAGTCAAATAGAAACTGATGGGCATAAACATAGATGCAATCTTCAAATGATTATGGATTTGAGAAAAATCAACCACAACCCGTCCCGATATCCATATGATTGGCATGTTACAATTACATGTAAAATTATTTTTGGTATTTATCATTTAATCATTATTTTTCGCAGTATACCTACTCCACAAATAGAGATGATGAAGACAATGAACAATTTGAACATCATAGGAGCTCTATATGGTATTAATTTACTCATGTACTTCACCATGCAATGTATAAAGTGCACAAAATTGTAATATAAATCAAATTGAGGTGTTTTCGATCAAATTTCAAAAATTAGTAAGCAGTTTCTAAATAATAGTGTACAACAACATGCATTATATTCATTCAATTTCATAAATATTAAACTCACTATGTAATTAAATTTTTTCAATTTTTTTTTTTACAAAGTAGTAGATAATTGATTAAATAAACATTCTTAAAGTTTCATTCAAAATTTCTTTATTTTTCCCACAATTTCCACCATTTTAGTTTAATTTTTACCGATATCGATATTTCCTCTAAATTTCCGTGTTTTTGGACTATCGAAATTTCAGTGTTTTTGACTATCGAAATTTTCATCTTTACCAAAATTTAAGTCCTTGGTTATGACAACTTTTGGATAAATGTATTTCAGAAAATCAAGTTGCTTTTGTGACAAGCAGAGCCATTCAAGATAATATACTTATAGCTCTTGAATTATTGTCAGGATTTGCTAGATGCAAAGGAAAAATTAGTAATACGGCTCTCATAATTGATATGAAAAAAGTATATCATAGATTAGAATGGAGTTATTTGCAGATTGTTTTAAACAAATTTGACTAAACTGTAAATTACCCATGTTGAACCTTTAATTCACCATTTGAATTTACTTGGTCAACGAACTAAGAATCGTGTGGGTATTCTTTCCTCACATGGTGGTTTGCGTATTAAAAATTTAAGGCTTAAGTACATTTATATCCACCAACTATAGGATCCATTTCAAGGTAGTCTACGAACTATAAAATATTTTAAATTTTCCCATTAACTATATGGTTCATTTCAAGTTGGTACACGAACTATAAAACATTTCAAATTTCCCCATTAACTATAGGGTTCATTTCAAGTTGGTCCACGAACTAACAAAAAACATACAAAATGGTTGACAAAATCGGGTTGACAAAAAAACTAAACCGAACCCGATTATCTATATATATATATTTTTTATTTATTAAATAAAAGTTATATATTTTAAATAAAAAAGGTATAAGGTATTCTTGAAACATGTTGGGTTCAAACCCATGACCACTTGAGGAGAATGAAAGTGTGAATTCCTACTACACCATTTAATCACTTATGATATTTAAGTATATGCAATATATTTATAGGCATACTGATATTTGAAATATAATAATTTATAAAATTATAATTGGTATTCTAAATCATAACCTTATATACTAAACCATAAAGTCTGAAACCTTATACCTTAAAAATTAACCCTATACTCTAATAATTTTAGTATATAAATTATAAATTATAGTTTTGGACTTTTAGTAATATGTTTACAATATAGAAACTATAAATTATATAAAATATAAACTAGTAAAAATTTTAGACTTTTTGCAATGATAATATTTAAATAGAGACCTAAAATAATATCTTAAAAAAAAAAGAATGATATATAAACTATATTTAATTTTATAAATTATTATATTTCAAGTATCAGTATGCCTATAAATATATTGCATGTACTTGAATTTCATAAGTGATTAAGTGGTGTAGTGGGAAGTCATACTTTAACTCTTCTTACAAGGTTATGGGTTCAAACCCAAACATGTGCAAAAAACAACTTACATCTTTTTTATTCAATATATATAACTTTTATATAATATAAAATATATAATAAAATATATAAATAATCCGGTTCGGTTCGGTTTTTTTGTCAACCCGATTTTGTCTACTATTCTATATGTTTTTTGTTAATTCGTAGACCAACTTGAAATGAACCCTATAATTAATAGGGAAATTTGAAATGTTTTATAATTCATGAACCAACTTGAAATAAACCTTCTAGTTAATAGGAAAATTTAAAATGTTTTACAGTTCGTTGACCAACTTGAAATGAATCCTATAGTTGGTGGATGTAAATGTACTTGAACCAAAATTTAATGTTTGCTAATGATTATGTTATTTTGCTAAAGCAACTACAACTGATGCTCGATATGTAACTACAGCACTGAATTAGTTTGCCCAATGTTCTGGACAACATGTTAATTAATATAAAACCTGAAGGTTGGTTTCAACCCATAAGAGGGGTTCGGCTGGGAGATCCTTTACCTCCTTATTTGACTAAACTGTAAATCACCCTATTTGCTTTAAAACAGTTTCTTGCTAAAAAATCTATACAAACTACTGTGGATTATTTTATTAAAAATAGACAATAGAACTTACAGAGTTACAGGGCAGTAGAACAATTGCTGCCACATGATGTTATTCAGCAAATAAAAGAGATTCTTCTCCTCTGTTCATCTCTCATGGATACATTTGTCTGGGCTCTTAATTGAACCTGCTCTCTACAAGTAGTACCTCCTCAAAATAATTTACTTACTTTTTTAGGGAAAATATGGAAGTTCCACCTAAAGTAAAATATTTTACATGAATGTGTTTACAAAATAAGCTTTTGCTACGTACTAAAATTGCACAATTTATAGACACTAATAAATTATTTTGTGTGAGTGGCCAAAAAATCAATTATTTTGTGATTGTGTTTATGCACAACAAGTTTGGCTATAATTTGCTGATCTTATTCATTTTCCTCCATTTTATCAAGGAAATTCACTTAGTTGGATACAACATAAGCCAATATGTTGCAGAACCATGGTCTTGACCAAATATGTATGGTTTGTTGGTATCTTTTGAATCAAAGAAATAAACAAATCTTTCAAAATAAATCACCAAATCCTAAGGACACTCAATACGGCATTAAAGTTTGGCTAGTTGAGTTTTGGGATAAAAATATTAGGACACTCAATATTTGGTTCCTGTACTTTCATAAATTTCACTTTGGTCCTGGTCTTTTAATTTTGAAAATTTTAGTCATGTACTTTTAATATAATAGCAATTAAGTCCAAATCATTAATTTCGTTTAAATTGATGATGGAAAATTCGACATGTATTGCACATGAGTGACATTTCAAACATTTCAGACATCTTATTCCACTTGCATGCCTATATAAGCCTTTACCCACCCTTATATGAAATTAATAAAGAAAAAGAATTTTCAACTTCAAACTAAATATGTTAAATGATGAGTACGTAAAGGCTTAAATATGCATCTAGGTGGACTTAAAGATTTGAAATGTCACTCATGTGCGAAGCACGTGCGTACAAGTCGAATTTTCCGTCAACAATTGAAACGATGTTAACTATTTGGACTTAATTGTTATCATATAAAAAGTACGGAACCAAAATCCCCAAAAATAAAAGTATGGAACCAAAGTGGAAATTTCATAAAAGTACAGGGACTAAAAGTGTCATTTGGCCAAAATATTATTCATATACAAAGGCGTGTAAACAGACACAAATTGATTAAGTGAGAACCCCCTCATGAGGGATTTATAAAAGTAAATTTTGATGGATCTTGACTAATGGACAGGTATGGACAGCACTAAGTAGTAAAAATATCAGTATGAGACACTTTTCTGGTGTCGGAAGAAGATGTAGAGATAGCCAAATGTTACGCAAAGTGTCCATAAGAGCTCAGGATAATTGTCCACACCAAACAGATGGGTTATCTCAGGACATAATTTTTTCACTCATGACTTACTTTGGCCATCTCTACTTTCTTTCCTCCACTAGGAAAGTTGCCTCTCAATGGAATTTTTACTCTTTTGTGCTATCCAAACCTGTCCTACCTTCTAAACAGAGCCCAAATGGTCAGGCTGCTGCGAGTTTCATTTTAAGAGATGCTTATGGAAAACCTATAATTGTTGCTGCACAAAATTTAGGAGCAATGACAGTTCTCCAAGTAGAAGTGATGGCTTTACGTGAAGGTATCCGATGCGCTATTGCAAATAATTACTCAATCTTAAGCATTCAAGGAGAGACTGATCGATTTGTTGAAAAAGAAAGATGAAACAATTCCTTGGAGAATATATGCACTTTACCGAGATATTCATTATCTACTTTTGTTACGTGAAGTCTACTTTTGTTATGTGCAGTTTAAAAATGTTGTTCTTGGTGCTTCTAATCTCCCCCAATCATGTTTTACTTCCAAAACCTTCCAAATGTTCCATTTATCCTAAACACATGACCCGATCCATTAAATACACTCCTCCATGTTCATTACAGCACGATTATCCAATTATTCTATAATTTCCGGTCATAAATGTAATTAAATCCAATTAAATTCCAATTCATCACCCAACTCTATTCCAACTTAACTAGCACATCCAAACATGTAACATAAGTTATTATAAGGGTGGTGACGGGGTATACCTAGCTTAGCCAATGCTTGTCCGGGGCTTGGTTTAGTATTGGAAAAGTGTCACTTTATGATCCGAATTTCGATTCAACTTCTCCAATGGCTTTCAGTCCACCTGGGTAGACCTCAAAAGGTGGCTGGAAAACGAGAAAACCCGCCGGAGGTCGCGAGCTTCTTTTCGTCGCATCGCCTTGTACGGTGTTTGGATGGAAAAATAAAACACATCACTAGATTCAGCTCATTGAGAGGAAGAAAACCCATGTGGTTTGAGGTCTTATTGTCGCCAGAAATGGGAGATCGATGCCGGTGCAGTTGCTACTTTGGCGGCTTACTGCATCGTCGTGGGCGGTTGGATGACTGGTCTGAGACCACCAATGGAAAGGTGTCGTCGATAGCTTTCCAAAGACACTAAGGAGGGTGTACTAAATCCAGATTTTTAAAGACTTTTTTTAAGTGACAGACTTTCATTGACTTTCAGAATTATGATAGAGTTTCAAAGAGTTTTATAGACTTTTCTCAAAAGTCTTTCAAAGTCTTGGGGGGGAATGGAAGAGAAATAAGAAGATTTGGTATGTATACTTTAATGCTAAAAGTCTTTCAAAGTCTATGGATTTGAGAAATCTGTGAAAGTCATTGACATTTTAAGTACCGTATGACTTTCATAGACTTTTAGAAAGTCTTGATTGAGTACCCCCTGGCTTTCATAGACTTTTTAAAAGTATATAAAAGTCTTGATTGAGTACCTCCTGACTTTTTAATTTAATAAAAGTCTTTAAAAGTCTTGATTGAGTACATCCCCCTAAGATCGCCTGAATCGGAGGTCATATGAGAGAGATATGTCATATTAAAGTTTGGTCAAAGAAAAGAGTTAAGGGAGATAGAGAGAGAATTCCACGGGGAAGAAGACCAGCTGGGCTGGTTTTTTAAAATATCTGACCTTTGAAATTATTTCGTCTTAAAAACCAAACTTTTATATTAAGGGCCACATTGTCCAAATCTTTACATAACTCACCAACCAACGATCCGAGTCCCAAAATGTTCTAAAAAATCCTATGGGCTCCTAACACCTTGTACCATTTTTCCATCACCTCAACTTCCAAAACTTGGGCTCCCTAATTTTATTCCAATAAATTCCAACATTACTAAATAGTTGTCATTAAATTAAATAACTCCTTAATAACCTAAATTTAATTCATAAAAAAATCCTTATAACCTCAAATAAGTGTTCATGAATCTTCTAACATTTATTTTGTCTCCAATTAAATTTAGAAAAAACTTTATGGGTCACACAACTCAACTTTCCTTGTCCTTCTTAAGTTCACAACAAATAAAATTTTAAATATATTCCTAGTGAAATTCAAGTCGGGTCGTTATAATATAGAATAAAGAGAGAAGGATTAAGGTTTAGTGGATGAAAGATGAAGAAAGTGGGTTATAGGAAGAGAGGGTGTGCTTGGAATGTTGTGGTTGGAAGATGAGGGGTTAGGCCATCCACAATGGTTAGTGAGACCCGTAGCTATATATGGAACTCAAAGCGGCCTTAATAGTGTTGAGAGTGATAGTCATATGTGCTGAGAGTGAAATCAATCCTTGAGAGCCTCCAAATAAGCTATGTGTGCATATATTTTCTTTTTCTTTTTTCTACAATTTTTTGTGCATATGACGCTCTTGAAAAATTATAGTTCGCGTTTTGTTCGGCAGACTAGTACCGAACATGCTAACAAATTTTGGTGGGTGTCAACCAAATGACCGAACAACATACTCTCATTCGATTGACATCCATCGAACAACTCACAAGTATTCAGCACCCTCCCACCAAATACACATATGAAGTAAACATTTTTGGAGCCATTCAATGGGAGTATTTCGAAAATACTAAACTAATTTGGTGGTTGGCTACCGAATACTGTCATCGTATTCAACATACCAGTACCGAACGAACCCCTCCGACATGAATACCCATAAATCTCATTTACTCACAAAAAACTCAAATTATTGTTTTAAAATTCATACAAAAACATCATATTTATTAACAAATATGGAAAATCAATCCAAAAACTTAGAAAAGGTGTTTGATTTATATAATTGATGGAAAAATGGGAATATTTGGGGCTGCCACCATTTGTTTGAAGGAGATATAAGGTTTGCTTCGCCGGCAGTGATGATGGGTGGTTGTGTCGGCAATGGCGGTGGGTGGTTGCACCGACATGGAGGGATTGCACCAGCGGTGGCAGCGAGTCTTAGGTGCGCTGGGTATGGCTGGGTGTTTGGTGATGTTGCATGGGTATGAGAAAATGAGGGTATAATAGTCAATTGGGTTGGGTATAATAAGAAAATTAAGAAATTAAAAAGTTAATGTTGAGTGTAGTGAGAAGGTTGAGTAAGAAAAAAAAATTATTGGGTATGAATAGAATTTCCTTTTCACAAATTAAATGAGGAGGGTTTGTTGTGAAAGAAATATGAGTGTGCATATGAATCAAAATAAGCATTTCAAAATGAAATAATTACCATATACCCATGTCAACTCATGTATGTAACCATACACACCCTATGCTTGATTATATAACAATTAGGTAATGTGTATTTAACAATCAGGTACTCATGTTAGACATCAAGCATAGGCCTGCCATGTGTCCTTTAAGTAGTCACTTTTATTGTTTTGTTTTCATTTTTTTTTTATATTTCCAAATCTCACACTTCAGCTCTAGATCTCTCTCTCTCTCTCTCTCTCTCTCTCTCTTTCTCTCTCTCTCCACAAATCCTGTGAGTTCAAAGAGATCATAAATGAAAGACGGCCTTTAGATCTCTCTCGATATCCTCTCTCTCTCTCTCCTCGCTCTCCATAAATCGTGTGAGTTTTCAAAGATCGGAAATGAAAGATGACTACAGAACATGGTCTGGAGTATTAGACTCCACCGCTGGTAGATGAGAGATCTCCATCGGAGCTGAACTCGTTTTTCGAAGGAAAAGAAAGAGGAAAGTCGATGCCCACGTCTGACGTGACATTTTTCGAGGGCCATGAACTCGAGCAACAACTCGAATCCTAGTGGTGAAGGCACGGTGGCGTCGCAGTGGTAGAGATCACATGAGGGACGTGTTATTGGTGGCGAGATGTCTTTGTGCAATTACAGGTGTTGCTTTGTTGGTGGCTATGTTTTCATATTGATTTTTATCTTGAAATCCATTTTGCACATTTTATTGTTGCTGTAGCTACAATTTCAATTGCAATTGCAGATTTAGTTGCGGGTTTAGGTGTAGTTTCAATTGAGGGTTTAGGTGCAGTTTCAGTTGCGGGTTCAATTGCAATTTTAGTTATAGTTTCAGAACTCTCAAATTTGTTATACCAATTTGAATATGAGAGATCTCAGAAATCTTAAATTTTTTGTTATGTAGCAATTTCAGTTTGATCTTAGAGATGAAATTGCAGTTTCAGGTGTGGTTTTTGATCGTGGGTGAGTTGTGCGCATGAAATTTAGTAAAGTGTAAATGAGTAGTGTTTGGGTAGTTTTTTTTTTTTTTTTTTTTTTTTTTTTTTTTTTTTTTTTTTTTTTTTCAAAATGGCTTAAGTTGAGTCTGGAGGGTTTGGTTTGTTATTTTTGTCTTTGTCACAGGCGACTGAATGTTAGGCCTTCTAGAATGCGACATGGGAGTAAAATTTGTGGAATTGAGTGCTGGTTAACTTTTTAAATTATCAATACCTTTGGGCCCCGTTTGTTACACGGAAGTAAAGGGTATTGTGTTAAATAACACAGTTATCCCGCGTTTGGTACCACCCAGTATTGGTTTAAGTAGGACTACATAAGCCCCGCTCCACTTAAAACACGGGCTTAGCCCTTCTTGTATAACATTGTGCTGAAGTGCAATGCTAATAAATAACAAGGGCTTAGCTCTTTTTTGTTTCTGTTCATCTGTGACTCCTCCCGCTCTCTCGCTTTCTCTTTCCCCAGCTACGATCTCGTCGTTGTTTCTGTCCAGATCTATCCTTCTCTTCTCTCGCTCTCTATTTTCCTTCTCTCTCTTTCTCTCTAGGGCAGCTTGGCTTGGAAATTGAATTGATCTACTAGGTTTTTTATTTTTCTGAGAAATGTACATCATGTACTGAATTGATGGCTTGGGTTTTTTGAATGCTGATATGGATTGGAAATTTCATTTGAATTGCGTAGTTGAATGAGTTTTATGGCTTTGATGCTATGTGGGTTTTCTTCATTATGTATTGAAAATTGTCAATTAGATACAACTACAATTATATTTGATTTGATTGTGGGGGTGCAATTAGTTTCAATGAGAAAGAGAGAAAGAGAGAAGGAGAGATGGGGCAGAGGGAGAGGAGAGGAGAGGAGAGGAGAGGAGAAGAGAGGGGAGGGAGGTGGGGTGGGGATGGTTGATGGTCTATGGTCTGCATCATTCTTTCACTTTTTTTATTTATTTCTTTTATTATTTTTAATTGTTTATAACAATTTTTTAATGGTAATACAATTTTTTATAAGTATTTTAGTTTTAGTTTAATTTTTAATAAGTATTTTAGTTTTATTTTTTGTAATCAAGTTTTTTCTAAAATTAAATACATAAAATTAATTAAGACATTGTTATTTAGCTTATCTAGCTTCGTAACCGAACACAACATCAAATATAAGATAACTTTTAATCCAAGCTACTCCAATCCAATACAGTTCAATTTAATTCATAAAAAATTAAAAATAATCCAATTCAATACAACTGCTCTTTCAAAATTTGTAAAGGTAGAATTAAAGTCGGGCTGCAAAATTTGACTATTTTTAAAAAATAATTTCCGAATTACTGCCCCCCAGGCCCCAGCTCAGCTCTCTGACCAAGACTTTGTCCTACACTTCTACTCTATTTCCTTTCCCAATCTTCCGTTCTTCACATACTCTCTATCTCCTTCCCATCATTTCTCCTCCAAGCAGTTCTTCACATTCTCTACTTTCCAATTTTCTTTCTATGTTTTCATTTAATTCAACTAATTTCGAATACCCAGAAGCTGAAACAAAGATACGCCGTTTGGTTCACTTCAGACAGAGGGCACATAACAGTGTTTCGAAGCGGTTTGAGGGTGAGGAACTCTTTCTCAATCCTTTTTCCTTTCTTAGTTTGTTTCCAATATTTCCTTTTTCAATCAACCATTAGAAAATTGGTAAATTGAAGTTCCTTTGGTGATGGAAATTAAGTCAAATTAAGAGACTTATAAAATCTGCTCTTTTTTAGATGCAAATTATAAAATCTTATCTGCAATTATTTAAGAGCATAGCTATTAAGCAATCAGTTAATTAGGACGTAGATAGTTGCTAAATAATCAAGTGAGGAACATGTTAACATACTGTTACTCACCATTAAAGTTGACTATTTTTGTTGGTTTTTGTAATATAGATCAGAAATCTGATTGATCTGAAAAACGGAAACACGAAGCTTGTTTTGGGAAGAGAAATATATATGGCTGAGGCTGTTGTTTCCTTTGTGGTCCAAAGCCTCGGATGTTTCATCATTCAGGAGGCAAAATTATTGTATGGAGTCGGCGGCCATCAAGTTAGCCTTGTAAAGACGGAGCTACAGTTGGTGCAGGGGTTCCTGAAAGATGCAGTTGCAAGACAAGGAGATGCTGCATATGATTTGGAGGATGTCATCGAAAATTTTGCATTGAAAGTGGCATCCAAAGGAAAGGGAAGCATTAAGAAGGTCTTGAAACAGGTTACTGGAATCTCGTACCAAGGAATTGATCTTCACAAGATTGGATTAGAAATTGAAGACATCACAACCAAAATTTCAAAGTTGAGGTTGGGTTTGCAGACTTATAACACAAGGGAAATAAGGGAGGGTGGAGGAGGTGTCACTTCTTTGTATGAAAGGCAACAGCAACTGCAGCGTTCTTATTCTCATGTTAGCGAACATAATGTTACTGTGTTAGAGGACGACGTAAAGGAATTGGTTGGGCATTTGGTTAAAGAAGAAAAATGCCACCAAGTTGTTTCTATTTTTGGGATGGGAGGGATAGGAAAGAACACTCTTGCAAAACAAGTTTATCATCATAATGAAGTTAGGCTCCATTTTGATTGTTTTGTTTGGGTATGTATATCTCAACGATGTCAAGTAAGAGATGTTTGGGAAAAAATTTTAATTAAACTTATTTCTGCTACCACTGAACATAGGGATGATGAAATGACTAAGAAGCTTTATCTTGTCCAACAAGAAAGGAGATGCTTAGTGGTTCTTGATGACATTTGGAGCATTGAGACATGGGACTCCTTGAAAGCTGGCTTTCCATATGAGAAAACAGAGAGCAGAGTATTACTCACTACTCACAACAAAGAAGTAGCTTTGCATGCAGATAGAAGTGATTTCCTCCACCAACCCCGACCACTAAATGAAAAATGAAAGTTGGGAACTGTTTGAGAAGATAGCAGTGTCTGGCCGGGATGATGCAGGTATTATTAACTCACCCAACTCTTTTATCTCTACTTTTTTATTTATCAATTGAGCCTAGTAGTATTCCATTTGGCACTACATTTGTTTCTTCTAAGCATTACCATTTTTTTTCTGAAGAATTATGCATCAAGAGATCTGCCAAATAGCATAGAAGCAATATAAATCTTGCTGCAAAAGTTTAAGGCAATTAGGAAGACTCTAACACAATGGGCTTCTTGTACCTGATCTACAAGCACACATTATTATTCTCAAGAATAGTTTCTTGGACCAATATTATATCTTATTTCAAGGTCCATGATGCATGCTTGACTACAAGGACTTTATATGAAATTGTAATTCTCATTTGTCACTATGAATAAATTCACCTCAAATAGTTGTGTGTATCACTAATTATTGCATATTACAAGCACTTACATTGGTCTGTAATGTGCTTGAAATTTTGAATATTTTCCTAGGTATTACTAGATACTTATTTATAATAAAGAAATTTAATAATAGTTATATAAATATATATTTAAATAGTGTTGATATGTACAAAGCGATATGGAATCCACTGCTGAGTTTCAGACACCAACAATCAAAATCGTAGATAAAAAACAACAAGCATTACTTCACCACAGCCAGCCATCCAACATAATACTTGAAAACGAAATCCCTAATGGTTCTCTCAAACATCTTTGGTGCAAGTCAAAATTATTAAACTTGATGCATTTGGCATTCATTTTGATTTTAAACAAAATCATAATCTTACATTGTACAGTCAAAATTATTTAAGCAAGGGACATTGATGAAAAAATGTCTTCGTTTCCTATGTTATAGAATTGCTAATTTGAGAAGTGTCATTCATTTGGTTTTTTTTTTTTTTTTCCTCTCTCCAGACTCTGGAATTTATACAAAGATGAAAGAATTAGAAAAGAAGATGCTTCGACATTGTGCAGGTTTGCCATTAGCTATCACTGTGCTTGCAGGACTTCAAGCTAGAAAGGACATAGTTGATGAGTTGGATACGGTGCATAAGAATGTTTATGTTCACATAAGGATAGGAAAAGGCCATGAACAAGAATACACAGGTGCATCGTGCGTGTTGGCTTTGAGTTATGAATACTTACCTTATTACTTAAAACTATGCTTTCTATATTTAGGACATTTTCTCGAAGACTTTGAGATATCGGTGAAAAGATTGACTCAATTATGGATGGCAGAAGGTCTTATATCTTTTGCACAACAAGAACAAGGTTCAATAGAATCAATGGAAGATGTATCATACAGTTGCTTAAGTGAGTTGGTTGAAAGGTGTATGGTTCAAGTTGGAGAGCGGGGTTCAATTAGAAAGATTAAAACCTGTCGCATCCATGATCTTATGCGAGATTTATACTTGTTGAAGGCAAAAGAGGATAACTTTCTCCAGATTGTCAATTTCTGGCATAGAAATGAGACAATGCATCCCTTTTCTTCTTCCATGGTAACCAAGGTAGCACCGATAGGTAGAGTTTGAAGACTTGTCATGTATTTGGATGAGTATGCTGATAAATTGATTCCATTGAGAGATGAAAGAAATGACCATCTTAGGTCTCTATTATACTTTTCCCTAGGATACTGGATGCCCAGAAATCAAAAATCAATACGACCACTATTCAAAAACTTCAAATTTCTTAGAGTTTTGAAGCTTGAATATATGAATAGAGAAGTAAAGTTGCCAAGTGAAACTGGGAATATGGTCCACTTAAGGTTTTTAAGTTTGCAGAGTTGTAATATAAAACGGCTGCCACCATCTGTAGGTAACTTGATATGTTTGCAAACTCTAAATATACGTTTGTATGGCTTGGTGATAATCCCAAATGTGATATGGAAGATGGAACAGCTGAGACATCTGTATTTACCCTTTGTGTACAGCGCAAGTGACAAACATTTGCAACTGGGTACTCTTTGCAATTTGCAGACATTAGTGCATGTTTCAAGTCATGATTGTGATTTGAATGATCTTGCTGGGTTAACTAATGTTAGGACATTGTGTATAGATGTATCAGGACCCTTGAAAAACTTGGAAGAAATTGTGAAATCTACAAGCTTCACATTTAACCATCTTCGGTCTCTATCTGTGTGTAACTTATGTGGAAGTGATGCAGAGTTTATACCCAAGATAGTATTAAGTTATCCCCATATTTACAAGCTGCATCTGCATGGGCGAACTGGAGGGCTATCAAATGGCCTGCAATACTATTCAAACCTCACTAAGTTGTTTCTGTATGGAACTCGTCTCAAGGATGGCCAGATGGAAATGCTAAAGAAGTTGCCAAACTTAAGAATTCTTTGCCTCAGACGACGGACATTCGAGAATAATACAAATACATTGGTTTGCTCTCAAGGAGGCTTTCCTCATCTTGAATTTCTTTCCCTTTATTGGATTCATGAAATATAGGAATGGAGAGTGGAGGAAGGAGCCATGCCTAGTCTATGCCGATTGTTGATTGAAAATTGTGGAGGATTGACAACAGTTCCAGATGGTCTGAAATATATTACTACCCCTCAAGGAATTAACCATCACATTGATGCCAAGGACATTCAATAGTAGACTTGAGGAAGGAGAGGATTTCTACAAAATCCAACACGTGCCTTCCCGTATGTATGGGGGATACATGGGTGGAGTATATGTCATGAATAGGTATTTCTAATTTGAAAGTGTCAGTGTTAGTTCATCTGCTGTGTTGTGTTATTCATTTTCCAATTTGCATCGCTATTTTAACTTACTTTTATTTTCATTATTTTTTTTCCTGAAAAATTTCAGAGGAAGAGAAATTAAAGGAGGCCAAGGAACTGTTGTGGAAGGTGAGGAACAAGGCCAACATTGACTGGGACACGTGTGTGGACTTCATCACCAATCCCACAGACCCTCTTCTTGAATTTGGTATGCAGTACACTGAGATGGTTTACTTTTCTCATTACTACTTATAAATGGTTTAGGTGATGAATTTAAAGCACTGCAGTGCATTTTTTTAGTTTATAACAATTCTAGCTGTGCAAACAATATTTCACTTTAACCATTTATTTATCATTTGTTTTATTAGTCCACTTCTGAAGAATGTGGCAGATTCGAATACGTCAGTGCAAGAGAAGGTGCTGGGTGCTTTTATTGCTTATTTAACATGCTGCCAATGCTGATGTATGCTTGAAGGTTAATTATATTTTATTAAAAAAAAATTAAAAACTTGTTTTACTATAAGCCATTGTTGAATTTTATAATTTTGAAGTCTTCTTTATGTTACAGGTATGCTTAGAAAGTTTGCTATGCGATTGTGGCGAAATTCCTCACGGGTAGGTCTAAAAGTCGGTGGGAAGGCTCAGGTTGCATTTATTCTTCAGTTAAATAGGAGGACGTGGAAGGTTTTTGGGTAGCTTATGCCTTTTGGTTTGTTTGAATAGTAACATGTTGCATTAAGAGAAAGAGCTATTGCCATAAAGATGCGCATCCTGTGAGAATTTGTAGTTCCATTTCACATTTTGGAGTGCTTGTTATGAGAGTTTGTGAGTGAACCCTGATGTAATGTAATAGTAGTTGTAGTAGAGTAGTCGAACATTGTTTCCTGAATTTCATTATTTCTGACTGTTGTTTCTCAATGTGTGTTCTTTGGTAAGAATTTACTTGTCTTAAACAGGCTTATGGACAAAGTTTCAGTGTCACTACTTTATTCAATCGTGTAGTCTTTGTAGCTTTCATGTCTCCAATTTGATATCAATACTTTTTTTTCTTTTTCTTTTTTCTCTTGGTTCAATCTTCATAGAACTCAGTCTTTTGCATTCTTCAAATTCATTATCTTGTTTCTTTATATATTCTTTTTTCTCTACCATGGCTACTCAAGGAATCAAGAAAGGGTCATATTCAATGACTAATTAGCTATAAATAACAACATATTACTGATAATCTTGCCGAAGCAGGGTGTCCAAGTTGACAATGTTGATCTAGTTCGTGTCTTGAATACCATTCCCACTGATTATGATGCCTTTCTCACCTCAATCAGTTTTTGAATACGAATTTCATGGCCCACTTCTAAGTGAACTTACTATTGAGGAAATACACAAGAATGCTTCCCATACTTAGCATATGACTTGAGCATTCTCATCCATTTGAGTCCCTTCTCCAAATCAACTTACTTAGCATATGAACATTATTTCAGAAAATAATCTTCATACAATGATTAATATAAAAAAAAACAAGGACTCGAAACTGGCACCGATATCTTCCCCATCTTGGAAATTCTCTGCCACATATATATTCTCATGAATGAGAACAATGTCTTGTTCAGAGGTGAGATAAGATCTGAGCATTCCTCAAAGTGAGGAAGGTGAGGAACTCCATCCTTATTCCTAATGAAGAGATCTCTACTTGTGTAGACATCTACCACCCCAGAATTATCTTCGGGATTGTCATTTCCACCAAGAAAATATATATATAATGCAAAATTGCAAACCCTCATATTCCATAGTTACCCACACATGAACAATGAAAGCATGAGACAATGCATTAAGAAGGTGAAGTAGCATGAGCTTCCTAAGAGCTTAATAATCAGAGCATTATGCCATGGCTAGCAGATCGTCACTCATCATTCTGGGAATGAAAGCACTAACCCGCATTAATTCTTAGTTATAATACACTCAACTTTCTCATCCTCTTCACTCTATAAATGCAGTAGTCCCCCCCAATTACATTAAAATCCAATTGAGTCTCATATAGGTTAGACTTCAACATATCCTTGAAACTCATTTTGTTCTAAAACAAGGCAGGTGGCTCTTACTCGTAATGCTTGTTCCTCCAATGAGTTCCTCATAACCAGCTCAAAACCATTGAGATGCTGGTTCTTCAGCAAGATTAGGCCATTTGTGTTTGTTATGACCCAACTCAAGGGGAGCAGTGTGTGCATGTAGGTCCAGAGATTGAGAGCATTTTACACCTACACCCAAGGTTTGCCCCCCCCGGGGGAAGTCACCTTTTTCTCAATGCACCTAAGCCTTTTAAAGGATACTGATTTTTCAATCTAGGAGGGTGTACCATCCTAGCCATTAGTCAGACTCAAAAAGCACAAGTAAAAAGAATCTGAAACTAGGAGAATATAAGATGTACATAGCTATATCATACAAACACCTTTGATCCATCATAATCATAAACATAGAGTGCTTTGTAATGGACACATATACATAAATCTTCTGCTCACTTATGACCTAAAATGTTGCCCTGAACTATGGTCTTCATCCCAATTAGGTAAAGCCCTTTAAAGCTATTCCCTCTTTTTGCATGCCCATTTTTCTGCACAAGGGTAATTTCATCTCCAAGATTATAGGCATTCAGGGATAGGCTTGTACACCACCAACATATGTTGCTTCGATGGATGCAGATCCTTCTGCCACAAAGTCATCCCATGAATCCATGGACAGTATGACAAAATCTGCCAGTTTCCCAGGGAACAAGGATCCCAAATCACTGTCAAGAAAGCATGCACGGGCAGCTGAAATAGTGTACCTGTCATGAGGTTTGAAAAATGCATTAGGTGCAAGTGTACAATACAGTACTAAGTATAAGTTGAAACATGAAACGACTTTGATCAGTTGGCAAATCTACAAAGAAACAGATAAATTAACAGTTGGAACTACTCATTATGGTTAGCCATATTAAGAGAAAAGACCACTCCACTAATGAGAAAATATTGGTGAGAAACGAATTTGGTTTTTTACTCTATTTGCCTGCCACTGGAGTTTATCTAATCAACCTAACATCCTCTACCAAGAAAAGAGAATCAGAACAAGTCAGTATATGATATAATGGATAAGCACGATCACCTTTTCACTCAGGACATAATATGCTTCTGAAAATTCTTGAAATTTTCCAATACAAAATATGGTTGGACTAAAAGGATTTTCCCTAAACCATCCAATAATAGTGAACTTGTAGGTCATAATTTTTGGGACTGATATATGCAGACAAGACCCATTTGAGTGGGCTTTGCATCATAAGTATATCACCTATATGTTTAGGTAACTTGACACATTCTTATTGAATTTGGGTCTCGGACTCAGATATTGTGAATATACTAAATAACATTCCAAAGAAAAAACTATGCCAAGAAGTAGTGGATATCGGAAGAAAATGTTTCAATGTTGCTTACGCTTTCAATGCGTCATTCAGTGAAAGGCACTCTGATGGAACCCATGCAAAATCCCAAGCAAGGGGTATCCTTTTCATTGCCGTCTTAATACCACCTAAAGGATTAATGTCTGCAACCTGCAACAGTAGCACCAATTTAAAATTTACAAAGCATATCATATATATATATATATTTAAAAAAAAAAAAAGGAAATTAAAAAATATAATCAAGTGGTGGTGCATAATTGTTATGCCTCAATATATCTATGAGAATCAGTATACTTACAGGCCAGTCAGAACCAAATGCCAACTGTGCATTGCTAGCCAAGAGTGACTGGAATAAATAAGATCCCTTCTGAGCCCTGTCTATCCCAAGTTTTTTCGTTGCAGACTCAGCGTCATCCAAGAGGTGCTCCGGCTATATTGAGAATTGGTGTTTGAGTATTAAAACAAATTTTATCCACAGTAAAAAAGGAATAACGATAGTTGCTCAGAGGTTTGAGAACTACTAAGTCAAAAGAAGGGGCAAAAGAAGAAAAATAAAAGAAAACCGATCTCATCCACTCAAGCCATTTTAAAAAAATATATTAAGTAGATAAATTATTAACCAACAACGTGGGGGAACTATGTATGAAAGAAGAAAAAACTTCATCCCTATGTAGAAAGTGATACAAATGTCATTACATGTGATCCCACTTTCAGTGTGCATAGATCTATGCCTCTCTCTTGTATTTACAATTGAACCAGAATTCCCCAACCCAAGCTCCCACACACACTCAGAGAACAAGCTTAAATAAATTTTTAAAATTGCTAACCATAAAAAATAAACAGGGTAGCAATTTGAAAAAAGGTAGCTACACTCAGATGCAAATGATCGGAATGCTGTTGAAATGAGAACTTTATGTCAGTACATATAATTCCCACAAATCACCATGCTAACAGCCCCATTACCCTAAGAAACATTAATCAAAAAAGGAAAAGACTAGTGTGATCATACCTGTACAGAAGCAACAATCCCTAGTTTACCAAACCGGGCTGGTGACCCAGGTGCCAGATGCTGGGCATGCTCAATCTGAAAGCATTATTAGCTCTATCATTCATTTTGAAAGGCAAAAGGAAAAATTAAAAGGAAAAAAACATGTGAAAACTTATACTATTGATACTGTTGAACCATCATTTTTTCTGAGCAAAAATCTTTACCCTGAATCTTCGATCCCTCACTCCATTCCTAGAAACCACTGACTCATACATGTCAAGGATCAAGTCGTTAGCTTTATCACCTATAGCATGAATAGCAACCTGAAAAAGTATAAAGAACATTTTAATTTTTTGTAAGTGCAATTACATTTACAGTATGTAGAGATGGATTCCAAAGAGATGGGACAACACCTGAAGCCCAAATCTATCTGACTCCAAGGTCAGGTTGAAGAGGCTTTCATTATCTGTCACTTGTAAGCCATAATTATGAGGCTCATTGGCATATGGCTACATAAGTTAAAAGACAAATATCAGGAAAATAATATATTGACTGGGTAAGTAAAAAGAGTTACTTCATATAACAGATGAAGCAGTCGTATGAGGTGAATTAGATAAGCTCACTAAAACAGAATTCCTGCCCTCTTAACACCACTTCACCCACCACCCTCCCCCTNAGATGCCCAAGTACCATCATTCTCACCTCATAAAACAGTGCGCTATTAGAACCCAAAGACCCATCAGCAAAAGCTTTAACACCACCCAAGTAAATCCATTGGCTCATGCCACGGCCAGCTTTGTTAATAAGATCCTAAAAAGGAAAACACAACTCTAAGAGAAACACTAAACAAGGAGAAAATTAAAGCATTCACTCAAGTTAGTAACTAGGTTAACTAGATAAAAAAATATATATCTTGAAAGCAAATCACCCACTGTGAAAACCATATATAGTGACATCTCTGCTAGATCAAACAAAAGATATAAGAATCCAGAACATTTTGCATGAATAAAAAAAGTAGCAACACCAAAAGTATTCACTGCAGGAAAGAAAAGAAAAGAAGAAAATGGATTATTAAGTAATACACATTTCAAAATAATCATCCGTTATAAATCACTTTGAAGAGGAGAATCATTCTATTATAAAGGCAGATATTCATTCGTCAACATAAAGGCCAAATATGTGAACAATCATTCTTAACATCATTAGGTTGAGAATAAAGTATTAAGTAACATTAAATCCAAAAAAAACAACCAATAAAAATTCATACAAGTAAACGTAGCCAAGTCTCCAATGGAAAATATAAGCACACCCTGACCATCATCTTCCCTGAAGAATCAGCCCATTGATAAACATCTGCAAAAGGTAAAAAATGAGAAAACAAAATAAACAAGCATTTTAAGGAGCATGATTAATTAAAAATCTTAATATATATGGCCAAAGTTAATTTCAATTAGTGAATTAGTGAAATTACACAAACTACAATAGGTGCATCTTGATGTTCCATGGATGTAATAAACTTTTTTGCTGTAAATAACTGTCTAACTGAACCAAGTCATCTTTTTTGAGAATATCGTTTCTAAACTCTTGATATTTGATCACAAATGGTATTTAAGAATTGACGTAAATTTGGTCATCATTTTGGTAACGATGACAGTGATTCCATTTTACATGACCAACGAATTCAAGTGAACTGAAAAACTAGAAGAATAATGTTTCAACTCATAGGACATCCAACAAACCCTTAAGAACTTTAATGGAAACCTGAAAAATCTTCCCAGGAGAGCTTTGCTGACACCCCAGGGAAGTATCTACCAAAATCAACAACAGTTGTCACACCCCTCATCAAGGCAAGATTGCTGGCTCTATGTAAAGCTTCCCTCCGCTCCTCTACTGAGACCTCTGGAATGGATGGAAGGAGAAGTTTCATTGCAGAATCAATCAGCAATCCAGTAGGATCTGCAATTGATGACTTGGAACATAAGTAATTTATTGCGCACCAATTACTTATAACTTATCTAAAGATGTAAACAACCTATAATAGATGACAAGGCAAAGGAATTGGATCTACTTTGGGATATAACTAAATTTTTAGCTTTTTAAAGATAATTCCTTATAGTGCTAATCATCTCTACAGGGAAAGTTATGAATTGAATTTAATACGTTTTTTTTCTTACGGTGTGAATCTGGATATGATGAACTTCTTATCCATCATATGTGTATTTTTCTTCCATTTATATTAATGAATGTTTTGTTAAAAATAAAAATAGAAAATGAAAAATAAATATAACAGTTGTCAAAGGCTTCCACATAAATCTTTGGTCCTAACTATGACTCCATTGCCAACTCAAAGCCTATGATTTGTAGGCACAATACAAATGCCATGTTTCAACTCAAAATGAGTTGTTGAACATGGCAATGCCAAAAGATGAACAGGCATATTTATAAATGTTTTTTCTGAATTTATTGTAAAAAACATATATAATTTAGTAAGTTCAACAATCAGTTGCTTGAGCAAGGGCTTCTACTAGTTAAACAATTACAGGCATAACAATTATGTATTTTTCTAGTTTCATTGCCGAAATGATTGACAGTATCAACATTTTGTACTTTTCTTGAGTAAATCAAGGAAATTATTTTTCATACAAGTTTGGAAAATGGGTAACACATGTGTCATGCTCACAAATTCCCAACACCCCAGACATTGAAAGAAGTGTAAACCGTAATTTAAACAACTACTCCATGTGAATTGTTATATCCAAAGAATCGCAAAGATTGAGGATGGGCCAACTGAAAGGATCTAAGACATATAAATGAAGTTAATTAATACCTCTGCTGGTGGTTCTCATAATAGTTCCACCATTTGGATCTTCTGATGAATTTGTAATCCCTGCCAACTTGAGTGCCACTGAATTAGCCAAGCCCATATGGCCATCCATCCTCGATAGCCAAACCTGCAAAAGAAATCATAGAAATAAAATTAATACACTATTGTTGATATTATCAAAAGCACCCAAAATCCATTTATTTATGACTTACAGGATTATACGGTGTAATATCGTCAATCCAAGAAGCCAATGGCAATTCCCCTCCCCATAGGTCATTGTTCCATCCACCACCCAAAATCCAGGAACCTTGTTTTGCATCTGATTTTTCATTTTTTTTTTCTTCAAAGATGAGGTTAAAAAATTCTATACAATTTGACAAACATAATAATTTTTTCTTTTATAAAAAAACCTAATTATCAATGGCTCTTCCAGACCATTCACTTTATCAGAGTCATGTCAATGATGCTCTCTCTCCACAACTACTTTTAATGATTAAAAGTGATTTTTACCACAATTTTAGTCATTATGCTCCTGCTCCAGAATTACTTTTGCAGATGATTAGGCAATCAACAAAAACATCAAAGCAGGGATTACACCACCTTTAAGCTCTGCATCTACATTGACAGTATAGTAGTTTGAGTTTTACTTTCATATACTTCAGACTTATAACAAGAGCCTATTACTGGTCAACTAGGAGGACTAAATGGTCAATGTCCTAAATGTGCATGTACATATAACTAGATCTACAATGAGACCCCATGTATATTGCACAAAAGAAACCATACCCATTAAGAAACAAATACAAGGATTTTGCATTTTCTAGATGAAAAGAAAATATCAAGATGAATAGCCAATACAGCTAAGACGAGGAGTAACCTAAACTGGCAAAGACCAGGAACCATTAAGAGCAGAAGACTTCCAAGTCGCAGAAGTGCAAATAACTGCCAATAAATGATTTTAGTCAAATTAAAAAATTTCATTGAATAATACTGGAACTATTTTGTTCAAAGGAACAAAAGTAAGCAGGCACTTATGTTCTAAATTTGTGTAGCTTCCATATTGCCCATCCTAAATTTTGGTAGAACGAATTCATAATGACGACACATGAAAACGACACCAATGGTACCGTTATTTCTTGAATAACAACTGGAATTATAAAAGTATTAACTTAGTTAAGAACATCACTGGCAAACTTTCAAAAAAGCTCATTCAAATATTTTGACACACTTTGTGCATTTTGTAACTCAAACAAGAATATGAATTGACATCTGTAGCCATGACATTTTTAATTGTAAAAAACATAAAAAGGCAGGGAACTGACTTCCCACTGCTTCTTTGACCCTCCTCACAAATTCATCTTTTTGATTGATGCCACGTAGTTCCACACGCACCATCTGTTTTTCATTGGTAACATTTCAATCTATATATAGAAACTTCAATAAGGAAAAGAAAATGAGATCAATAAGAGTTCACTTGGTTATTGTACAAAGGTTATGCTGCAAACATTTTGAGAAAAATATAGAAGCATAGTTGGAAATCACAGTTCAAATAGCCATGACACATTGAAGCTGTTGAATGAAAATTTCGGACAAAAAAAAATGAGTATAAAAACCTGAGTGTTCAAACCAGTTGAAGCCAGACAGTCAATAACAGATGTATTGAAATATTCCAAGAAAACAAACACCCACAAAAACATATTGTCCTCTGCAATGTACTCCATTTTTTTCTCATTTAATGAAAGTATGTTTCTTATAAAAGAAAAGAAAAACAATTCAGGGTTATATGATTAATGTATCTTTTTGCTTTTTCTATCCAATGATGAATGTATCATATTCTCACCCTATTTTCTCAACACCAAAGATGTGCTTTATGAATTCATTCTTAATCAAAATGTTTCAGTAGAAAAAGTACATTCTCAAGGACAAAAAGAGCATAAATATTAAGAACAAAACCAATTTTACATATGGTGCTTCTACCATACCTGAAGTCCACCAAAAATCAGATGCACATGGGAATCAATAAATCCAGGAACTACAATCTTTCCCCTAAGATCTAACACTTTAGTCCCATGCCCAACCATATCCTGCATTAAAATGAATAAACTCATAAGAGAAGGGTATTTTTACGAGTTACAACTTACTATTTCTGTTAACTAACAGAAGAATTCATACAATGCAAGAAAAAGCTAGAAGGTGTGCATCGTAAGTAAAAAGAAAATTAAAAAACCAGAAAAGACTCTACCTGCATGGGCCATCCAAAACCCATTGATAGGCAACTGAAATCAGACACAAGAAACCTAGTGGTCAACATTAACAGTAAGGCACCAATCAAGCTGTTTTGACAACAAGAGACAGAAAAGTGTCTGGTACTTGGAAAGGTGAGGTGGAAAAATGCAAAACAAAGTCCTTTTTACTCTTTGATGAACACCCCCACCCCCC
>QANW01012586.1:205287-220082 GCA_003254865.1 Dryas drummondii
GGAGAAACCCCCCCCCCCCCCCCCCCCGCCCCAATAGAGTGATATAATATATATGTAGAGAGAGAGAGAACATGTCTTTTTAAAGCTGTTCTTCTACTGTCTCTGAGAATTAGATGCCAACAAGAACTGAGAAACAATTTGAACAAAAGGACAGGAAACACCATTCTCACTGAAGTATCCATTAGTCTAAAATCATAGTTACCTAAAATGCACATTGTGGTTTGCAGAACAAGAACGGGAATGTGGTACACCACCTATCAAGAACGGGAATGTGCCACACCACCTATCTATGGGCATGGGACAATGGGGGTGCCCTCAAATCAACCTTCACAGATTGCATCGGAAGATCCTGAATGAAGATCTTCCTGACTATGGCAGTAAAACAATCCTTTAGCTGGTTATTCTGGACTCTGAATGAAGATCTTCCTCAAATTCTGTAAGTATCAGAAGAGTTTTAGAGGTAACCTTGACACATATCTCAGTTCCATGCAGCGAAAGAATGTCTTTACACATTTTACCACACTAGATATCTAAAATCAAGTTGAACAACTTAAATGACGATAATATGTGTTTACTTCACATCACTCCCAATTGTCGAGTTGAATATAAATCCAATCGAGAAGCCCCTATGCATCATATTCTTCAAAGCTTATTATAACATCAAAAACTCATACAATCATACTAATTATACCTATGTTCTCTAGCCTCACAAATTTAGTAAACCCCCATTCAACAACATTCCCAAACACAGTTTATGGTTGACCATTTATGAAAATGGATTTTCCCAGAGTTATATTTCATCATATAAACTCACCTGCGAACCCCTACTTTCAGAAATTTTTGGACTTAAAACACAAGATATTTCCATTTTAATAGAATCTTAAAAACCCACTCAAACTCTAATTTTGACTCTCCTAGAATTCGTAACATATCATCTTTTACATGATTTCCACACGGTAACAATCACTTGAAAATGTCATAACTTTTTTAAAAAGGACAGTACCCAGCTAGCTATATAAGCTTCGAATGATTCTACGTGCTTATAAAGTGCTATACTTCTTAAATCTTTTCAGCATGAAAAATTTCCAAATATATTAAATTGCATCAACAGAATAAAAGATATAGCCTCTCAAGCTGCAAGCTTAGAACTTTAGAAGCATCACAAAAACCCACCAAGATATTTATATGCTTAAGGTCCAAAGAAAGGCACGCCTTTAAACTTCAATGTTATGGAGTTTCTATGGATGACATCCAATATTGACCTCATCATGCAAGCATAGACAAAGGAAGAGAGTAAAGCATTAGGACGAGCAGATGGCGAACCTGAATGGAGGAGTAGTTTCCAACCCGGAGAACCCTTCCGTTGCGAACGGCCATGGAATCGGCGAAAGGGAGAGACTCGTCACTCGTGTATATCTTCGCATTACTCACCACCAAGTCCGCCATTGGAGACCTCCACCTCAACCACTCTGCAAAAATTTCAAGTAGTCAAAAACTGAATTTAAACCCAAAAAGAAAATGTAAAACTGAACGAGTGCGAGTTACTGTGGTTGGGATTGAGAAGCGGAAGAGAGGCCATGGTGGCGAGGACGAGGGCTACAAAAGCCGAGACGAGTATGAGAGAATTCATATTGGAGCAGAGGATAACCAAACTGAAACAAACAAACTGAACAACTTCAGAGTTCAGACTTCAGGAGGAAATGTTGCCAACGAACGACTCAGCCACACGTGACCCACCACGTGAGTTAGATGGTAAAAACATGAGATTATTTTATGGGAATTACTTTGGTCGTGAGGTTTGAAAACCTTCTTAAACTAAGGTGCTCATGTAGACCACTAATTCTTTGACACCTGTTTGAAAAATAATAACACAAAAGGCCCTAACAGCACTACTACAAAAAGCATCTTCAGTGGCGAACAGAGCTGGCGGATTAATGTAGTCCGACGCGAATGCTACTTTATTCCTGACGGACACATAAAACCGCCAAGATTACTCATACGTGGCGGTTATATCCGCCAAGATTAAATAAATGGGAAAATTCTCGCGTTCAGAAGGCTCGTTGACGGTCAAACTCAATCCTGGCAGATTAGACCGCCATCATATTTAATCCTGGCGGTCCAAACCGCCAGGATTGCTCTAACCTACTTACACTGTGCGGCCTCCCCCCCCCCCCTTCTTCCCTTTCATTTCACCGCGTTTCTTCTCCTTCTCCTTCGCGTTCTTTCTTCTCCTTCGCCAGTTCGCCGCCTCCTGCAACTTTAAGTGTAAGTTCTTCTTTCTTCTTCCCTTCTTCTTTTCTTCTTCCCTTCTTCTTCTTTTCTTCTTCTTCCCTTCTTCTTCTTCGTAATATCTTCTTATTTTATTTATTTTGTTGGATTATCTTCTTTTCAGGTGCGGCCTTTGGAACTCCATCGGGTGGGGTTTGATTTGGGTCTTCCTTCGTTTGAACACGATTTCAGGTTAATTTTTGGTATTTTTGTGTTGATTTTGGGTCTGATTTTAGGGTTGATTTTTTGTCTGATTTTGGTGCAGATTGGTTGATTTTTAAGCCTTTGGAACTCAATTGTAGCGAGATTGGGTGCGATTTGAGGTTGATTTTTCAGTTCAAACAGATCTGATTTTGAGTTTCTGATTTAAGATTTTGGGTTTCAAACAGATCTAATTTTGGGTTTCATTTTCTCTTTTTTATTTCAAGTTCGATCTATAACAAAGATCGATTGGTGTTTCATTTTGTGCATTCTTTGATTTTTAGGTTGATTTTTCAGTTTTGCCTTTGATTTGGGTCTGATTTTTTGTGTTTGATTTAGATCTAAACTATGATTTTTTGTGTTTTATTTTGCAGGCCAACCCTTTGGTGCAGCAAGGTTTGGGCGGAGATTGTGATTTGGCAACAAGGTTTTTCTATGTCTTGGATATTTGTTTTTTGTGGTTGTATGTTGATGTGTTGTAGTTAAAAATTTGTTAGAGCTAGAAATATGTTAAAAATTATTTATGCTTAATTTAATTGATATATATTTATGTGTTAGATTTGTGTTTATTTTGTCATATATTGCATGTTAGTGTTAATATATTATTAGGGTAGTATGAAAAATATTAATTATTTAGCTAACATACTTATTTAACTTTAAAAATTCATGTATCAATCTTAAAAATAAAAATTATAAGAGAAATTAATTTATTAATTTGTTCCTCCTAATTTATTAATTTGTTCCTCCTATTAATTTGTGAATTTAATTTATTAATTTATTCCTCCTAATTTATTAATGTGTGAATTTAATTTATTAATTTGTTCCTCCTAATATATTGGATGTTTTTTGAATTTAATCTAATAGGTATGGATAGGTACGCCTACATGATAGGGATTGAAAGATTGTAGGCGTTAGGGTCTAGAGTTTTCATCTAAGAGTCGCGTAATATCTTGTGATTATTATGAGGTAAAGCATGGATAGGAGTTGGTTGACGATACCACGACAGTTAGAGGCATACGTAAATGGAATCAATTTGTTTTTGGATCAAGCGGTTGCGAATAGTGTTGGGCCAGATAAGTTCAAATGTCCTTTTAAAAAATGTTGCAATGGATATACCTTTAGAAGACAAACTATTGTGGATCATCTTATTTGGCATGATATGGATAAAGATTATAAAAAAGCTTGGTGGCGACATCATGGGGAGCCTAACATTGGAGAGCCAAATTTAAGGATGATAGAAGATGATGTAGGAGGAGAGATGGATGGTATGCACGATTTTCTTAATGACATATTTGGTCAACCAGTAACGGAAGAAGAGGTCGGGTAGTCGACACAACCCTCTATTGTGGATGGGCGTCCAGCAGAGGCTGAAAGTTTTTTCAAGTTGCTTGAAGAGGCAAATCAAGAGTTGTATCCTGGTTGTAAAGAGTTTAAGAAATTGGAGGCCGTTGTAAGATTGTACCAGATTAAGTGTTTAGGGAGTTTGCCTGATAGTTTATTCACTACGTTACTAGAATTGGTAAAAAGAATGTTGCCTGATGGAGATTGTTTGCCTGAATCTTGTTATAAGGCAAAAAAACTTATAAATGGGTTGGGTCTCACGTATGAAAAGATTGATGCATGTCCTAATGATTGCATGATATATTGGAAAGAAACCTCAAAATTGACTACATGTTCGGTGTGTGGCAAATCAAGATATAAAGATAACAAGGAAGATGATACTTCTAGAAAGAAAGTCTCAGCTAAGGTTATGTGGTACTTCCCTCTAAAGTCGAGATTGAAGAGGTTTTATATGTCGAAGCATATTGCTGAACATATGAGGTGACATGCAACTGAATGTCCCAAGGATGGGTTTATGAGGCATCCATCAGATTCTCCGGCATGGAAGCATTTAGATACTCTGTACCCTGAGTTTGCGTCAGAAATTCAAAATGTGCGTTTAGGGCTGGCAAGTGATGGATTTAATCCTTTTGGACATATGAGTAATGCCCAAAGCACATGGCCTGTGGTGCTTTCTGTTTACAATTTGCCCCCATGGATGTGTATGAAGTAACTAAATTTATTATTGTACCTGTTGATTCCAGGACCGAGAAGTCCTGGAAATGACATTGATGTGTATTTGCGACCACTAATTGATGAGTTGAATGAGTTGTGGGAGGTTGGCACTACCACGTATGATGTGTTTGCAAACCAAAATTTTACGATGAAGGCTGCTGTGTTATGGACCATTAGTGATTTTCCAGCTTATGGAATGTTGTCTGGATGGAGTACTAAGGGATATAAAGCATGTCCGCATTGCATGGATGATACTGTATCAAAACATGTGCCTGTGAGTTGTAAGATTTGTTATTTGGGGCATCGAAGATTTTTATCAATTGGGCATAGGTTTCGAAAGGAATAAGCAACATTTAATGGTCATCGAGAAGATCGTCATGCACCAAGACAGTTGAATAGGTTACAATGTCTTGAACAACTATCTAGTTTGAGGTTCACTTTTGGAAAGCATGACCAAAATGCTCATGTTGGACAAAGAAGACGAAGGCCTTCAATTTCTAGAAGTAATTACGGTCAGTGGAGAAAGAAAAGCATATTTTTTGAACTACCCTATTGGAGGCATCTTTTGATCAGACACAATCTCGATGTCATGCATATTGAGAAGAATGTATGTGATAATGTGGTTGGAACATTGTTGGATATTGCGAAGAGGACAAAGGATGGATTGGCTACACGTGCAGATCTTGAAGTCTTGAATATAAGACCTAGTCAACACCCTCGCAGAAAAAGAGATAAAACATTTTTGCCCCCGACAATATTCACATTGAGCAAAGAAGAAAAAAACCTCATTTTGCAAAGTGTTGTCTACTATTCGAGTTCCTGATGGATATTCAGCCAATTTGTCTCGATGTGTGAATGTGAATGAGAGAAAAATAAATTGGTTGAAAAGTCACGATTGCCATGTTTTAATGCAACAATTACTTCTGCTTGCGATACGTAGTGTGTTACCCAAATCTGTAACTATGGTTTTACTAGAGTTGAGTGCAATCTTTAGACAGTAGTGTAGCAAGAAGGAGACTGAGGTGGCATTCAATCAACTAAACTCTAGAATTGTATTAACCTTATGTTAGATGGAGAAGATTTTCCCTCTTTCATTTTTTGATGTCATGGTGCATCTCCCAATTCACTTGGCAAATGAAGCTGCTATTGCAGGACCAGTTCAATATAGATGGATGTATCCCATTGAACGGTAATGGTCTTTCCTTATGAACAGTACTTAGCATTCATTTTAGTTTTGATTCTCTAATTTTTTTTTTCATGTTAAATATTGAAGGTATTTGCAAACACTGAAACGGTATGTGCGAAATAAGAGTCATCCTGAAGATTCTATTGCTGAAGGGTATTTGGTTGATGAGGGTTTATCTTTCTGTTCCATGTACCTTAGAGATGTTGATACTCATCGTAATCGTACGGGTCGAAATGCATATGGTATTGGACGTGGAATATGTGGTGGGTTATCAATTTTTGACTCCACAGGTCAATATTTGGGTTCAGGTGAAAATGTGGAGCTTGATCTAAATGATAGGAATCGATGCCACAGATACATTCTTGATAATTGTGATGAAGTAATCCCTTTTAGAAGGCAACATGAGGACTTTTTGAGAGATAAACATCGAAGGGAAATGTTCACTAGGAGACAAATCATGGAGATAAGTAAAAATGAATTTCCTGAATGGTTCAAGAAACATGTAAGAATTCAATTACTAAGTTTCTACATCATGTTTGTAATATTAATTTTCAACTAATGTTTCTACATCATCTTTTTCACAAATTAATGCAAGGTTTTATGCTAATGATCCGTTGATATCCGATGACTTGCATTGGCTTGCTAATCCTCCTCGCACACTTGTGACAAGAAATACAAAAGCCACACTATTAATGGTTTTAGATTTCGAATAAAATCAGTGGATGATAAACATAAGAATCATAATTGTGGTGTATTTGTACCTGCAAATATTCTTGTGGTGTTGGACAAGTTAATTGCTATGGTGTTGTCACAGATATGTTTCTGGTTAGATATTGTGGTCCCACCGAGGCAGAAGATGTGGGTCGTTGTGTGATGTTGTTTAAGTGTGATTGGGTTGATAGTGGAAGTCCTAGAAGTATAAAGACAGATCAATATGGTTTTACCTTGGTGAACTTTAATCGATTGGGATTTAGGGATGATCCTTTCATATTAGCTTCACAAGCAATGCAAGTATTTTATGTTCCAGATTCAATTGAAACAGATTGGCATGTAGTGGTTCGAACGCATCTGAGGGATTTTTTTGATGTATTAGAAGATAAAGATACAATTGATGATTATGCCATACCAAATCGGATGATCGGGTACTTGACAATGAAGATATGCAAACAAGGGTTGGCGTGGAAGAGACCTTTTGATGAAGCATTACCTTTGCCCACTGAGCTGGTTGATTCAATTGCTGACGATGAGCTTGATGATGATATGGATGCTTAAATTATTATTATTATTTTTTTTTTGTGTAAGATCCCGTATTTTTCAAGGAATTATTTTAAATATTTTGCGAATTTATTTTAAGGATTTTGGGAATTTATTTGGAAATTTA
Organism: Dryas drummondii; assembly: GCA_003254865.1. Classification (NCBI taxonomy): domain Eukaryota; kingdom Viridiplantae; phylum Streptophyta; class Magnoliopsida; order Rosales; family Rosaceae; genus Dryas; species Dryas drummondii. The sequence continues at coordinate 212,379 of QANW01012586.1, forward strand.
AAAGGTTTTGGTTTAATTTTTGTTTTAAATTGGGTTTGACCCAAAGTTGACTTTTAAAACTAATAGACTTTCGTCTTTGACTTTGGGCATGTTGGAAAGGTCTCGAGTCCATGAGTTCGTAGACATGCGGCATGCGCCAATCGGAGCTACGGTTTGAAAGATACGGACATTTGAAAGGAGGGGCAATTTTGTAATTTTGTAGGAGTGGGTTTTAAATACCCAAAATCCAGAAATTTCTGGACACTCTCTCTCCTCTCTCCCCACGTCTCCCTTCTCTCTCTTCTATCTCTCTCTCCGACTGCCCTCTCCCCTCGGCAGTCTCGCCGTCCGGCCACCCCTCGACCAACGGCGGACACCAGGGAGTTCCTCTTGCCGTCGCCGACCTCTAGCGGCCGTCCCCATCGCCGACCGACCATCGTCGACGAAGAAATGACGCGAGACAGAGAAGACGCTCTCGTCGGCGATTTGCTCTTTCCGGCTACGACGCGACACCGGACCCACTGGGTCTTGATCCTCTCGCTGTGGCGAGTTCAGCCATGGTACTCCCATGCTCCGATGATGCTCCATGGTGGAGCAATGAGCTCGAGAAGGCCAACGCAGTCGCCAACTTTCGCCGTCGATTTCGACGTTTCCGGCGAGATTTGGCCATCGACCCAGTTACGAAAATTGACCCCCTAGGTACGGGTTATCTTTCCCCTAAGGTGTGTTTTCCCAATTCTGAGAAATTGAAAATTTGATTTTAGGGTGTTTGTTATATTTCGAATTTTTTGAAATTGGACTTGAATTTGAATTGATTTTGTGCAATTGAAGGTTGTATTATGCAATTAGGATTGTTTGGAGTTGAATTTGGGAATTTCTAGGTTTGTACCGCCGCTGCCACCGTCGGCTCCGCCACTCGTGGCGGCGGGTTGGATGGTTTTTCGGATTTTTTCCACTTCCTTAGGATCTTAGTAGCTTAATTCTAGGTTCGGTGACTATTTGGAGTTATTTTTGTGTATTGTTTATGGCCGGGCAGCCATCATGTGTGGTGGTTGGCCACTCGTTTCGGTTGTTTAACAGCTAGTTGAAGAATTCTGGTTATATATTTAAGTTGGTTGTCTGGTCTTAACAGGTAAACGGGCTCGAAATATCTCATTTCCGATGACGTTATGCTGTCGGATTTGGTATCTGAGCAATGATACCGTGAAGGGTATTTTGGTCTTTTACGTAGTTAAATTGTGAGTGAAACTTATCAGGTTTTTAATGTAGAGTACCGTTAATAAATTGTCGGTTTGTGTGATTTGATGCTTTATGTTAGAGGAAGCTAAATATAAGATTTAAACCATGAAAAGGAATTGACGAAGATTAAGACTAAAGGATTAAGTGGGAATTATATAGATGCCATGACGATAATTGCTGAACTAGAGAAGAAAATGTTCATTGTTGAGGTATATGAGTAAGGATTAAGCAATTATTATACAGTAGACTGTGAGTAGACTTTGTTTTGTAAACGTTTTTATGAAGTTTCACGATTTAAACTCTTATTTGTTGCCTTGAGTTTTATTTGGAGTTGTTGAATGATGAATTTGATTTTGATATTAAAAGGTTTATGGTTTTAAGAGCTATATTATTTTGAAAGGATTTATTAATCGCATGATTTAAGGATTTGTGAAAAGCTTAAGAAATCGTAATTTGCTGATTTTATCCATTTACAAGAATGGTTTTAGAAAGTAGCAGAGCGATTTTTCAAATCGCCATATAAGTACCCTCACCCACAAGTACAGATACAGATAGGTCTTTGGGACCCATCACGGCACACACATAGGCTTTGGGCCGTGTGCCGGGATGCCTCGCCCTTTGGGGGCAGTCTATGTGCACGTACGACACTTGGCTTATTGTATGACAGCGATTCGACGGTACAAGAGCCATCATAAGTCCACTTGTATGACGGTGATTCGACGGTACAAGGGACACCCTAAATCCACTCGCATGACGGCGTTGCGACGGTGCGGGTGGAAGGGCAATCTACGTGCACGTATGACACTTGGGCTTCTTGTACGACGACGATTCGACGGCACAAGGGCCACCTTAAGTCCTCTTGTATGACAGCGTTGCGACGGTACAAGGGACATTGTAAGTCCACTCGCATGACGGCGTTACGACGGTGCGGGTGGAAGGTTGTGTGGACGGTCCACTTGGTGCGACGGTCTTGTACGGTACCAATGTGGAGCCTGTCAATTGGGTGCTTATATGGCCAACGTTTCCACTAAAAACTTTATTAGATAAAAGTAATTCTTGTTTTTAGTTATTCTCTATCAGTGCAAGACTCAAAAATAAGTTTTACCAAGAAATTTTATAAGATATAGCATTTCTATTGCTTCCCAGTATTTTCTATGTTCAAAAAGGAAATTTCAAAGTCGAAGTTATTATAAAGAATCTTTCTATTGGAATTATGTTGATGATGTAAGATTTTTGTTAAGTTGTGAAAGAGTTATTACAACGAATATTTGATATATTTCTTTCTTTTGATCATTTGGGAAAAGTATCAAAACGTATTTTAAAACTAGGTGGATTTCAAAGAGCGACGTGAGTGAAATTAGATAGTCTATTTTGTTGCTTTGTGTGCTTGTGTGCATTCGTTTGCTAGGATTTGGTTTGGCTAGGACTTGGTAAAGTGTAGGCTTGATTCTTAAGGATGGACTTTGATGAACGAATTATGCATTGAGGTTATATGTTAGAAAGTGAACGATTCGAGATTGAGGTTAATAGTTGACGTTTAGGCATTTGAATGGCATAACGTTTATTATTATTTTTGGTGGGATTATGATGTGAATTTGAGGAATTACATTTATCTTGATGCTTGGATATTTGTTGATGAATTTGTGATGTGATTGAGTAATTATGGATACTCTTGTGGATTACTTTGAGTATGGAAATTGAGGATATTAATGAGGCTAATTATCTCGTCATTTCACTCATACGAGCTCTAGTGAGCTTACCGGGTTTGTTGTACCCAGTGCACCATGGATGTGGTGTAGGGTTTGTGTTTTGCAGGTTAAGCAGGCTGAGGAAGCAGTGGGGAGAAGACGAGGCAGTGGGACCCATTCCATTTTGATTTATATGATTGATCTTATACAGTGAATTTTATATAAATGTTTTGGGCTCGCACTCTGATTTATTAAACGTATTTATTTATTATATTAAGCGCATGGCCCATTCTTTGAAAAGAGGTTTAAAGGACAAAGTTTCAGTGTATTTTTGGGCCTTAGGATCGGGGCGTTACATTTTGTGTTGTTTTGTAATTAAGAACTCTTATGTAATACTTTTTTATTAGTGAAATTTTTTTGTGCTGGACTAGGTTCCGTGGTTTTTACCTTTCGAGGGTTTACACATTAAAATATATTTGTGTGTTTATATACTGGTTTTATAACAATTTATTTTTATTTAATTAATTAATATTTATGTAGTATGTATTTGGTGGTGTATATATGTGTATATATATATATAATTTATTTAGATGAGTGATAATGAAGAACAACATATGGATGAGCACCACGATGAGCAGGTTGAGGCTAGTTCAAGTGGTAAGCTATAGTTTGTTTATATAAAGTTTTTATTTATTCTATTATTTACAATATTTTTGTCATTTATGTATATTAATTTGGATTAATATGTAGCAATGCCCCAAAGGAGAAGACATGGTCCCAGAAAGATTAAGTGGGCTGGTAAAGATCATAGGGGAAAAAAATATTGTGAATTTAGTCTGAGCGGGAAGTGTATTTCTCATAATAGTATAGAGTTTTCTAAGTTTATATCTTATGAAGTAAAAGATCCCAATAATGTTCCTCTAGTGCATGATTGGAGATTGGTTGAAGAAAAAACAAAGAACACTTTGTGGGACAGAATATGGGTATCAATTTATTTTTTAAAAATATTATTAAAAGTAAAATATCTGCAAATATTTACATATAATTGTTTTTTTTTTTAATTTTATGGATGTAGGGCACTATTACTTTTCGTAATGAGGATTTGGTAAAAATACCCGTGATTAAGACCATGACTTTGGCCATTGCTGAACATGCTTATAAAGAATACATAGCATATTTGAAAGGGAAGTACTACACGGGCTGGACAGGCCAGCATCGGTTGAGATGTCCCCTTAATGTAGATCCTGTGCAGTGGGCGAAGATGGTGGAACATTGGGATAACCCGAAAACTCAGGTGACAATCTTTAATCAAATATTTAATAATACTAGTATGTGCAATTATGACTAATTTATATTATGTTTGACTTTTTAGGAGATAGCTGTGAAAAATAAAGCTAATCGTTCTCAACAAACAATGAGCCATACATCAGGATCGTGGACATTTGAACGTTTTCGTGAAGATTATGTGAGTATAGTTAATTTTTTTCATCATATTGAGTTACAATTTTTTTTAATTAGGGCCCATAAATATGTTCTAAATTATTTTTTTTAATGGTTTAAATTTTTAGAAGAAGAAGCATGAAGTTGAACTCAATCCCGTTACTTTCTTTCGTGTCACCCACACACGCAAAGACAATAGTTGGATTGATGCGCCATCGGAGCAGAGAGGGGTAAATATATATATATTTTTTTTCCATAATGTGTATTTTATGTTCTTAAATTTTACTTACAAATTTATCTAAATATTTGTGAAAGTTTAATTTAGGTGATCTATTCACTCAATTAACTTGATTAATTTCACTTTCAGTGATCGGACCCCAATTTTTGGTTTATGTGATCACTCACGAACTAGTCAACCAAACACAACTCAGACGGTCCAGTAACAGAAAATATGAAACTCCATATTGACTTCTAAAAACCAAAAATCACTTCAGTAAACAACACAAATCAAACACATCAAGTATCAAGTGACATTCTATACACTCAGAGGATCCATCACAGTAGGCATCCCAGTGTTATCCACAACTACAGTGGTGTGTGATTAGCTAGACAATTAAATAAGGCATATATCAATTTCCAGCATATAGCTACAGTACCGATTTGTGTTTAGATGTTGAGTGAATCAGTAATCATAACAACACAAACAAGGAAGACAAATGCACACAAGATGTTCACCCAGAAAAACCACAAAGGGTAAAAACTGGGGGTCTATCCAGCTGACCAGGCAATCCACTAAAACAGAAGTTCAATACAAAAGAGAGCACTCAGCACACAAGCTCAATCACTAAGTCCTAGACTAGGTGGCAGCTTTCTTACCCTTTTGTGCAACTTCCATACGCAAGGCAGATGGTCATTCATGAAGAAGGCAGCTCCACTCCAAGCTCATCAACCCATGGCACCAATCCGCACCAAGCTCAGTGGTTTCATCAATGCATGAACATGATATGCAAATGTAGGATTCACAAACAAAGATCAACCTTCTCAAGCTATCGGCATGAAAAGATCAATATTGAATCCTTCAACTTAAATCTAAAATGAATGTGTTTGAAGAATGTATGAAGACATTTAAGCACTCAAACCCATATAGAATTTCAGATTTAACAAAAACAAGTTCAGAAAATCTCTTTGTGATTTTTCAAGAAATAAAAACCATTTTTTGAAAATGATGAAGATGAGCACTTCACATTGAAAATACCCAGGCGTGAAAACCCCAAGAATACACGCTCTCAAAAATTGCTCATGGACGCCCACAAAAGATTTGAACCAAAAAGCCCATATACCCGTACACACTCACGCAAGAAGCATGTTCGCCCATGCCACGTGGAAGCCAATCAATGGCAGTCCACAAGAGACGGATAATGGGCATATTCCCTTTGTCCTAGAGGGGTATCCTAGTATTACTAAGGATAGAAATAATCAGCTGTAAAAAGGAATTTTTACTTTAAAAATTAGAAGTGAGGAAGATGATGAATAGTGCTGATGTGTGAAGGTGTGTGCGTGAATGGGAAAGATGCAATCAGATCTGATTGCTACAGTAGGGAAACCAACCCATGTGCAATGCACATGCATGTCTAGTACTGAACAAAACATGGGCTTTCAAGAAATGGGCTTAAAAAGCAGAGACCCGAAATGGACCCACTGTAGCGACTGTGACTTAAATAACAGTCACTGTACGTGAAAAACAGTGTTCTTTATGATCAGTGAATGACTAGTCAGTTCTTTATGATCAGTGAATGACTAGTCAAATAGGCCAAAAACTGTGATTTTCATGAAATGAATGAAGTGCAGTATACCTTGTGTCTTTGTTCATTCTTGACTTCTTCAATACAGCTGAACTTGATCCTAATCTAGCCTAGAGCTTGTGAGTGATTAAATACAATTAAATACAATTGTTTTGACAAGGAACATAGCCAATTTAACAAATCCTAGAAACTAACAATCTCCCCCTTTGGCTTTCCTTGACAAAACAACAACCCATTCACCTCACAAGGCTCTCAACACTCAGCCCAACAATGTGTTATAATGTACCTGCAAGAAGAAGTACTTGCACAACAGAAAATATGATAGTACGGCAACCAATGCAATTTAAACACAGCAAGCAATGTAGATTAAACACATACATTCTGCCCCTTTTTGTCATGGAAAGACAAAAGGACATTCCATACAAGTCTAACTCCCCCTAAATTCTAACTCCCCTAAAGACAAACTCTCCCTAAAGACAAACTCCCCCTAAATGCAACATCTCGATACCGGGCTTGCAGAATATAGATATGTAATATGAGGGACAGCTAGAGAAGAACCTAGGTATGCAGAAAAGTCTGAAATGCCCTTTAATGAACAGTAATCCAAAGTGCAGAATGGCTCTGTGAAATTTACTGTATTTGACGATTGTTAGACTAGTCAAAATGAACAAACTGCGTACTGGAACATAAAACAAAAAGATAGAGGAATCCTTAGAGAATTGGAAGCAATGACACACAAAAAAAATCTATGAGTTAGATGTGCTTCAGGGATTTTTATTTTTGACAAAACAAATGTGACAAAAACAACAAACACAAGTGAAAAGAATTAACCACCAATGTCAACACTCTCATAGATATGGAAAATGAAGATTGCAAATTTTGTGCAAGAAAATAAGCATATTTGGGATATAGGGAGGTCAATGCTAGCATGCAAGACTTGTTCAAGATGGTAAAACAATGTCAAAGACAACCAAAGAGGTTAAATAAATTTCATCCACAACAAGAGATTAGAATTTAGCCACTCAAGAGAATATCTAATTTGAGAACAAATCTTGAAAGCAAAGTTTTGCAACTCATGACAATGGCTATGAGAAAATTATTTTCATTTGTTTTGTTTAGGCACATCCCAAGTTAAGTGCAATGTTTTGGTCCAATTTTGCGACTCTTTACCCTAGAACACCATAAAAACACCTTATTTCTCCCTAGGGCCGTGACTTCTTTGGTCACACTTCCTCTTTTTTTTTTTTTGTTATTTTTGTATGATGCACATTTGTTCAAATAAGGAAAACTTAGCTTAAGATGGGTCACAAAGGAGGAATTATATTGAAGGGCTAAATTGCATCCTCAAACAAATTAACTTTGAAAAGCATTTAACAAGTTTGATTGATTATGACAAAGTGTTAAATAAAAAAGTCTCAAGGCTAACATTTGACAAGAAGGAGGGATTATGCTTATTGACATGACTCATGTTATGCAAGAACCTTTTTGAATATCAAAGAGAGTGTGACAAATAATGTTAAGACCTTTCAAAGTGGTTATTTTCTTTAAAAGAAAAA
>QANW01012600.1:0-12990 GCA_003254865.1 Dryas drummondii
GGAATTGTAAGGGACTAAAAAAATCTTATCGTTAGAAGACGTGGCGAACCTATCTGCCAAGTGCCGTGTTCTTTCTGTTACAGTTCCACAACCTATTGCACCAGTTCGAGCAGGGTCTACGAAACCAACCATGTTTACCATCTTTGATCTCTTCACAACATTGTACAAGAACCTAAAAAATATTTAGCAAGTCAAATAGCTAGCATGATTGAATAATCTCATCTTTTTTCCTGGATATTAATATGTAAAAATCCCTTATTCATTTTTTTTAGCTCATGTAAACCACAATACAGTTGGCTGATATTTCAACCATGCCACCAAATTGGGTAATATCTTCGGACAGTATGTAGGTTCTACGAGCTGCCCCAAAAACGTCCGCCTCTATTTCAAAGTTGATTGTTAATCCCTCATTCATTACATTTTGTGCATACATGCACAACAACTTCAGTGGCGTAGGCATTGCTTGCAGGTTCAACACAATTCCCTTCATCCTATCTTGCTTCTCATCTTTTGCTTTCTTCAACACAATCTTGTCCTGCCCAGCACACATCCAAAGCACATATAACATTATAAAAATTAATTGTAGGGCTGGGTTTCAATTCATTCAAACCTCAATGGAGTACTTATAATCATCAAAAATCAATATGTTGTATTAGTTGACTACTTAATTTGTACATGCAGCAGCTGCCAGCTTGCCAAGGTGTGTCGTCTATGAGTCAAATTATAAAAGAGTGTCTATGAGTCATATTCATGGTTACTTAATGAGAAAAATTAAGTGCTAGCTAGCTTTGTAGTTAATCATGTAAAAATTATAAAATATATACCTTCAAAACAATTTTCTTGTCCTGCCCAGATTCCAGGTGGACACAATCAGCATCCACATCGATCTTCTGCGTGTCTTTCTTGTCCACCTGCTGTTCAGCATTCTTCTTCATTTCCTTCTCCACATTTTCTTCAATATTGTCCTCAACTTTGTTCAGAATAAGAGTCTTCTTGACTGCATTGGTGCTTGCTTTATCAGAGCCATATCCAACAGTATGAGGAGTTGATGGAGTACCGGGATTAGGGGCTAACATCTCAGGGGTTGGTCCCTCAGCCTTGGAATTCTTCCCTTCCTCTATTTCATGAATTTTCTCCATCCAATATTTTCGTTCCTCAGCAATTATCTTCTCCCGCTCCTCTTCCATGATCTGTTTGACACTATCTCTGATTGTGTCTTTTATACTCTTTCTTGGAGGGAGCCTAAAGTAAGAACTAGGCTTTACATAACCTCCCACACCTCTAACTCGCCCCGAGTGCTCAGGGGTCCCTAATGCCATTGTTAGCACATCAGTGGTACCAGAAATAGATAATGTGCCATCAGCTACCTGTTTCTTCAAATCCTCCTGAAACAATATATGTCTTATAAATAAACAAGGACAAATAAAGTTGATTTCAAATTTAAAAAGAAGTCAACATTGTCAGATCCAACATTGGTAGGATTATAGTCAATACAATATCAGTAGCTTACTTACAATTCTGGCAGCAGTCTCCGCTACCTTTGCATTTGGGATCTTCCCACTTTTATCTTCGTGTGCTTTAATCCAAAGGGTTGCCCGATCAAACTCCGCATCAGGCATTGTTTTCAGCTTTAAAACAAACAAATGATTAACATCTTAATAAACTTGATTAACATCTTAATATATATATATATTCAACCAAGGCATTTAAAATTCACACTAACCAGTTCATCCTCCAAACCAGCATACCCTTTACGCGATAGTCTATGATGATACTCATGCTTAGATATCCTATCCACCTGTTCGTTGTGAACTTGCTGCAAAATAGAAATATTTCCACACAGTGAGGACTCTATTTACAAGTTTAAAAACAACAATTTTATAGAAATAAAACAAAAGAAAAAGCTGACATGCAGACCAGGCCAAGGATCACTTGCATGGTCATCCCAATTCAAAGTCCTGGCAGCTCACTTGCCAGGACAAAAAGGGAGGATTTAATACACATGTACAAAAACAGCTGCATTAGTTGTGAGCCAGGACAGAAAGGGAGGATTTATTACTGGTACAGTAATATGCTATCTGCATTAGTTGCACATTAATGCATATGTAGCTAACAGCTGTGAGCCTGTGACTTGAATTGTGTGGTTGTTGTGGCTGTATGTTGTGTACTTGCAGGTGCATGCATGTTTTTATGATGCACAATTTGGTTTCAATTTCTTAAACCATTTTAGAAGCCACACATTGTATTTCAAAAACTGCTATAAATATAATCTGTAACCCTATCCTACTTCAGTTACATGCATTTTCAAACATTTTCTTCCTAAACAACATGAGCCACTACTTTGTATTCAACATAAATTAGTTTAGAAGTATTTTCTTGCACTTAGAATTAACTAGTTTTGCTTGGCTGCATCTAGCTTGCCAATGTCCAATCATTCCTAAGTATGAACTTAGATGTGCTCTGAATTTGAGTATAGAATGCAAACTCACAATAGTTTATTGAAATGATTAATAATTTAATATCTGGAAAATATTTCTTTAGTCAATTAACTGATGGCAAAGTATTTGTACCTTGTTAAAGTCCAATGACAATTAAGGTAACTGTAATTGTCCTTGACTCATCAACTACCAAATATCAGTCACCTTTACTGTCTCAATTATAGGCAATCACTTCATTTCACTTTCATTTTTCATTGAGGTTGTTATTGTAATGAGTCATGACTTGAATAGTGACTGAATATAACCAACAAAAAATAGGCATAATTAATATCTTACCTCCCACTGAACCGAAATCCTAGAGTTCACAAAGACCTTCCAATCTGCCTTCTCAATAAATTCATACTCTTTAGGAGGGTCAATTAATAAATCAGGTTGGTCTTTGTAAGGGAGTACATATTTAGTAGTCAGTCTAGACTTGAATTCCCTCCACTTAGATGATGCAGATGCTAACACCATCTTCCTACATTCAGCAGGTAGCACAAAAGCCATCTACTTGCATAGAGAAACACACGTTACACAATTTACATCTTAATAAAACTGTAATTTTATAAAGTTTTAGTATGATAATGTACTAGTCATATAAATGTGGGACAAATGTTGCTTACCTCTACATTTTCCCAAATTTTGGCCTTTACATGATCATCCACTTTCTTCCAAGTGTCTATGATAATTGGGACCTTTGTACGTGCTAAAGTCCCAATGTAAGACTGCATCTCGGTCGCTGCCTTCCCATGTGGCTGCCCTTTTGCATTGAACTCCACCGCCTTTTTGACTTTCATTATTTTTCGCTTTACAATGCGAGGCATTGTAACCATCCCCCTCTTATTCTTTCCATTAACTGAGCTCTCGGTGGTGGCAGTGTCCTTTGTCACCTTCGATTGAGATGAAGTGGGCTCAGCTGCCTTTGATTTGGAGGTCTTCTTCTTGGAGGAAGCCACTGCCTTTGCACCCATTGAAGTGGGCTCAGCTGATTTTGATTACTGTAAAAAATAAATAAATAAATGATTGAAACCTATAGAATTTACTACTAAAGATTTAATTTTCAGTACCAAGTAAAAACTCATGAATGGCAGTGTCATAGAGATATGCTACATATCCTTCCAATTAGATTAATAGAACTAACCTTTACTTATCTGTAGTTTCTGCTAAATTTTGCAAAGAATGCAAAGAATGCAGTAAAGCACCTGCAAAACAATACCAATCATGGATTAAAAGCTTTATATAATCAGATACATGGATTAAAAGCTTTATATAACCAGAAAAACACTTAACCAAAAATCACACATTAAAAATAAGCACACAGTCATGGCTCAAGCAAAACAAAAAAACCAGTTACCTTAGATAAATGCCCTTTTGATACTACTGATCAATCCATATACCCTCACCATCAGGTCTAATGCAATTTGTAGGATTTTCACTAACAATGTCATCAAATGTCTCAATGGATGGAAGATCTCTGGTAAAAGGTTCATGATCCACTATAATATCCCCTAACTCATCATCATAATCGCAATCATTGTAATTTCTATCTTGGGTTGATAGAACAACAGACCATGCAGCATCTGCAGGGTCTTCCACGTAAAAGACTTGTTTGACTTGGCTAGCCAAAACAAATTGATCATGCTTGAAACCTATCCTACTAAGATTGACCAAAGTAAAGCCTAGATCATCTATTTTAATTCCATTTGTATTCTCAACCCAATCGCACTTAAAGATAGGAATTCTAAACTTGAAGTAGTCAAGTTCCCATATTTCTTGAATCACCCCATAGAAACACATATCTGTGATTATGGGGTTTTTATCTTTCGCACTAGAAATTTGCATTGTATCACCAACCCAACACACGCCACTGTTTTGAACAGCCCGAACTGCATCACGAGTCTTAGTATTAAAATGAACCCCATTAATGGAATAAGCATTAAATTTCGGGACTTCCATGCATGGCCCATCAGCTAGCCAACTCAGCGTGTCTGGTATGTCATTAGTTTCACAATTGAGGTCAGATTTAACCTGCAAGGATAAACACTCATTTACATACAAGCTAGGAATTACTTATATAGCTTAGTTCATCCTTTTAAGAAACTAACACTTACTCGATTCTTTAACCAAAGAATGAAAGTGCGATTGTGCTTATCTTGCAGCCACTTTTCATTTTTTTTGAACCTAGGATGTGTAGCCTTCAAATAGCTCATATGCTCACTACAAAAAATGTTAGAATCCTCAATTAATATTGACAGTTGTGCTACTCAAAGACTTAATTAATGAACATGAAAATGAAGTCAGATTTCCCTTACGCGATATAAGGTGTCACTTCCTTTGTATTCTCTAATACAAACAGATGGGCTTGGTCCAAAAGCTCACGATCAACCCTATGTATAGAAGCACCGGATAAGGGCTTACATTCCTTAGAAGATCCCTGATTGTGTCTTGATGGGATTCCAACAGTACTGCCACGAGAAAGATGTTCAAAGCAAAATTCCAAAGCTTCTTCAGCAATATAACACTCGGCAATGCAACCCTCGGGTCGATACCGATTCCGAACATACCCCTTTAGCACTTTCATATACCGTTCAAACGGATACATCCACCTAAAGTAAACTGGTCCACATAACTGAACTTCTCTAATAAGATGCACCGTTAAATGAACCATAATATCAAAAAATGATGGTGGAAAATACTTCTCGAGCAAACAAAGTGTAACCACTAGATCTTCCTGCGTCTTATCTAGTATAGAAGTATCCACCACTTTACTACATATAGCATTGAAGAAGAAACAAAATCTGGTTATAGCATATCTCACAGGCTTCTCCAAAACTGAACGGATGGCCACGGGTAGTAATTGTTGCATGAAGGCATGACAATCATGTGACTTAAGGCCAACAAGTCTTAAATCCTCCATTGATACCAGACTCCTAACATTTGAAGAATACTGCTCAGGGACTTTCATACCAAAAAAAGAATTGCATACGGTTCTCTTCTCTTCCCTCGAAAGATTCCAACTAGCTGCAGGCAAATGAGTTCTTTTTTCTCCAACAATAGGTGCTAATTCAGTACGTACCCCCATGTCCAGGAGATCTAAACGAGCTGCAAGCCCATCTTTTGTTTTGGTAGGAATGTTCAACAATGTACCGATAATACTATCGCATACATTTTTCTCAATGTGCATAACATCGAGAATATGCCGAACATGAAGAGATTTCCAATATTCGAGTTGGAAAAAGATTGACTTCTTTTTCCAACACGCTCTTGTATCACCCTCCACCCGGTTACGGGGCCACTTTTTCTTCCCAAAAGGTAAGAAATTTAGGCTTTCCACCTTTGCCAATACTTCTTCCCCACTTAATGGCACAGGAGGTGGAGAAAATTCTTGACAATTATTAAATGCAGCCTTTTGCTTTCGATAAGGATGATGTCGTGCTAAGAATCTTCGATGGCCTATGTATGAGCATTTATTACCATGAACCAACCTGTGGGGTTTTGTGTGTTCTCCACATACTGGACATGCATTATATCCTTTTACCACACATCCAGATAAGTTACCATAGGCTGGAAAATCGTTTATTGTCCATAAAAGTACAGCTTTTAGAGTGAAATACTCTCCTTTGTATGCATCATACACTTCTGCAACTCCCTGCCATAGCCTTTTTAAATCATCAATCAAAGGTGCTAGGTAAACGTCTATATCATTTCCAGGTTGTTTAGGACCAGAAATTAATAGACTCATCATCATGAACTTTCTTTTCATACACAACCATGGTGGAAGGTTATAAGTGACAAGTAGAACAGGCCAGCAACTGTATCTACTACTTAAAGAGCTATGGGGATTGAAACCATCAGCTGCAAGTGCGAGTCTTAGGTTTCTAGGATCTTCAGCAAATTCAGGCCACTTATAGTCCACTAACTTCCAAGACGGGGAATCTGCAGGATGCCGCATCTTACCATCATTCACTCTTCCATGAACATGCCAAGTCAAACTCTCAGATGTTTTACTAGACTGAAACATCCTTTTAAACCTTGGGATAATTGGAAAGTACCACAACACCTTTGCGGGCACTCCCTCCTTAACAGTTGAATCCTTACTTAACTTCCACCTTGACACAGTACAATTGGGGCAATTAACCTCATCAGCATACTCATTCCTATACAAAATGCAGTCATTAGGGCATGCATGTATTTTCTCATAGTCCATACCTAATGCACACAAAGTCTTCTTAGCCTCATACATAGACGTGGGTATTTTATTACCTGATGGAAGAAAATCCCCAAAGGCAATCAAGTAGTCAGTGAAACTTGCATCACTCAATCCATGCTTTGCTTTCAAATTGTACAATCTTACAAGTGCTCCCAACTTGGTGAATTTATCACAACCAGGATATAAAGGTTCATCGCCATCCCCAACCGAATTAATGAAATCGTTACAATCATTTGAACATTCTTCCTCTTCATTATCTACCATATCCACTGTTTCGGAAACAAAATTAGTATCTTGTTCCTCCACACATCTACCTACATTCGCAAATGTACTTGAAACTTCTCCATGCCATATCCAAGTTTGGTAACTTTGGTCAACCCCATTTAAATAGAGATGATCCCTTATAACTCCAATCCCAAATTGTCTCATATTTCCACATTTTTGGCAAGGGCAATGAATGAGGTTTGGGTTTCTAGCATGCTGTAATGCAAAATTGAAGAATTCTTGAATCCCTAACTCATATGCCCTTGATCTCCTATCCGCATACATCCATGACTTATCCATCTTTCACCAAAAACAAACATATCATTTATAAAATCATACCAAATATTGACTCTATTGAAACAAAACAAAAAGAAATTAACACAAACTAAACATAACCACTATACCAGAACCCATAAACCTTGTACCTTTAACACACATATTTTTGGGTATTGGAGGGGCAGCAGCTATATATGCACTTCAATACAAAATTTCAAACTCCTAACTATTATTCCCATCAAATTCAAGTATGTTTTCTATAATGTGTAACAAAAGTAATGTGAATAGCATCAAGAAATCAACACAATCCCTACAATAGTCTAAAAATAAAACTGTACCAAACAAAGTAGTTATTCAACATGCAAGTACCAAGCTCAAACAAAGTAGTGAGTAATCCTAAACTATACCTAACTACATGCCAGAACCAACAAAACAGGGAAAACAAAAAAAAACCAAACAAGAAAAATAAAATGAAAACCAGCCTGATGAACTCACCTTTCCAATCCAATCAGTGCGCAGCCTATATTCACAATCCCCAAGCTCACTAAGCAATTCACCTCTTCAACTAATGCTGTCATATATAGGAAATTAATTATACAAGTTATCAAGATCTAAACAAAGCACAAAACCAAGCAGGAAAAAAACCCCGATATTTGGTGCTTTTCTAACCACAAAACAGAAGTGCACACCCTAACCCAAATTTGGGGCTTTTATTTAGAGAGGAAAAGACCCGTTCGAAATCTGATTTTTCATACCCATATTGAAATCTGTTTTTATTTAACAAATTTCATACCCTAACCCAAATTTACCTGAGTGATAGGCGAAGATGATGAACGGGAGTGCTTCTTTGGTCGATTAGTGTTGAAATTAGGGCACAGAAATGGGCGACAAGGAAGGAGCTAGGAGGAGAAAGATGGCAGAAGTATTGAAGATTGAGCGATGAGTGAAACTTGAGCGATGAGTGAAGATTGAGCGACGAGTGCTTCTTCAGTCCCAGTGATGAGTGAAGATTGAGCGATGAGTGTACGAATTGGGCTGCAGTGAAGATTGAGGATGCAGATGAAGTGTTCAATGGCGCTGAGTGCTTCTTCAGTCCCAGTGCATGCTTCTCGAATGGGGGCTAAGTGTTCTGTCTGATGGGTGGGTGAAGTCAAGAGGGTTTGACCCAAAAAGACTTAAGGCGTCAAAAGGGTTTCATTAAAGCGGGCGTGCGCTTTGACAATACAAAGACCCGCAAATTTTTAATTTTTGTGTAACTTGCCCTACACAACGGATTTTCCTAAAACTATTGTTTTTAATAATTTAGAAAAATCTATCCAACCAAATAGCATTGGATATGATACCATTATATAACGGTTTCTTAATACCCGTTGTGTATTAAATTAAGATAACGGATAAAATACTAACCGTTGTCTATTGACTGTTGTCTATTTATATAATTGTAGTGGTGATAGGATCCACTTAGAGGATAACACTAAGACTTTCCGTGAGCCCCAAAGACATTTAAATCCTACCATGAAGGAAGTAGTGAGGAGTGAGGTTTTGAAATTGTTAGATGTTGGTGTCATTTACCCTATTTCCGATAGTCATTGGGTGAGCCCTGTCTAAGTTGTTCCAAAGAAATTCGGCGTCACCGTTGTAAAAATGATGATAATGAATTAATTCCCACACGAGTGCAAACCGGTTAGCGTGTGTGCATAGATTATAGGAAATTGAATGCCGTCACTAGGAAAGATCACTTCCCTCTTCCTTTCATTGACCAAATGCTTGAGAGGTTAGCCGGTCATGCCTATTATTGTTTTCTTGATGGCTATTCTGGGTACAACCAAATCCCCATTGCACCCGAGGACCAAGAAAAGACCACATTCACTTGCCCATTTGGTACTTTCGCTTACCGTCGCATGCCCTTTGGGTTATGTAATGCACCTGTCACCTTTCAAAGGTGCATGATTTCTATTTTCTCTGATATGGTAGAGCGGTTTCTTGAAGTTTTTATGGATGATTTTTCCGTCTTTGGGTCTTCTTTTGATGAATGTTTGCACCATCTTTCATTGGTTTTAATTCATTACAAGGAGAAAAATCTTGTTTTAAATTGGGAAAAATGTCACTTCATGGTCAAAAATGGTATTGTGTTGGGGCATATCATTTCTTCTAAGGGAATTGAGGTTGATAAGGCTAAACTTGATCTAATTTCTAATCTTCCACCTCCACGTACTCTTAAGGAAATTAGATCTTTCTTAAGACATGCCGGTTTTATCGAAGATTCATCAAAGATTTTAGCAAAATTTCACGTCCCTTGTGCAATTTACTTGCCAATGATTCATCTTTTGTCTTTGATGATGATTGTATCCGTGTCTTTGATAAACTTAAGTCTTTGTTGACCTCCGCGCCCATCATTAGACCTCCCGTATGGAGTGAACCCTTTGAGATTATGTGTGATGCATCCGATTACGCCATAGGTGTCGTTTTGGGACAACGAGTTGGTAGGTTGCCCCATGTCATTTTCTATGCAAGCAAGACCCTTACTGATGCCCAACTTAACTATTACACCACTGAAAAAGAACTTTTGGCGGTTGTCTTTGCGTTAGACAAGTTTAGGTCTTATCTTTTAGGCACAAAGGTTATTGTTTATTCTGATCATGCGGCTTTAAAATACCTTTTGTCTAAAAAAGATGCTAAACCCTGCCTAATCCGTTGGATCCTCTTGCTCCAAGAATTTGACATTGAAATCCATGACAAAAAGGGGTCTGAAAATGTGGTTGCCGATCATCTTTCTAGATTGATAGTTGAGTCATGTGAGGAGTCCATTCCCATCACTGAGACATTTCCTGATGAGCAACTTATGCTTGTTTCCCAAACACCATGATATGCGGATATTGTGAATTTCCTTGTCACTAATGAGATGCCCTCCCATTGAACCAAGCAAGATAGATCTAAGTTTCTAGCTAGGGTCAAACATTATTTTTGGGATGATCCTTACTTGTACAAATATTGCCCCGCTCAAATCATTAGGAGATGTGTCCCGAATAGTGAGCAATCCAATATCATTTCTTTTTGTCATGACCATGCTTGTGGAGGCCACTTTAATGCTAAGAAAACCGCCGCCAAGATCCTTCAATGTGGTTTCTATTGGCCTTCCCTTTTTCGTGATGCCCATGTGTATTGCCAATCTTGTGAGAGATGCCAAAAGTTAGGGAGTCTCACTAGGAGAAACATGATGCCTTTGACCCCAATCCTTGCTGTTGAAATCTTTGATGTTTGGGGCATTGATTTTATGGGACCCTTTCCTAATTCCTTTGGCAATTTGTACATTCTTGTGGGTGTGGATTATGTGTCCAAGTGGGTAGAGGCAATTGCATGTAAAACCAATGACCATAGGGTAGTGCTTCGTTTCTTGAAGGAAAACATTTTCACTTGATTTGGGACCCCACACGCTATCATTAGTGATGGTGGGAAACATTTTTGTAATAAGCCATTTGAACATTTAATGAAAAATTATGGCGTCACCCATCGAGTTGCCACCCCTTACCATCCCCAAACAAGTAGTCAAGTTGAGATTTCTAATAGGGAGATAAAGCATATCTTGGAGAAAACAGTTAACCCATCCCGAAAAGATTGGTCTTTGCGACTCATTGATGCATTGTGGGCTTACCGAACCGCTTTTAAAACCCCTATTGGAATGTCTCCTTATCGCTTTATTTTTGGAAAAGCATGTCATCTCCCTGTTGAATTGAAACATAGAGCATTTTGGGCCATAAAACAATTTAATTTTGCTCTAGACAAAGCAGGAACCCATAAAAAGCTCCAGTTAAATGAGCTTGAAGAACTAAGGAATGATGCATATGATTGTGCTAAAACTTACAAGGACCGTATGAAGGTGTTCCATGATAAACACATTTTGAGGAAAACTTTTTCACCTAATCAAAAAGTTCTTTTATATAATTCTCGTTTGCATCTTTTTCCTGGTAAATTGAAGTCTCGTTGGACTGGTCCTTTCCTTGTTCGCACACACTACTAGGAAATACCCCATTAGATATCACTACATAGATATCAGTTTTAACAAAATTGATATAGTAGAAGTTTTTTATATCAGTTAGATTTTTAGTTTTTTAAAACTGATTTCTAAATACATTTATATATCGCCACATTTTTAAATCTGATATCTAATTTTTCGGTATAAGTTATTATTCTGTAAAAACCGATATCTAAATCCTTACTGATATCTTTGTTTCAGCTAAAAAAAATAAAATAAAAATTTGAAGACTATTACTTAAATTTTTGGACTAATTTCCCAATACTTGAACCCGATACCCTCCTCTCTCAAACACAAACACTCTCAAACTTTACTCACCCCAAGCTCTCTCTCTCTCATACCCTCACTGATCGAGACCACACTCACCACCCTCGTTCTCTTCAACCTCCGAATCCAATCCCAGAGACAGAGATCGACATAGACAGATGGAGAGAGAGAAGAATAGCCATGGACGATAGCTGTGCGGTGTGCGGTCTGCTCCCCCTGCGTCGCTCGCCTTCGCTTCATCTGCCAAGACCGCCGATGCTTCATCTTCAAGTCCGAGCCAGCGGAAGAGAAAGAGAGGCGTTGCGTCGCCGTTCTCACAGTCCTTGTCATCGTCGCGTCGTTGACCTTGGCGATGACGTCGGCCCTCAAGAGCTTTCTCTGCCTCGCTCATCGTCTTGGGTTGCAGTCAAAAGGTAAGATTAGTCATCTCGATCCCCTGGGTTCTCTCTTTCTCTCTGTCCTCGATCTTCTCTCTATCTCATGCTGGGTTCTTTCTTTCTCTCTGTCCTCTTCTCTCTTTACTGAAATTAGGGTTTCCAAATTGGGGTTTTCTGTTTGTTTAGGTTTTTCTTAAAATTAGGGTTTTTCCCGGTGGTATTTGAGGAGGTTGAAGATCTTGTTTTGGGATTTTTAACAGAAAGCAACTGGTCGGAGGTAAGAAGAGAGATTGGGTGTTGGCATCTTTAATTGTGGTAGCATTGGGGCTGCCAATTACAACTTTGAGTGATTTTAATCTGCAAGCAATAGAACCTATATAGTACCTAGCTAGAAGAGAGAGAGTCAGAGAGAAGGTTACAAGCTGTTGGATATTGATTTTAACTTGTTCAATACAAATATTAGCCTGCCATGATATCTACCATTCTGCTAGTTTACAGGATGCATTCTTGAGAGATGGCAGGCTTGAAACTATGGAGTACAAGTAGCACCATACTTATAGACTTTTCAACTGACTCTAGTTTTCATGAGAATTCGGTTATACTTGGTTGAGTGTTTCTGTAAACTGTGTTCTGGCTATAGTTTTGTGAGTTTGATAAGCTAATATACATTATTGAAGTTATTAATACTGTGTTTCTAGGCCCCTGAATTGCACATGGAAATCCATAAGCATGGTTTTGGTCAACAGGCGATGGGAGCTGCTGCTGGACCTTCCACTTCATCGGGTGCAAAGGTGAATTGGAAATCTCATGGTTCTCTTTTTCTTGACATTTTGTTCTTTTTGTTTCTGGTTTTCTTTTCTAAATGATATTAGTCTTTGCCAATTTAATTATTTTTATTTTGTGTGTTTATGAATTCATGGAATCATGGATGTAGGCTGTGTGGCTGATATGTAGTTGATGAAAGATTAACTTCAGTGCATTGCATTTGCAGTTACATATGGTTCAACTCAAATGCTTTTTGAATACCAAGCAATGTGACAGATAGCATGCCAATATCTTATTTTTTAAAGATAAATGAGTTCT
>QANW01012600.1:13790-117544 GCA_003254865.1 Dryas drummondii
ACCACAATGGAAGAATCTCGCTGTAAGCATCGATCTATGTACTATACTTGAGTTTTTTAAGCGACTTATGTCATTCTGATTTGGACTAAGGATGCCATTGTTATATATAACTCTATGTGTGCTGTCTTTTGCTTGTATGTAGTGTCCTAAACAACCAGGTGGTGTTGAATGTGCATATTATGTGATGAGGTACATGAAAGAGATCATTGAGGACACAAACCTTGCCTTTGAGACCATGGTTAGAATCCTTTTGACTATTTCAGTATATATAAATTATTATCCGATGTAATTTTGATTGCATTTTTGTTTTGGTTATGTCATCAATCTGTTATTTTGGAGATTTTGAAGTTATATATATAGGCATGTACTGCCTTTGGATATGGTGTTTGATTGGCTTGAACTGCCCTGCATATATTTGTCCTTTGCATGAATGTTTGCAACTTTGCATGTTGAACTTGGAACTGCCCCTTGTCTTTAGAATTTCCAACTGCATGCAATTGACTTTTTTAATTTCATGGATATGCAGCTTAATTTATAGGAAACTTGGATATGGCTTTCTCAATCTTTAAAGTTGAAACTGGTTTTGGATTGATAGGAAACTAGGATATGGTTTTGGTTGTTGTAAATCTGGTAAATTGAACTTTAAAGCTTGCTGGACCATCACATGTACTTAAGCTTGTTGCTGGGGGCTATCACATGCAACTCTTCCTTTTGATTTTTGGGATTGCTATCAGCTGCCTAGCTTCTTTATTTGAATAATTGCATGTCTAGGTGGCTCTGATAGCATGCAGCTAGCCTTATATATATTATTTGCACTCTGCCATGTATAGGTTTTGGGATTGCAGCAAGACCATAACTTTTATCATTTGAATATATAATTGCATATCTTTTGGTGGCTGATCATGCACTTGTTTTTAATGTTTTCAGTGGTCTAAGGCGAAGAACAAGCGGACTGGTTACACCCAAGCCCAAATTGATGAAGTCCGAGTTGAGTGGGGAGACTATGTCACCGAGCATTATTTTTAGACATGCATGTTGGTATACTGTTTTGACGTACATTTTGTGGATATGGTATTAGTGCTGCCATTCCAATCTTTTGTAGAGGAAAAGGCANTGGAAATTCAGAGAATAGATCAAGGTAACTAGTGTGCATCATTTAGAACTAGCCATGCCTTATATTTTGTGCAGATTTTTGAAGTTTCTTAGGGGGGTTAAAAATGGATTAGCTAGCTAGGGTTATCCCTACTTGTTGAGGGATTTGTAATTTATTTTTGTTAACTTGAATATGGTAAAGATTGGATGTTGGAAATATTGTATGAGAATGTTGGATGAAATTGATGGAAGCATTTAAATTGCACAAATTGGATGGTGCATGTTCGAATTTTTATATCAAATATTTGACAGGAAAAACTGATATATAACAATCCATTTTAATTTTGTTTTTTTAATTAAAAAACATTTACAATATCCGTTCAACACTGATATCTAATGTCTTAAATTGATATTTATACAGGCATATACATCGAAAAAAAAAATAATAGCGATATCTAATATAATTTTTATATCACATGGTAGCTCAAACATGATGTTTAAAAGACTTATAATATCTGAAACAACAGACAAACAGATATCTAATCTATACAGATATATCGTTTTTATTTAAAACTCTGATGTGTTAACAATATTAAATATCGCTTTAATAAAAAAAGTGATGTAACAACTTACCAAACATAGCTTTTGCTGAGTTTATAATATCGAAAAATATAACCAAACCGATATGTAATATACACTTTAATGTCAGTTATTAAAAAACTAATGATATTGAAAGTACATTACATATCGGAATCCATTCATGTAGATAGCGGAAACTTGAAAATTCGATATATATTAATTATTAACAATATCGTAAATTCAACAAATAGGATGTCTAAGTTTTTATAAACATCGGGTAAAAACCGATATTGAAAATAGGGTACATTAGATATCACGTCTGCCCTTATCGGTCGCAAACCTAATAGACATCAGTGTTCCACTGATCTCTAATGGGGTATTTCCTAGTAGTGACAATTTTTCCTCATGGGGCAATTGAAATTGAAAATCCTAAAAATGGTGATGTTTTTAAAGTCAATGGTCAAAGATTGAAACCATTTCTTGATTTCCAAAATGATGAGGTTGAGGACGTCTTACTTTGTGATCCGGTTTATCATGATTGATGCTCTTTGTTTAGTTAATTAATTTGGGATTTTTTCTTTTGTTTTGTTTTTCTTTCTTGTTATGTGTATATTCTCTTCATATCTTTAGAAATTATCATTCATTGTTTGTTGAGCTTTATTGTTGGTAATTATCCCTTTTGAACTTTAGTTTTAGTCTTTTCGTTTGTTAAACACTATCACCCTCTTTTTTGAGAATTGTTAGAAAAAGTTATTAAAAAAAAAGGGAAAAAAAAAAAGGGAAATGAGAGAAAAAGAAATGCCTTAGTATCATTTTATTTTCAAACTAAACTTTCTCAGAAATGTCTTACATTTTCCACCTTAGCCTTACATTACAAGCCAATAAAAGTTCTATTTGATCTTAGGAAGAGTTTGGTTAGAATGTAGAGAGAGAATGAGTAGGAATTAAAGTGGTTGATTTAATATTTTCATGTATTTGATTTCTTTCATGAGATCTTTTATTTTCTCTATAATTCCGTTCTTCATGATTCTTATATGTGAGTTATCTTTGAACATTGTTGACATTTACTCATACTCACATATAACTTGAGAGAAAATAATTAAACCATCTCAATGTGCTTCATTTGAGAGTAATTTATCTTGTGAGAATTAGAGTCAAAGCATATTTTCCAAAGGTGATTTAATTTTATTTTACTTAGAGATTAAAATTTGCATTCTTAATTGGCTTTGTGCACTTACATTCTGAGTTTAGAATATTTAAAGATGATTTTACAACTGTGAATAATATTTAATCTCTTGTTCATATTCTTGAGTGCATGTTTAACTGTTAAGGTAGTTAAATTGTGTTTCCAAAGTTTATGCATTTGAGTAATAGAATCTCTCTGAGAAAATTTGAAGTAATCAATTCCTTTTTATTTTAGTTTTGCTCGAGGACTAGCAAAAAGTAGGTTTGGGGGTATTTATTGAGCTTAATTTATATACATATTTTATCCTTAAAACCATATATTTTTGTCTATGTCTTTGAGCATTTTTAGTGTTTTAAATTCTTATTTTTATTATTTAGTTAATTAGTGAGTTTTATTAGTTTTTAGATTTTTTATGTTACATTTATTATTAATTAGGCTAGATTTAATTTTAGAAATTTTATGTGTTTTCTATTAATTTAGTTTTATTTGATTTTTGTAGAATTGATGTGAAGAAAGCCCAAAAAGAAAAATTGAAGATGTTGAAGCCCAGCCCAAGTGGAGAGGATGAAGCCCAAAAGAAGAAGCAGCCGGTCCAGTCTACATCTTGAGGTAGCCGAAGAGTCACAACGCCACTGCCCAAATCAAATTGCCTTTGATTAATATTGGCTTCAACCAACTGAACGGCGACACGTGGCAACAACCCAGCTGCATCTCTTTTTCCGCCAGCAATTTGTGTTGATTAATCAACCCAGCACCCATTCACAGAATGACACGTGGCACAGACAACATCAACCTCATTGCCTCTGTAACACCCCGAACCTCGGGCCCATGAAAATACTGAACATCAAACTGTTAAATCTGTTTTCTCTTACTTTTAAGCCATGCACAACAACATAAGTAAATATAATTCTGTCAAAAACATTTTAAACAAACCACTGAGTAAAAAGAATTAAATAAATCTTTCTGGGTCCCACTGCCTCGTCTTCTCCCCACTACTTCCTCAGCCTGCTTAACTTGCAAAACACAAATCCTACACCACATCCATGGTGTACCGGGTTATACAACAAACCCGGTAAGCTCACTAGAGCTCGTATAAGTGAAATGACATAATAATAATTTTACTCTGACAAATCAATTACATAATCATCAACCATTAACCTCAACCTCAATCATTCACATCCTAATTAATATCCTCAATGAATAGACACCATCATTTCCGTCCTCACGATTCAAGCCTAGATTTTACTAAGTCCTAGCAAACAAATGCAATACAAGCAACCCAACAACCATCTATCTAATTTCACACACTTCGTTTCTTGGAAATCCTCCAGCTTTATAACTACTTTCAAAAATCTCCTTTCAAAACCATTTTTAAATCCCCTTAACCGTAAATTAAGCTCTGAACTAAATTTATCCTTGGAAACTGATATCTCGAAACACTTATTCTTAAAACTCACATCATCCTCGTACCTGTATTGTAGACAATGTCCTGGCCACAATCCCGCGCTCGGGCAAGCTCAAATCCTAGCCACAATCTCGTACGGATGACCCTTCCGCCCGAGTAGGCTCGTATCCTGGCCACAATGTCGTACGGATGACCCTTCCGCACGAGCAGGCTCATATCCTGGCCACAATCTCGTACGGAGGAGTCTCTCCGCACGAGCAGGCTCGTATCCTGGCCACAATCTCGTACGAGGGGTCTCTCCGCACGAGCAGGCTCGTATCCTGGCTACAATCTCGTACGAAGGGGTCTCTCCACACGAGTAGGCTCGTATCCTGGCCACAATCTCGTACGGAGGGGTCTCTCCGCACGAGCAGGCTCGACCGGTCAACACGTGCATTTACACAGCAGTCTTTAAATATTCTTTTCTAAATTCTCCTTATCAAACCCACTCATCAGAAGTAGGTGTCTCTCCTCAAATCACAACGTCTTAATCATCATTGTATAAATAATCAATCATAAAAAAAATCCACTCACTTTTTACTCCAATCTACACCAAAACCTTTCCGAGATTGATTTCTAGTCACGACCCTTCACTTGTTTGTCACTCAAATCATACGAATACTTCCTCAATACTCAATTCGATCAAATCGGTATAATAATCGCCTAATCATCATTTATTTACTTCAACAATAAACATTTCTTTCCTAATTCAGCAATTATCCTCCGGAAAAACTCTAAAATTCCAAATTAATTCCTTAACCTCAAATCCTCATCAATTCGTTCTCATGATCCAAATCCTTCCCTTAGTCTTCCTAACATAAAGCAACAAACACACAAAACAAACCATTCAATAACAATACTCTATATTAAAATCCGATAAGCATCATTCACAGTTCCACTACGTAAAAGACCGAAATACCCCTCACAGTGCCATTGCTCGGATACCAAAACCGGTAGCATAACGGCATCGGGAATGATATTTCTCGAATCCGTATACCTGTTAAGACCAGACAACCAATATTTAAATATTCAGGTTTCACAATTTGGCCGTTCAATGACCGAATGGGCGGTAACCACCACGCACGGTGGCTACCCAGCCCCAAACTAACCACAATACTCACCCACGCATAAACAAACCCTAGGGTTGGCCTTTAAAAGTCCTGGGGAGGCTGATTAACAAGAAAAACCACCCAACTCACCGCCACAAGTGGCGGAGCCGTCGGTGGCAGCGGCGGCACAAACCTAAAAATATCCAAATTCAACTCCAAACAATCCTAATCATATAATAGAA
Organism: Dryas drummondii; assembly: GCA_003254865.1. Classification (NCBI taxonomy): domain Eukaryota; kingdom Viridiplantae; phylum Streptophyta; class Magnoliopsida; order Rosales; family Rosaceae; genus Dryas; species Dryas drummondii. The sequence continues at coordinate 19,383 of QANW01012600.1, forward strand.
CCTTCAATTGCACATAAACATCACAAATTTGAGTCCGATTTCAAGATATTCAAAACAGACATAAACCCAAAAATCGAATTTCTAAAATCTCAAAATTGAACATCAACACCTTAGGGGAAAGATTACCCGTACCTAGAGGATCGATTTTGTCAACTGGGCCGAAGGCCAAAAGTCGCCGGAAACGCCGAAATCGACGGCGGAAGCCGGCGGCTGGCTTGGCTTCCCGAGCTCATTGCTCCGCCGTGGGGCACCGTCAGGACAGGAGGACACCATGGCTGAACTCGCCGTGATGAGAGGAATGAGACCCAGTGGGTCCGGTGTCGCATCATGGCCGGAATACGCAGATCGCCGGCGAGGAGGATTGGCTCTATTTCGCTTCGTTTCTAAATCGGGGGTGGTCGCCGGAGCAAGGAGTGGCATGGCTGAACTTGCCGGGGCCTGGGGAAGAAAACCCAAGAGGTCGCCGCCCTCAAATCCGCCGGAAAAGGGAGAGTCGTCGCCGGAGGCCCAATCGGCTTGAATTGGGTTCGATTTCTGGGGGGTTTCTGGGCTAAACGATGCACAGAGGAAGGAGGAGGGAGGAGAGGCGAGCTCAGAGAGCTTTTGTCCGCCTCCATCCCCCGCCGAATGCGCGCCCACGCGCCGGTGACAGTGCGGCGGTGCTGAATGGGCGAGAGAGAGAGAGAGTATCGGGGAGAGAGGAGAGAGGGTGTCCAGAAATTTCTAGATTTTGGGTATTTAAAACCCACTCCTACAAAATTACAAAATTGCCCTTCCCTTCAAATGCTCGTATCTCTCAAACTATAACTCTGTTTAATACGTGCTTCATGTCTACGAACTCGTAGACTTGAGATCTATCAAACGGACCCAAGGTCAAAGACGAAAGTCCATTAGTTTGAAAAGTCAACTTTGGGTCGGGTCGTTACAGTCTCTCTCTTTCTCTTCCCCCCCAGCAGCACAAACCATCACAATTCTTTCGCACGCTTCCCCATGTGAGCCAGCAACCAAGCCGAGCCATTCTCCAGCCACAAGCCACCTCTATTTCTCTCTCTCTCTCTCTCTCTCTCTCTCTCTCTCTCTCTCTCTCTCTCTCTCTCTCACGATCTCCCACGCAGCCACTCAGCACAAGCCAAGCCAGCCGCCTTTCCATTTCCCTCTCACGCCTGCAACATTAATCATCCAACCAGCCAATGCGAGCGCGCCACGTGGCACCTCTTATAGCTGTCTCCAGCCTTTTTCCTTCTGCCTCTCTCTTTTAACAGCTGATCCCCCCTCCTCTCATATTTTCTAGCCCAAATATTTGTCTATAAATAGGAACATTTAGTCCCTCTTCATATCTTTATACTCTAGAATTTTAATTTCTGTCTTTTCTAGTATTTCTCCTAAGATTTCTTTCTCAAGCCATTTGGCTATGATATTTGAGAGAGAATAGGAATGTAACTCTCTTACAATTTTAATTAATAAAAGTTTAATATTATATCTCTCTTCTCTCTTCTCCTAATCCTCTATTTACTTTATGCCATTTATTTTATGTAGTTCTTTATTTTATGTTTAACTTTAATTTTATGTCTCTCTTCTCTTTTTTCTAATCCTCTATTTATTCATGTCTTTTATTTTATGTAGTCATTTACTTTATTATTAGTAGTGTTATTTATTTTATTGTTCTTTAAATTTCATGCTCATTTACTTCTTTGTTTATTTTATTTAAGATATAAGATCATGGGTGGTCACTAAACCCCCTTACCAAGGTAAGGGGGAAGCACCACCATGAACATTATTAAATGAGGTCTTTATGTTAATTTTCCCCTTGTTTAAGATCTTACAAGCCCTAGATTTTGATATTAAAATGAGATAGAGATCCTCTTTTCACCCATAATATCATATATTATGGGTTGTTAGATCCTCTTTCCACATTTTAGCTTTTTGGTTAATTGTTTTAAACACAAACTTTTTGAACTCTAGTTGTTCCTTAGTTTTGATTCACTTGAGTTGCTTGAAATTTGTATTTTCTAAGCAAAATCAAGATCTACCATATAAATATTCAACTTTTGTGCTTAATTCATATTTATCTTTGCAATAGTACATCAAGTGACTATTGGGTGCCCTCCTTTATGGGGAAATTACTAAAAATTTCATTTAATATGTTCATAAGTGTGTAGAACCCTAACCTTGGTTCTTATACCATTGTTTAGTTTCTATAACCAAAAAGTTGTTATTTTCCTTTCTAGATTTAATATTTCAATTCTTGCACTTTTATTTACCTTATTCTCTTTTCATCTACTTTATTTGCTTTTTAATTTAGTAGCATTTTATTTTAAATTGTCTCACAAACCAACAAAATTTCCAAACTAGGTTAGCTTTAATTTACTTAAGTTTAAGCTTAGTGTATCGTTTTTCATCACTCCTTGAGGTTCGACCTCGTTAATATACTACTCGATTCGTATATTTGCAAGTAAATAAAATTTTACAACACTGTGCTAGAAATGGGTGAGCAAAAGGGAGGGTAGAAACACATGTGAAGCATTTTCCCAAAATGGAAAGATGCATTTTTGACCATTTGTCCTTTTGCTGACAGGATTTCTGAGCTGTCTTTGGAGCGTGATTTGAATGCCTTAACCAATCCAGAAAATTGTGTTTTATACATCAATGGAAAGCTCTAGATATCTTCTTTTCAACATATATCATATGTCTCAATCCAAGCTTGGACCAAAACGTTATGCCCCACACAATGCCGCTGACTAAGTTTTCCTCAGGTGTAGTTTTGAGCTGACTTTGAAATTCAAAATGAACACCTTACAAGTCTTCAAATGTTACGAAATTTAACCTACAATAATTTCAAGCTGTTAGCTTCCATCTCTATTTGGATTCATGTCAAAATCTATTAAGGAGAATAAATGGTGCAATTTCTCATTTCATTACTTGAAAGCCAAAAACACAAAATTAAATGAAATTTAAAGCTTTTATTCAAATGAACTTACAAAAACTAAATAAGAGGAATATAAAAGGATGTAAATTCATGAACATATCAAATACCCCCAAACTTAGGTTTTGCTAGTTCTCGAGCAAACAAAACACACAATAAAGAAAAACAAAAAGAAAAATACAAGATAGGGCTATGAATTTCATAAGCACAAAATATTTCCTAGATTTTCCTCTAGTGCTCATAACAAGACATGAAACACATGTTTGAGTGAGTGTGTGCACTATAAACCATATATCAATTCAATGCATTCACAAGATATGCAATTCAAACTTGGATAACTAAACACTCATTGGAATGCTCTCTATTTTCACATAAGTGTTTAAAGGTTAGTGTATGCATTCAAAGTAATGTTGTGTATATGCCTCCATATGCTTGCTACTCAATCTCATCTCCACTAGTCATGCACAAAATATTTTGGGTCAAAACGACTTTTATTAAGTTGTAATGGGGCTTAGGGTGAGAGGTTAAAGAAACGAAAGAAAAGTTTATCACAAATTTCAAGCAAATATAATGAGCAATTCTCTTGTTGAGATTTAAGAACTTTAAGGATTCTAAGTGGCTTGCCAAAACTCAACCCTCAAATCATTCCCCAAACTTAAACTAAAAATATTTTTTATTTCTTGAATGAAACTTTCTTTTTGGTATTTTTTTCTTTTCCTTCTGTTGTTTTTGTTTTTGTTTTTTTTTTTTTTTTTTTTTTTCTTTTCCTTCTGTTGTTTTTGTTTTTGTTTTTTTTTTTTTTTCTTTGCTCACATAGAACACCTCTACACTTATCTTTCCCAAAACCCCCAAAACTTATTTTTTTGGAAACACCTTAACATAACTCAATCTCACATTGATCACTAGTTATCTAAGAAATGGTAAGACTAGTGTTTAAGCAAAATGGTAAGATATTTTGTGGTGGAAAGAAATGAAAGGTTAACATAAAGGCACAAAATGACAATCTAATGGATATAACATATTTAGGGATTATGCTCATTTGGCCATGGTGGATTCCTAATACCTAGATCATTTCCAAGATATATTCATACATGACACAAAGCTTTGAGAGATATCAAGTAAGTTCTAAAGATGCAATATACACAAGATTTATCACACATGAAGAACAAAGTGCTAAAAAAAATATATGCACTTTCATTAGGCTCAAAACTCACATATATGGCATAATTGGTTCACATAAGTCTTACTATGCTTCTCTCATTATAATGCACCAAATTGACAGTTTGTGTAAATGAATTCAAACAAGGTTTCATAACTCACTATTAACAAGAGATGAACTTCTAAAATCTAAACATGCTCATTCTCTTCTTAGCCCTTATTAAACAACAAAAATTGAAAATTTTCAATAAAAGTTACCTTCCCCCCAGACTTGAATCTACATTGTCTTCAATGTTAAAAAGTGGCTTTAAAAACTCTCAATGAAACATCCAAGCATAAGAGGAAAGATAAACTACAACTTATTCAAACTACTAAAGCATGAAAACAAAACACCATAACACAAACAACAAAACATAAATAAAGAAACTTAAAACAAGGTAATGATCAAGAAAGACTCCCTCTTGTAGACTTCCAACACTTGGGTTGCCTACCAAGAAGCGCTAAGTTTAACTTATCTGCCGGATTATGCACCCTTGAGAATCTTATAGCGGCTTGAATTCTCATTCAAGTGCAAGACGATTGCAATTCGCCTTGGAGATGGCTCCACTCTTTAAATCCTTGATATCAACGGCTCCTTGGGGAAATACTTGAACAACCTCAAATGGACCACTCTACCTTGATCTTAGTTTACCTTTAAACAACTTCCATATTGGTTCGGAAAGAAACACAAGTTGCTTTGGCCTCAATCTTTTTTTCACAAGCTTCTTATCATAATACACTTTGATTCTCTTCTTGTAGAGTTTGACATTCTCATTGGAGGGACATACCTCAACTTTGTAACCAAGGGTGTTGTATAGGGTCTCATGACCTCTGTGGTTGCCTCTTCTTGAACACCATGCCATCCCTCACTTCAATCCGATAACAATCATAAGTTTGTGATTGCTTCTCCAATGCATCAAAGACTCTAAAGGCAATTGTAGTTTCATGAACCGTCATGGTCATAAGCCCTTCTTTGACATCAATTTTGGCACCCGCGGTTACCATAAATGCACGACCAAAGATGATATGCAAGTCATTCGTTTCCACCTCCTCCATATCAAAAATAATAAAATCCACCAGAATGATAAGTTCATCAACCTTCACAAGAACATCCTCCACCACTCGTCTTGGATACACTATGCTCTTATCCGCCAATTGAAGAGAAATGGAGATGGAAGAGATGTCTCCAAGACCTAGTGTCCTATACACATGATATGGCATAAGGTTGATGTTTGCCCCTAAATCCATCAAAGCTTTCTTAAATGGTTGATTCCCAATAGTGCAAGGGATGGTAAAGGAACCCGAATCCTTCAACTTAGGTGGAAGCTTCCTTTGCAAAATGGCACTCACTTGCTCACTTAGCACCACATTATCATTCTTCACAAAGTTTGTCTTGTACCTCTTGTTTGTGCATAGGTTGTTCAAGAACTTGGAATAGGAAGGATTGGTCTTGATGACATTGATAAGTGGAATATTGATAGCCATTTTCTTGAACAACTCAAGAAGCTCATTCTTCACTCTTTCTTTCTTAGCCTTATCCTCTTGCTTTCTTAGAACTTGAGGATATGGAAGTGGTGGCTCAAAATCTTGCACAATCTTCAAAGGAGGGTTGAAGGTGATACCTTTATTGAATGATCTTTCGGTTGGCACTTGCTCTTGATTCTTGCTAGATTCGGCCTTGGCATCCTTATGGTAGCCTTCATTGTATCCCAAAATCACATCACTATCACCCAAAGCCGAAATCTTCTCTTTATTCTTCTCTTGCTTCTCAAATTCGGGTGGAGAAAGTGGCTTCCCATGTTGTGCCTTGGTGTCCCCCCTAGAGTGTGCCTCTACCACTTCCTCAAAGCTTGGCAAGGTTACTTGATTGTTGTACTCCTTGCCACTTCTCAAGGTAGTGATAAACTTAACTTGCTCATGCTTGGGGTTGCACTCCGGCATACTTGGAAATACACCTTGCTTCCTTTCTCTAACCTCATTGGCCAATTGCCCCAGTTGCATCTCAAGCTTGTTTAAACCATTGTTTAGAATGTTGATCTTCTCATCTTACTTGGCTTGATTCCCCTTACTCTTCATAATGAAACTAGTAGCAAATCTTTAATAGAGGGTTTCTTGATTACCTCTTGATGCATTTTTTTTTTGTTGTAGAAGACCTTACTAGACCATATGATCATTAATGTCACTGGATGCTTAACTTGAAAATCTGATGGGAAACATTGAGAAGTTAAGAAGTATACGTAGGAACACGTGTGATGAGTGAATTGTTGGGTGTGACCTTGTGAATCGCAACATTCCAAGCAGAGGTGTCAAACAGACTAGGCTAACCATTTAAGTTGGGCTTATTTTGTGCTTCGTATAATGATCATGTTGGTCCATTTCATAGGAGTGTTGTGCTTGTGTTTGTCCAACTAACTAAGACTTTGGCTCGTTTGTGTTATATGATGAGAGTAAAAAATAATCATGTGACAAGAGATAAGTAGAATATAGAACATTTAGCACGTGAGATAAGAGAGAAAAGTAAGAGTAAAATTAGAAGACTTATGCATTTGTACTGCATATGCAATATTACGAGAGTTATAAATAACATGTGACGAGAAATAAATAAAAAGAAAGAACATAAAGCTTTTTTTTTTTGTAAGAGCAAAAACCTACCCATCTACACGCTGGGTTGTTTCTTCCTCAGACAGAGGGATCTGAAAACCCACATCTTCTCATTCCTTCTATATTTCGTCTTCCTCAGAGAAGTAGTTGTTGCCCCACCAAGTCTTGTCATCGGTAACACCACAGCAAGCCCAGCCACCTTTCGTTGTTGAGTATGCTCCGACACCGTTGCTGTGCGCTCCTCCACTGATGCCCTCATCGATCTTTGCTTCAATAGGCCGAAGGCTGAAGCTCTCTTCCTGTTTTGCCCCTCCCTCTTTGTTGATCTCAACATCAGAAGGAAAAAAGCGGCGGCAGCCCGAAAAGAATTGTAGAGAAAAACTCCCAACAAACAACCCTCACTGCCCTGATCTCGGCCCATCAACCCCCGGCTTCAGCCTCGACAAGGCAAAGGCCTAGGCTGGTCTTCTTAGGGGAACGAACAGCAGCAGAAAGGAAGGCTAAAAACTCTCCTTGTTCTTTGATTGTTGCACGCAAGTTGAGATTAAAAGCCTCGGCAGTGTTCTCACCCCCGCGTGCGGCGCTGTGAATTGAGCCCTCGCCTCAGCCTCGACAAGGCAGAGGCCGGAGCTGGTAGTTCACCCTCTTTCGCCCTTCTTTTTTCTGTGGAACCCGGCTGCTTCCCTTTGTTGTGTGTTAATCTCTGCAAGAAGGAGTTGAGTTTCTAGCCTCTGCCTCGGCGAGGCCGAGGCTGAAGCCTCACACTTCAAGCACACCTCGTGCTTTCCCAGAGACCAAAATCTGCGATTCTAAAACCGCCCCCACACCTCTGCCTCAGCAAGGTAGAGACTGAAGTGCATATGGTTTTACTTTTTCTTATTTATCCCCGTACATATTTTTTGTGCGTTTGTTGTGAGCTTAGGACTAGGCTTGTGTTGTTTCAGGTTTTTTCTTCAGTTGCGACTTTAACCCCAGTCCCCCACTACGCCGTTCTGTCGTCTTCCAATTTAGAGAGAATGCAACTGGTCCCCACAATGCCTCGACTTCAATGATGCCTAACTTTCCTTCTCCTTCAATTTTCTCCGCCATCGTCGCTCGCACACTCCTGCCTTGGCGACGACGAGGTTGTAGCCTTCAGCTTTGGAAAGTCCAAGGCTGAAGCTTCTCATGGCTCTCCTCTTTTATTTTCTTTGATTCCGGCAGCAGGGAGATTGAAGCATCAAGCCTCTGCCTCGGCGAGGCCAAGGCTGAAGTCTCTTGCTCTTTTTTGTTTGTTCTTATTGTGGTAGCAATAAGCAAGGGCGTCTGAAGCCTCTAAACCTCTTTTTTCTTGATTGCAGTAGCACTAAGCACAGTCATGAATATGGAGGTCGTGGTCGGCCTTACACATAGGTTGAGCCAACCCATCCACCTTCATGCTCGCCACCTCCTACAAATCTCCTCCAAAGACATGATTCGTGTTGCCGAATCCAAGTCTTGGACTCTTCACAGATCCATTATAAAGCCAATTAGGTAAAGTTCAAATGGGAACTAAACCTCTTTCCCATAGACGGCGCCAAATGTTGATGCACAAATTTCGTCAAGCCATCAACGACAATAATCAAAACGTAAAATGACAATCACACAATCGAACACAAGGATATATAGTGGTTCACCTGATCCCAATTTGATCCAGGTTACGTCCACTTGGTTGTGATTAGAGTTTCACTATGAATAATTGAAGAGTACAGAGAAATATCAGAACTTTAGATGAGACATTATGAGGCTGCCCCCTACTAAAGAGGTGAAGGGCCTTATTTATAATAGATGATAAGACTTTTACCTTTACAAATACCCTAATGGGCTATAACATATCTAAAGCCCAAAATTGATATAAACAATTAAGACCCTATACAATCTGAGGCCCAATATTTTCTAGGGCTCAACATGGCACAAAATGGGTATGTTTTGAATAAATAAAATAAATGTAACAGTTAGGCCCAAAAAATAATTCCTCCATGATTGAGATAGGGGGGCTATTCACACCACCCAAAAATGCTGAGTTCACCACCCATTGATTTTTTACCCATTTTGCCCCTGCATAAAAAAAAAAAAATTCAGCCCCTCCAATTTGGCCGGCCACCCCTCCCCGGCGCCGGCGCGACCCAGCCCTCCCCTTCGCTGGTCGACNCATGTGTCTCTCTCATCATATGGTTTAGGATCCAATAGGGGAACATATTCGAGAGATACATATTTGATTAATGTGTACCTATTTCCATGTAATCAAAATTCAGAAATTAATCACACATGCATGAATTGCAGAAACCCTCAATCACTTACATCTTTCTCTGTTCAGATTAAATTCAATTAGCCTACTCTACCAAAATCTAGATTTTATTTGAACTTGGGATCTATATTAGGATCTTTTTTTGTGTAGATTACTGCTTAATACAAATAACATGGCAAAGTAGTTTGACCATTTGACTGAAGTAAATTCACAATCACACTTGGGCTAATTCTTAACAAAAATATAATGGCCCCTGTTGAACTAACAAAAGTTAAAAGACAAGAATGAAGTCAAATATAAAAAGAGGATAGACATAAGGGGTTGAGACCCTCCTAGACATCGCCATAGCAGAAAATGCAAAGAAGATCCAAAACTTGAGTAAGTGCATGGAAAATCCAGTACTCGACAACATGAGGGTTCTAATGACCATACTTCTGAAACTCCCACTCGCTGTTATCTGTATTAACAAGACAACAACAACAAATTAAAATTAGAAACAACAAACATTAAGGTACTATAAGAGCATCAGGGAAATAATATAGAATAGAAGGATGGGAAGGGAAGAGGATTTAAGGCGTAAACCATACCCAGTGGACACACTTGGCGAGTCTTGAGCCATCGGCTGATGCAGTGGAAGTGGAAAGCATGGTTACAAACCCCTACAGAGATAATAAGAACCAACACTTCAGACAAGGAGACACCACATGTTTAATGCTAGATGCAACTATAATCAGAATAATTTAGTCCTGAAGAAAATATAACTGGGGTGCCACACACACAAGGAAGACTATCAATTCCAACCTACATTTCAAGCATGAACTCACAAAGATAGTTTTGGAATAAGGTCACCAGTTTCAAACAATAAAAATAGAGACCAGTGCCATAAGGTCAATGAGTGGTATACACTCAGTAAAATACAGATATGAGGGCAGAGAGAATTCATATCAATAAAAGAAAACAAATAGGGTATCCAAGAAAAACCACAAAGAATTTAACATTAAATACAAGAAACGTTTTAGATACCCATGAGCAAGATTGATGGTGAAATATTATAAATGCGATCTATACAAACTATACTGAAACTGAATCAATATCAAGGGAATAGCAAACACAACAAAGTCTTAAATTATTTGCATATATATAAACTTTACGAAATGAGGGTTTGAAAGCTGAAGCATACCCCAAGCAACTGTACACTCCTCGCTTGTGGCACTTGCCTGGTTCGCTTGGCACTCGATGCCTACTCACAACCAAACCAGAAAGAAAAATAAATCAATAAATAATATAATCAAGAAAAATGAAACCGAAAAAATAAAAAAATAAAAAAATAAAAAAAGGAAACTCACAGAGATCCATGATATGGTTCCTGCAGATGGCACAGTTATCGACCACAATATCTGCACACAACAAACCAAAACAACATCACTACATGATTCAAATACCAAATTAATTGAAACCATAAACCCAAAAGAAATCCGAGGAATTAGTGTAAGGGTTTAAAGTGGTTACCCCAGGCCCAGAGAGCTACAGCGTTCCACTTCTTGATCTCGAAACGCTTGGGCTTCTTGGTGGAAGAAGGACCTGCACTGCTGGACGCCTCGCCTACCGGAACCATAGGCACGTCAGAGTCTAATGTCGCCATTGGTTTGCTGCAAAAGTAGCCAAAACAACTTCATAAAACCACTTTGAATATCTCCCATTATGGGATTAATTTATATCACCAAGAATTCCAATAAGGGATTAAGTTATAACCATATAATTACAAGACCCAGTAATATATCCATACTAGCATTTGCCAACCTAACCATTTATTTAAACACAGTAAACACATTCCACCATATTTGCACCACTAATCTTTGCAGTTTGCACCAGTAAACACACCACCAGCAGATGGAAACAGAACCAATATATACGTCCAACCCATTTATGAGAAAGGAAAACTCCTGTATTACACTCCTACACGGACCCAATTCAAAACAATACCTGAGTAATTCAAATTTTAGGAAATGCAATTTAACTTGTACAACTATAACTATCTTCTTTTTCTCAGTAACCAAACAGAACCTGATGAACGAACATACATATAAACCCATAAAAACCTTAATTAATTACACGATCACTTTAGTCACATGAGCTCAAACCCAAACGATCAAAACCACAAATTTAGACAACAAAAAAAAACACTAAAAACTAAGAAAATAAAACCTTAAACTGATAATGAATAAATGACTGAAACAAAGTCATAGGATGATTAGCAAAAGAAACGCACCTGAAAGATGAGAGAGAAACAGAGGGGGAGATCGGAAAGATGGAGAGTTAGGGCTTCACTTTTGGCCTTCGTTGGTGATTGGAATTTGGGGGGTTGTATTAGGAACTGCCGCTGAATTTCAGAGCTATTAGCAATCGAGAACCCCCTTTAGCTGAAAATACTTTTTACTTATTTTTTTTACCCTACAATGAATTTTGATATTCCATTTTTGGCCAGAATTATTTAATAAAGAATCACATTTTTATTTCGGTATGGGCCGTATGGCCAAGTTATACAATTTTTGTGGAGTTTATTTTTTAATGATTATTTAGTTTATTTTTTAGGAATAATGATTATTTAGTTTAAAGTTTCACTTTACTTCATTCGGTTTAAATTTTATAGAAAATACTATATAAATTAATAAAATATTTCTAAATTGCATAATAATCAATATGAACAGTTTTTTGGGTTTTTTTAAAAAAGGCTAGATCTAGAACTCACAGATCCACCCGGCCCTGTTGCAAAAAACCGGTACCAAGCCAGTCCTCCTTGGCCTGGCGCAGGGGACGAGGCAGAGGAGCTCCTCGGTGTTGCCAGACTTGCTGAAGAGGACGACGCACGTCCAGAACGACGAGCTTAAGTATGTCGTCGATGACTATTACAACGTTTCTAAGTTCGAAGGCAACGGCACTTTTGCTAATAACCAACCTCGAGGAGGCCAAGACGTCGACTCTGACTTCGACTTCAACGATGCTCTATTTCTTTCATGTAGAGAGAATTTATGGGTTGAGAAAGACGGGCCTAGGCTGAGTGAAAGATTGGGCCTGCGCTTGGTTTTTCTTCTTTTGATTTTTGGGCTTTTCCTACAGAACAACAATTATTAATTGCTATTATTTGATAATGGCAATCAATATTAATGTGGGACAGTAACTATTTAAATTATAAAAATAGTTTATTAGTTGTTACAGTTTTACACATCATTGTTATTGGGTACAGTAACTATTTAAATTGTAAAAAATACTCTATTAATTACTTCTGTTTGGTAGTAATAATTATTGTTAATATGACAATTTATTTACTTAAAAAAAAAATCCATGGAAAAAAACATAATGTGGACTTATTTGTATAAAAGTGTGGACTTAGATTTATCATTCTAACTTTTTAGGTGAGTTTTTTTTTTTTTTGTACAAAAGGCTCTAAAATAAACTTTTTAGTAATTATCTTCTTATTTTCTCTTTTTTTTTTTTTTTTTCTATTAATGAGTTTAACATTTTTGTTCCATAATGGTCAATGGGCCTAGCCCATGTCTAAGGGAATTCAATATTTGTACTATCTTGTCCTTCTTTCAGATGTCGTTGTCTATAACTCTCTTTCTCTCTCTCTCTTTGGACCCATAAAAAATAAAATATATTTTTGTAAATTAATAATTTATTTATTTATTTTATTTTAAAAATGGAGATTGTGGGTTTTTGTGTTTTTAATCCTTAACTTAACGATGCATGCTTAGAATAAATCATTTTCAGTGACATGACATAAACTTGCAAAATTACAACTCATTGTGAGTTATAGATGCAAGTAAATAATGAGTAGTAAAATGATTTTCCTTTTAAGAATAGTTATAATAGTTATGAGGGTTTTCAAAATGAGATTGGGTGTGGTGAGGACCACAGTAATTCATTAACCTCACCAATGAAATGATTCCTCATGTATTAATATATATTTTAATAGATGATCGGTTTGGTTCAATTAAACTGTCGATTTGGCATATCAAAACTGGTAACTAGATCGGTTGTACCGGTTCGGTTCGATTCGGTTTGATTTGATTTTGAAACTGATCGATTTAAAAAATTAAATAATTCAATCCAAATCAAATTGTCGGTTTAGTTTAGATTAGTTTTTCGGTTTGAATGCCCACCCCTAAATAAGTTTCTTTTGCTTCAAAAATTAAACCAAACTAGCACTAATGGTTTGGTTTGGTCAATTTGGTCTATTTAATTGGTTAAATGCTCGCTTACCCGTTATGTAGCATCTCCAATGGGCCTCAAAATGCTCATCTTAATGCCAAAAGATAGGTATTAAAAATAAGGGTGCTTTAGAGGCCGATTCATTTTATAGATCTCTCTTAGTCTAATACCATATTAGTTTTTAAGATTTGATTAAGGTTCAAAAATATTCTCTAGCTGCCACGTTAGCATTTTTAATTCCAAAAACACCCTTGACATTATCTTAAAATTAATTAGATTTCAATCTCATAAATTAAAATTCAAATCCCACTTTTTTAGGGTTTAACGAATTTAAATCTCAAAATTTATGAGATTTAAAATGTAAAAATATCACAAAATATTTACTTGAAAAAATTCAAATAAAAATACATCAATCTACAAAATGAAAAAAACTAATGAAATGATTGGGACAAAAAAGCATGAGATACATCAATCTCCTCTTTTCTTTTTTTGAGAAGAAATAAATTTTATTAAAAAGAGCTCACAACTGTACAACCAATGGACAAGGAGTCCATTAATTTAGGTACAACACAAAATAAAAAAACAACTCTTACACCACAACCTTGACTAACAAATCAAATTTGAAACTATTTAATTACTGACTTCTAATCAAGAAGTATGGCAAACAAAGGCACTCCCCTAAAAGCACTAGACACAAAGGCCCAAAAAGATGACCAATAAGAATTAAACTAACTCCCACAATTCTTCCACTTCTATCCCTTTGAAATTTTCAAAAATCTTTTATTTCTCTCCATCTAGATAACCTAAAAAATGGTTAATACTCTGTAGTTCCAAAGCACTTTAGCCCTATTTCCCCCGCCAAAACCGCTTGACCGATCACTTAGCAAAGAACAACACTCCTCTGACATTACCCACCAAGACCCTGCGTCCTTGAACAATTTGGACCATAAAGATGATAGATTATCACAAGTATTTACCTTTGCATGAGTCACTAACCAAGCCAAAACTTTAACTTTTGAAGGAACCTTTGCTTCCCAAAACCAGCAAGGAGAAAAGGGATTGCATTTCCAACTCCACTTAAATAACCAAAAAACGACATTGTGGAGAACAGGCTGTTAGAATCCAAACTCCAGACCCTTGAATCAGATCCTAGTGATTGAAATATGAACTCTTTCTAATAATGAGAAAATGAAATAAACTCGTCGGCTTTTGCATCATTTAAGTTTCTCTTAAAACCCAAGTTCCAATTTAATGAAGAACTTACACCCTCCGCCATCCTTTCTATTGTAACCCCATGCTTATTTGACAAATTATACAACCTAGGATAAAGAAATTTAAAGGTCTCCTGCCCCGCCCAGCAATCCTCCCAAAACCTAATGGTCACCCTATTTCTTACCGATAACTTGCAGCATTCTAAAAAGCTGTTCAACCCTTGATTAATATCTCTCCATGGGCTTTGACTTGATCCCCTCACAACTTCTTTTGCATCTCTACCATTTTCATGAAAACCGTATTTACTCCTGATCACAACATGCCACAAAGATTTTTTTTCCAAAGGAAAACGTTATAACCACTTATCAAGTAAAGCTCTATTTTTTGCCACCAGATTACCTAAGCCTAACCCCCTTTTTCCCTTTGGTTGCGAAACTAACTCCCAACTTTCCAATTACATTGTCCTCCCTTCCTGAAAACCTCCCCAAAGGAAATCTCTCATAAGGTATTCCAACCTTCTAGCAATACCTATCGGATTTCTGAACAATGATAAATAATAAGTTGGAATACTTCAAAACTGCTTGTATCAAAGTTAGTCTTCCTCCACTTGATAAAAACGCCCTCTTCCAACTTTCCAATATTTTCTCAATCTTCTCCACCACCGGATTCCAGAAACTAGCTGCTCTCGGATTACCCCCCAAAGGAAGACCTAGGTACTTCATAGGCCAAACACCCACCTCACAACCCCAAGCATCCACTAACCCTTCCACCTTACCTACTTCTGAATTTATGTTGGCCAAAGCACATTTTGATTTATTAATTTTTAACCTTGAAACTGCACAAAAAAATCCAGAATAGCTAATAAATTCTGCCACTTTCGTTCACTTCCAGTGAGGAAAAAGATTGTATCATCAGCAAATTGAAGATGTGACACTTCTATAGTTCTACTCCTTCTTGGCCCACTTTCAACCCATCAATGAGCTGTCTATCCCTTGCTTTTTCAATCAACTGGCTAAGCACATCTACCACCATTGTGAACAGAAATGGAGATAGAGGGTCACCTTGTCTTAGGCCATTAGAAGTTTTAAATTTTCCCCTCGATCTTCCGTTTATGATTACTGAGAAATTTGTGGAACTTAAGCAACACCCAATCCACCATCTCCATCTTGAACCTAAACCCTTTTTTTCCATAACAAAATCCAGAAAATCTCAATCCACATGATCATATGCCTTTTCAAAGTCAATTTTAAAAACCAAACCTTCAATTTTTCTCTTTCTCACCTCTTCCACTACCTCATTTACGACTAGGACAACACTAAGAATCTGTCTATCTTTCACAAAAGCGCTTTGAGCATTTGAAATTGTGTCTCCTAGAATTTCCCGTAGCCTAGTAGCCAAAACCTTTGCTATTAACTTATAAAGGCTGGATACAAAGTTAATAGGTTTGTAGTCTCCAATTCTCAATGACTTTGCCCTTTTTGGAATAAGACAAATATAAGTCTCATTTGTCACTGCATTGACTACTCCATTTGTGATACCCGGTAAAATGTGGAGCGAATTTTTCATGGTATTACTTGACCATGGTTGACTTGTAGGTTAAACCACTATTTTTATTTCAGTTGTAAATGTGACTCGTTGTAATTTTGTTTATAGACAGAACTACCCTTGTCCTTGTTACTGTTACTTTCTTTTTTTATTTTATTTATATTTTATTTTGTTGCTTGTGCCTTGTAAGCGAAACAAAGATTAACGGTAGTAACCTTGGAGGGGCAATTTAGTAATTTCACATTGAAACCCCTAAACCCGAGCTTGAGAGTGTGACACATGGCAAGTGGGGATCGGCTTCCCATTTGTTCAGACGCCCAATCATTTTCCCTTAAACTTAATTATTTATTTTGGACCCTAGTACATAAATCCAAGCCCAATTAATTTCCTTTGGCATGAAAAATTAAAACCAGCTGGGCTCTTTAATTACATATGGTTAGCTTAGGCCCAAAACCCAATCAGCAGCCCACCTAGCCCCTAAGACAGCCACAGACATGTTATTTAATTGTGATGGCTGTTAGTTTTGGAAACCCAACCAGCCATCATTTGTAAACTCATGTACGCCAACCCTTTCACCTTCCTCTTTTCCTTTTTTGTCTGTGTTCTCTTCTCTCTCTGCATTTTTCTCTCTTTCCATTTCCTCTGTAGCCAAACAATCTTGTATCCACAGAACCAAACCTTAGACATCATTCTCGAGTTCACTGGGTGAGGAACTTTTTGAGCCGAGAGAGAGAAGTCGGAGACCATCGTCTTTGAGCTACATGAATATAAGAGGTGATGACTGATTTTGGGTAATTTTTCCTTTTGCATGTTACTTCCTTACGTTTCAATAGCCCTTCAGATTCTTTCTCTGAAGTTAGAAATTTCACCAAAGCCTTGAACTAACTTTGATACCTTCATTTGTGTTTTGGGGCTGCTGGACTTTTGTTACACTCAGGCAGAGCGCGCATCAACTGGTTGAGGAAGGTTTGGATTTCTCAATCCTCTTTTCATTTCTGACTTCGTTCCCAAAAACCTTTCATTTTGTTGATCAAGCCCAGGACTTGGTCATTTCTCAAGCTGATCACTAATATGAATTGTATTTTGTGAATGCATGTGCAATCCGAGTGTAGGTCTGTTCTTCTTGGTAAGTGTTTGTGGATAAATCCACATGAATTCAACAACCAACCATGAATCGACACGTAGCTGGTCAGATCCAACTTCGGAGTTTGACTTTTCAACGGTCAGACTTGGACTTCCACATCATCACACTAGCTAGGCATCCTTTCTCGTTGCCAGATCGGATCGGCTTACCCTGGCGGAACCCTCGCGCCCGATCTGATCCGATCTGAGGATCTTCCAAAGAATTGAGTGTTCATCTTTTCTTGGTCATCCTAGTTCGGTTCGGCTCGGCCTTGGGCGAGCGTCCTTTCAAATTCTAATCACGGCCGACTACAACTTGAAGGGATCACCACCTATCCGATCGGCTCGGCTTGTTTATCCACATCCGATCCGATCACACGTGGGTTTCATATCTACACATGGGAACAGATGTTCGGATTGGCACGACGTCCCACCGCTATTCTGAAGAAGATCACGTTGGGACGAACCGCCATACTCGAGTGCACCTGACATGATCCTCTGACAGATGAGATATTCCAGCTCACAACCATGACTATTGGGACATTCCACCTGATCTTCCATCCTTGCATTCAATGCAGCATTGAATGCAAAGGAGGTGGGTAGCTGTGCATGCCACTGTTCATGACCGAACGCGTGGATCTTTCTCAAGCATTCATCTACATGCAGGTAACTTACTTTTCACAACTTCCTTTGCCTATATAAGACCACTTATGTACACAAAATATGGATCCATCTATCACCAAGCAAACATATACACCAACTTTCACTCACAAAAGGCTTACCAAAAGCACACCCAACTTGCTGAGAATAAACCCAGAACATTTTACCTTGTTCTTCCCTATTCTCCCAAGTTCATCACCTGTTCTTCCTCACTTTCATTCAAACACCTCCAAACACACATCACTGACTTCATCATCGGAGAGCGTTTGGCTGGTACCACACCGGTCCATCTCCTTTGATCTTATTTTTCATGCAGGAAGATCTCAAGTCAACATCCACTTCATCATTCGACAAGGCTTCTGATCAGCTAGGTCATCTGTTCTAAGTCGTTGCATCTATCTTACGGAAATTTGCATCAACAGATTGGCGCCGTCTGTGGGAACATCGTCTTCAGCCGTTGTGTTCATCACCACAAGTGCTAAGCTCTTCCTTCAAACAAGTCACCATGACTACCAACTTTTGTGACAGCAGCTCTTCTTCAGGAGGATCCCAGAATAATGAACAACATGAGCCTGAGACACCTGAGAAGACGAGAAGAGCACAACCTTCCAAAACAGCAAAATCCAAAAGTCCTCTGAAGATCAAGGCTGCTCAGAAACTCTTCAGGGAGAACCAACGACACCTAGCCGCTGAGAATGCACTTCTCAAGCAGAATAATGAGCTGCTCACCAAACAGGCTGAGCTAGCTGAGGAGCTCGCACGTCATCGTGGTTAGCTCGACGTTAGTGGGAGATCGGGCTTCTGATCAAGATAGACCCGAACCGATCAGGAGGTTCTTTTGTTGTCTCCCTCTCGGAAAAACAATCAGGCTGACCCGAACGACCACCAGGCTCGGCAGAACCTGGACTGCACCTTCCCGGGCTTCGAGGATATGTCCCCAGCCGAGCAGGCCGAGTTCCTGAACGCCCACTGTCTCCTTCAGCAAAAGTAGGCGGCCTTCAGGAGAAATTCTCCCGAGTCCTCAGGAACAAACCGATCCAAACCAGTCTCGGATCAGCAACCTTCGGTCCGATCCAGATTGGGGGTTGTCAATCCAACCGGAGCGATTGAACCTAGGGTCCTAGCCAGAAGTAGGCTCGGCCCTACCACCAATCACATCGCCAGGACCAGCCTTGATCCTTCCATGTCGAGAACACATTCCGGAAGGTGATCCGCAGAAGACCGGCTGGGACCTACCATGGTCATGTCTGACCGACATCCAGCGGGCGAGAGGATCATTCGCCAACCTGCGAACGAGAGACTCGGTGACCGAACCGAGTGCTCGGCGGAGACTGTCCCCGAGCTGACCACACCCAACATGGAAAACCTTGTCCAGACTCTAGTCTAAAACCAAATCCGGAGTGCCCATGATCGGCTCGGCCAAGTCGAGTTCTCCAGAGGGTACCTAAGCAGAACTGATCACGGGGAAGAACTTCCCCTCCCATACACCAGTAGGATCATGAATGCTGAGGTCTCCAGAGACACCAAACCCCCCAAGATGAATCAGTACGACGGGACCAAGGATCCCTACGATCATCTTGACAGCTTCAAATACGCCATGGAAGCCCGCCAAGCGTCTGAAGCTACGAAATATCGAATCTTTCCTTCAACCTTGAAGATATCGGCGCAGGGTTGGTTCCGAACCCTCCAGCCGAACTCCATTGATTCCTTCTCCGACCTCCGAAGGGCCTTCCTCACGAGATATCGGGTTGTATCCGAACGACTCTACAACTTGAACGATATATCGCTGATCAAGCAACAAGATCATCAAGAAGACCTTGAAGTCCAAACTTGACAATGCCAAGGGGAATTGGCCAGAACTTCCTATCGCACCTCCACAAAAGAAACACCTTATGCATTGGCGTTCGGTATCGATGTTGTTGTTCCGGTCGAAATAGGGACTCCTTCATTCCGAACTGGCACATATGACCCGGAGACCAATGACACTGGACTTTGGCTTGGCCTGGACATTATCGAAGAAAGGCGAACCGATGCCAATCTCTGCCGAGCTGCCTATTAACAGAAGGTACCCAAATACTACAACAAGAAGGTCAAACCAAGAAGCTTCAGACTGGGCAATCTCGTCATGAAGAAGAACCCTTTAGCCATCACAGAGAGCTGATTCGATCCGAACTAGACTGGCCCCTACAAAGTCATAGGCATAGTCAAGTTTGGCACTTACAACTTAGCCACTCTGGCCGGGAAACCCCTCAAGCATAGCTGGAATGCTGAACACCTCAAGATTTATTACCAGTAAAATGTAGTTAGGATCGGGGACTGTCCGACCTAACATTTTTCCAATCAATGAAAAGAGGAACATCTTTTTGACTCATCTTTTCTAAGGCTTTTTGAAGAAAACACTGGGGAATTCACTCTTACATACCCCTAACAACAAACTGAAAGACTTATCAGGTCTATAAACTCCTGTTCCGAGCTGGCGTGCCATTTTCAGCCCGATGCTCTGCATAGTACAGACTCATCAGGTCTATAAACTCCTGTGCCGAGCTGGCGCGCCATTTTCGGCCTGATGCTCGGCATAGTACAGACTTATCAGGTCTATAAAAATCTATGTCCGAGCCGAACTGACTTCCTACAGTCCTAACGCTCAACAGGAAATTTCTAAAAGAAAAACATTTTCAAACTTAAAAGTCTCATCGTGCATGCCGAGTCGATCTAAATGTAAGTTGAGAATATTTTTCGCAAAAAACAAAATTCCTAATGTCTCAACGGACATTTCAAGCCCGTCCGAGATCTTTAGGGATCTATAATTTCTATTTATTTTCATCATGCCTATCAGGCTGATCTAAAAGCAAGTTGTAAATTATCATTATATTTTATTTCATTATGATCGTCAAGTCGAGCCGATCTCAAAGTGCCTTATTACATTCATTTTGTTTTTATTACAACATTATTTTTCATCATTTTCTTATCCATCTGTTGCTTGTTATGGTTCTAGTTTCATTCCTGAGCTGAACTGACAACAACTTGGAACAGAAGAGAATACTAAAAATAAATTAATTAATAACATAGTGATTCAAAAAAAATAAAATATAATAAGCTGTTTAAAGACATATCAAACTCGAGCCACACTTCGGCTCAGGGAACAAAATAAAAATAAACAAAACACAGGCTTAGGCGGATCTCTCGGCTAGCCCCTTCAGGATCGGCTCGGCAGACTCCTCCGGTGTCTCCTCACCAAGCTGCACCACTTCGAC
Organism: Dryas drummondii; assembly: GCA_003254865.1. Classification (NCBI taxonomy): domain Eukaryota; kingdom Viridiplantae; phylum Streptophyta; class Magnoliopsida; order Rosales; family Rosaceae; genus Dryas; species Dryas drummondii. The sequence continues at coordinate 40,375 of QANW01012600.1, forward strand.
CCCTCCGATCTGCATCTCAGCGTTGGGATCGTCTTCGGGGACAGGAGCAATCGGGATCGACTCAGCTGCAGGGATCGGGGGATCCTCCTGGATGCGCTCGGTTGCAGGCGCAATCACTTCAGCTCCGGCAAGGCGATCGGGGGAGGGAAGCTCTTCTTATTGACCCTCATGGGTGTCCAGCTCGGCAAGGAAAGACACGTCTCAGTCCGGTCTCTTCGCCCGGATCACCCCCAGAAGTTCCTGGTACCCCTCGAACTGGGCGTCGGCAAGTGTCTGGATGCTCGGAATCCTAGCTTGACGTCGAGCCTCAACAGCTCTCCGCTCGGCCGCCTCCACGTCTCACTGGAGTTCATCAGCAAACTGGCCCAGGTTGGTCACTTTGTCCTTCGAGACCAAGAGCTCCTTACCGAGCCGAGCAACCTCTACCTCCTGCTCAGCCAGCTGGGTTCGCAGACCGGTGGACCGCTCGCGCTCTACCCTGACCAGGCGCTCAGCTTCAGTCAGCTTCTCCATCAGCTTCTGGTTCTTCTCCCGAAGCCTTCTCAACTTCTCCTCGACGTCGACAGCAGCTTGGGCAGCTTCGAACTGCCTCTGGGCGAGCTGCAAAAAACAACAAAAAGGGAAATCATTATTCCGAGCCAAGCGGTAAACATGAAAATCCGAAATCAAAAATACTCACCACCATGGCCTGACGGGACGCATTCAGGGCTTTGCTGCTGAAGCTCGGTGCCTCCTGACCAGCCCATAGCCCTTCCACGATCCTCGGCGTGACCACACACTTGAAGTCCATGACGAACGGCTCGATGGAGGGGTCCACTTCCACCATCCTCGTGGGAGCCGAGTCGGAGACATCGGCACTGGCACCTCCGGGCTCAATCCGAGCCCTCTTCTCCACTCGGGCCTCGACCTGGGGGCCCTTCCTCTTCTCAGCCTGCCGAGCCGAGCTCGGCATGGACGGTCCGGCCTGGGATGCAGCCCGAGCAAGTGCCTGGACCGACTCGGCAGGGGCCCAAGCCCCGGCCTTCCTCTGGGTGCTCCGTGTTGCCCTCTCCCTTAATCGAGCTTCCAACTCGGCGGGGTCCATTCCCTTCTTGGTCCTTGGATTCCACCTCGGGACGAACCAGGAGACTCCACTCGATCTGATCTGGGCCTCGCCGAACAAAAACTTGGTGGACAGGTGCTCCGCTAGTTGGCCCTTCACCACGGCGATCTGATCTCTGAGCTCTCCTCGGAGTTTAAATTTCCCCCAGTTAACTGCAAAAACAACTGAAAGAGTTAGCTTAAAAAAATATATATACATATATCAAAATTAATCATCATCATCACTAGCGAAGTCTATCCCGGATCGGCTCTCCCAGACTTTGAGTGCCCACCTGGAATTCTAAAGGCTTTAGGAACCTGAGCCGGAGGGGGACTGCTCGGATCGGCGAACTCCCAATCCCCAGAAACAAAGAAGTATCTCCTCTTCCAAGTCTTCTGGGATGAGGGATTCCCAGTGAACAGCAGCCCCGAGTATGCCTGAAGGTTGTAGAAGCCGAGTTCGGTCTTCTGCTTCGATCTCAACGAATACGAGCAGATCAGCAAGTCCTTATTTGGCACACACTTGTGCACCTTATGCCACAGGATGTGCATGGACAGGATAGTCCTGTACACGTTCGGATTGAGCTGGTGCGGCGCTGCGCCGATCATCGCCAGCCAATCCTGCAGTAAAGGGTGCAGAGGGAGCCAAACCCCGTTCTCAAACATCTCCGGGTACATTGTCACCCATCCCTTGGGGGGTTGGCTCGGTTTCTCTCCCCTGCTCGGCAACCTCGTCATCACGGATTCGGGGACTCCGTATCTTATCCTCAGATCCTTGAGGTGAAACTCGGTCATCTCATTGGGGATCTGGTCGGCTTTCCAAGCCAGCTCCTCGTAGAAGTCCGGGTCGACCGGACACCCCGTCACCTGCCGAGCCGAAGTTGATGCATCTTGACCCCTGTCCCTTTCCTCCGAGCCCGAGGTGAGCCTTCTTGGGGCACTCGAGCTCGACTCGGCATCAGTGTCTTCCTTATCATCTTCTTCAGCCTCTTCTTGTTCCCGATCGGAACTCAATACCTGGGGATTTTCCTCATCCCCTCGAGGTCGGCGTTCTTCACCTGGATTGTGCTTCAACGCCGAGCCGACCTCGCCCAACTCTTCGGACAACTCGTCCCAATCTGCCTCACCTTCTGGTGGACTCCGGCTCAGCTCAGCGTCACTGTCCCCTTCAAAGGCATCTCCCGAGCCGAGCCGACCACTTGAGTCGGTCATTGACATTCTCAAACACCTTTTTCACTTTCTCTCTCTTGCTTTTTGAATCAAAAAGTGCCTTTTTCAAGAACACTCAAGAACATACACCCAGAAACCAGAAAATGCAAAAAACTCAGAAAAGGGGGAGAATCACGTACTGGTTTCCTCCGGAAAAACTCTCCACCCCTCACACACTCGGAACAGCCTCGCCTATGGTTGCGCTCGGTCAGAACTGCGACCGGACCACCACTGAAGCCGCGGAGAGAGAAAGAGATTTGCGGTGAGAGAGAACTTTCGGAGAGAGAGAGGATTTGGAAAGTCTGAAAACTGGAAATGAAGAGAGGAAGAGGAAGAGAAAGCCCTTTTATATACCCCCATGCAAATCCAATCCCAGCCCTTCATTTTTGGCGCTTCAGATGCCAGATCTTGCCACGTGTCCACATTTAAAATACCCATAAATAAAGTGACCCTTAAGTTCCCCTATGCAGACACCAAACGTCCCTTCACACATCCCCAATATATTTTGGCCAAACACATGTCATTATTTGTTCGAATCCTCATGAAAATCAGACCTGTCCGAATCGGCATAGGTGATCATCGGTTCGACTCGGACCGAGCCGAATGTTGTTTTCCACCGATCATCGCCTTCTCAACTTCCAATCTTTCACGGTCCGCTCGGATAAGAAGTTGGGGGACTTCTGTTTGTGGATAAATCCACATGGATTCAACAACCAACCATGAATCGACACGTGGTTGATCAGATCCAACTTCGGAGTTTGACTTTTCAACGGTCAGACTTGGACCTCCACATCATCCCACCAGCTGGGCATCCTTTCTCGTTGCCAGATCGGATCAGCTTACCCTAGCGGAACCCTCGCGCCCGATCTGAGGATCTTCCAAAGAATTGAGTGTTCATCTTTTCTTAGTCATCCTAGTTCGGTTCGGCTCGGCCTTGGGCGAGCGTCCTTTCAAATTCTAATCATGACCGACTACAACTTGAAGGGATCACCACCAATCGGATCGGCTCGGCTTGTTTATCCACATCTGATCCGATCACACGTGGGTTTCATATCTACACATGGGAACATATGTTCGGATCGGCACGACGTCCCACCGCCATTCTGAAGAAGATCACGTTGGGACGAACCGCCATACTCGAGTGCACCTGACATGATCCTCTGACAGATGAGATATTCCAACTCACAGCTATGACTATTGGGGCATTCCACCTGATTTTCCATCCTTGCATTCAATGCAGCATTGAATGCAAAGGAGGTGGGTAGTTGTGCATGCCACTGTTCATGACCGAACGCGTGGATCTTTCTCAACCATTCATCCACATGCAGGTAACTTACTTTTCACAACTTCCTTTGCCTATATAAGACCACTTATGTACACAAAATATGGATCCATCTATCACCAAGCAAACACATACACCAACTTTCACTCACAAAAGGCTTACCAAAAGCACACCCAACTTGCTGAGAATAAACCCAGAACATTTTACCTTATTCTTCCCTATTCTTCCAAGTTCATCACCTGTTTTTCCTTACTTTCATTCAAACACCTCCAAACACACATCACTGACTTCATCATCGGAGCGTGTTTGGCTGGTACCACACCGGTCCATCTCTTTTGATCTTGTTTTTCATGCAAGAAGATCCCAAGTCAACATCCACTTCATCATTCGGAAAGGCTTCTAATCAGCCAGGTCATCTGTTCTAAGTTGTTGCATCTATCTTACGAAAATTTGCATCAACAGTAAGTTCCTACCCTTATTTGTGAGTCAAGTTTCTCTTTTTTACTTGTTTAGACTGATAGGTTGTTAAGGGTTTCATCCTTGACACATGCAAGATCAGAAAAGGGATTTGGTGCACTTGCATGCGGGTTTGAGGGTACTGTCTTGTGAAACCAAGCTATGCTTTGGGGTAAGAAGCTCTAAACTTATTTGTGAACCTTGTGAATCTATCTTGGTGTTCCTTTGGGTGTGTTGGTCTGCTTGGTTTGGCAAAAGAGTCAAGAGTTTTGAGCTTTCTGTCAGAAACCCTATTTTTCTAGTTTTCGTAATCCCTGACCCGGAGTTACTATTTTTGAAAACTGTACTGATTGAAAAAGTATTTCAACCTGATTTTTGGTATGCATAAACTAGACATCATAACGGTCATTTAGAGACCAAGAACACCTCAATCAAACCTCTGATGATTTAGTCATGAATTTTCTAAGTTGACCCTGAATTTCTGAAACGTGACAGCAACGATTTCCTTTTTGCTTGTCTAAGTTTTCGAGTCTCCCTTGTGTTCTAGTGATTTTAACCTAAAATGAGGTTGATGGGATGATGTTATACCTGTTTTGATTGGTTTTCTTATATTGGATCATGCGGTTTGAGGTTTTAAGATATTAGTCACTCCACCTTTGAATTTGGAGGATGAGCATTGCTCCCAAATCATAGGCTGGATTGATTGGCGAAACTGTATTGATTCACAACTCCAAACCACTTGATAATTTTTGTGAGTGACCCCTCTGCATGTCTAAAATCATCCCACCAATTTTCAAAGCTTTTGCACTGTTACTTATTTTTCTAAAAATCCAGGACTAGACCCTGCTCCAGTGATCCTATTTGTTGGCAGTCAGCTACTCTCTAATTCTTTCCTTTTTAAAACTCATCCATTTGACCACCTGAGTTATTTACATCATTATAAATTTTTTTTAAAGTCCACCTAGCATTCATTAAAATGTTTTCACTCTTTGGATTACTCATTTGGGGTTTGGGACAATCTTAGCTTGCCAAACAAGTGTGTCAACTCTGTAAAACCCCATTCTTGAATTTGCACTACTACAAAAAAGCTCATACATATCAGTAATTTACCGATATCTAAGACCCCTAAAATTTGATATAGGAAAGCGTGATATCTATTCTCATTGGTTTACATATAAGTTTTGAACTGATCTCTATAGAGGTTTTTAAATCAGTTCCTTTTTTAAATACGATATATTTTCCCTTCCTGGATGGTTAAAAATGCAATAAATGATATATTTATAATATATTATATCAGTATTATATTTATAACTGATATCATATATATTAATAATATGGGTTTTAGTCGTATAACTGGTATAATTATTTCCATAGACATCTGTATTGTGTATAAGAACCGATATCTTAGATAGGACTTGTATGTTTCTAAATTACGGAACTGGTGTAGACTGTATCATAGACATCGGTATTAGTTCTCATAAATGATATTTGATATGTGAATTATATGTGTTTAAAATACAAATATGATATTTATATTCTCATAGATATCGTTATTTTTATAATAACTGATATCGTATATGTGAATTATATGTTTTAAGAGTATGGAACTGGTATAAATATTTTTATAGATATCGGTATTGGTGATTAAAAATGATATCGTATATTTGAATTATATGTTTAAAAAGTATGGAACTGGTATAAATATTTTTATAGATATCGGTATTGGTGATAAAAAATGATATCGTAGACATCTATTATATGTGTTTTTATTGTAGAACTGATTACGAAGCCATGATTGGTATCAGTTTATTTTCCCAAAATAGATATCTATTCTCTATAACATTTCAGTTTTTATATTAGAATTGATCTAATATATTTCGAAATTAGGGTTATGTGACTTGTTTTGATATCGGATTTATTTTCAAAAAACTGATATAATTGGTTAACACCATTGAACCATCCGAAGCATATTTATTTAGTGGCCAATTTTACGTGCACAAATAAACTAAACTGATTCATTTCATTCAACAATCCATTTCATTCATCAAATGTCATATACTTCAAAGGACGCAAAAGTTGTCATATCACAAAAATTAGGGGGAGATCTCATCATCTCTAACTACCCCTTCCTTCAAATATGTCTAAGCTAGCTAGGCTAGGCATCACTTAAAACTACCCTTTACAAAAACTATTAGGCAGTAGGCTAGGCATGCATTTTCCCAAAAAACTAGGCAGTAGGCATGCAATTCCCCATTCCCCTTTACAAAATATGGGCATGACAGCATTTAAATTAATTGATCTAAGTTCTATAATATCCACAAAATGGCACATCCAGCCATCACCACATATACCTAAGCCTACATATAATTCAAGTTAACAAAGTCACCCCATTCTTCTCGAACATCATCAATTTGGTCTTTGGTGTAACTGCATCACTTGATCTTCGATTTGCTCCATTGAAAGCACAAAGGAAAATTGCATTAGCTCAATAGTAAGGTAGCTTAAAGCTTGCTCATACTAAAATAATGCTTGCAGCTAGCTTGTGCAAATTCACATAACTAACACCGTGGGAAATAGATGCTAGACAACTTTTCAAAGGTTAAGAGAAATTAGACATGTAGTAGAATGGTTAAGTTTGATGTATTATTAGTGACAAACAAAAGAGAACTTAGTACAAGTTGAATGCTTACATAAGAAAGGAACAATATATAGCATATAGAAAACAGAATTTTGACAACCATGCCTACTGGCCAAGTGTGGTTTTGGTACTGACCAGTTTTTTAAGGCAGGTTCAGATGGAACCCTTCTTTACTGCAAAGAGAAACGAGAGATGGCAAACAAAAAGTATAGTGCTTAATCTTATAATTTGATTTTTTTAATTTTTTCTTTTTTACATGAATATAATTGATGAAGAAAATCCATTTGAGTAGGTTCCAGCTGTATTCAATATAAGCAATGCAGTTAACCAAAATTTCAGAAACTTCAAGCAAGTATGTTAGCAAATATATACTGTACGTGAAGGTCATTTGGATTCGATTTTACCGTGCTCTCAAACTCAAGATTCGTATCCTCAATGATGTCCTTTATGTACCTCATAACGTAGTAACCACATTTAACCCCTTCAGGTTGTTTAGGACACTGACCACAAGAAGAAAACAGTGGCATGCATATAGAGTTAGTGTGTATTCATACAGGTTTTAAATAGGAATGGCAGAAATAGTAATTAGGAAAACATTAATGAATTACTTGGAATACATACTGAAAGATGCTTCCACTGTATTGTTTTGCGAGTTCGCCTACCCGTAACTACATTGAATTGTCTAATCGCACTGAATCAACAAAACAACACAATAAGTTACACCCCAACAAATTATCCCTAATGCATAAACCAATAAATATATAAGGGAGCATCAACTCACGTGTTGACAATGTCCATCCATCCCTGGTCAAAGGTCGGTTTTGCAAGAGGGTCCATTATATAAACAATGTCTTTATCTTCAGTAATTATGGTCAACATCCAATGCGACCTTTCAAAAGGGTAGCACTATAATTAGCATGCATGAATAAATGACAGGCATAAAAAAAGGTTTAAGAAAGTCAGTTAATCATCTAAACACTCTTACCCAGAATTGTAAGGCACTAAGAAAACACGATTGCTTTTTCCTTGCTGAAAACGAGCTACCATGTAGGTTGATCGTTTCTCTGAGCTTGCTACTCCAACAGAAACATGGGCCGAATCCACCAAACCAACCATATCAATCATCTTTGACCTGACCAGCTTATCATATAGGTGCCTAATAGTATTTAATTAAAAAATACATATCAGAGCAGATCAGTAGGACAAAACATGACTAGCTTTTCAATTAAACTTAACTACCTTATATACACCACTATGCATGTCGCGGAGAGTTCCTGCATCTCCATGAGGGAAGTTATATCATCTCTCAAGATAAATAGTTTTCGGACTTCTCCAAAGACTTCTTCCTCTATCTCAGATGTGATTGCTTTTCCACTCTCATACATTGCTTCATGGGCATAACGATACAGTAGCTTGCAATTTGTCGGCACAAGCTTATCAGCTGGTGCATCCTTCTTGAATAATTCCTTCACCATGCCAGGCACTTGTTTCTTCTGCATCTGCCATGGTTAAGCACAAAGACCCAAGTTAAGTGAATAATGAAAGAAAAATAAAGAGACATAAGTAATGAAAGTACGTACTATATTTACCTTATCATTGTATTCAATTACAAGGTCTTTAGGCCAAGCGACATGGCTGCCAACAGCATTATCAACAGTTTTTAACTCCTCTTGAACTCGAATGGGAAACAAAGTTTGTCCATCAATGGCAATGTCAATTGCAACCCGCAGGTTGGCGTCACCCAACGGAACCCCATGCACTTCCTTAGATGCAAGATCAATAATTGAACCATATGCAACAATCTTTCTAGTAGTTCCCAAAGCCAGTTTGCAAGACTTTTCCTAAGCAAACATAGTACATACCAATACATAAATAAAGTGCTATTCAAAACGCTAAAACAACACCATCTCAGACCAATACCTTTACTGTGCAGTCAGCGATGATATCTTTGTGTACTGCCTTCTTCCTTTCTAGCTCAACCACCGCAGCCTTACACTTTCCCTCATCCTGGCAGCTTGCTTTATCGGAGACACTCCCATGGCCTGGAAGTGTCTTAGGTGTAAGAACACCTTTCTCATTCTCCCACGCCTCTAACTTTTTTCAATTCTCTCCAACAACATTTTACATATTTCACGCTCCTTTTCTAACATGGCCGCCAACTCATTTTTTGAAACTAGTTCCCTAGGTTTTCTGGGAATGTTGAAGTATGTGGTAGGGTTGACATTCCCCCTACTTCCCTTACCCTACCATGGGTGTCCGGAGTCTCCAAAGCCATAGTTAGAACATCCACTGCACCCTCAACTTTCAATTCTCCTTGCTTCTTTTTCTCCAGCAATTCGTCCTGCCATATGTCCATGACAAATTACATTACACAAAAATAACCTCATCAATTATGAAATCCACTACAATAACAGGTCAGAATGCTTACAATGACATCAGCCACCGATTGTACTTCCTCAGTTAAGTTCCCATTAGAATCTTCACGTGCCTTCTTCAATAGAATAGAACGGTCAAGATCCTCCACTGCCACATTTTGTTTCCTCTATCCATAGAACCAAATTTAACATTAAAAATGCAAGTGCAAAATGCTAATTAAACTAGACATGCAAATATCCATTCACAAGCTTACCAAATCCTCCTCCAAGCCTATATATCCTTTTCGCGACAATCTATGGTGATACTTCCTCTTTGCAGTTCTCTTGCTTTGTGCCTCATGTAGTTCCTACAATTAAGTATAAGGAACCAAAATATAACACATATCATAAGGAAAATGGGTTCTTGAAATAACCAAAATTTAATACTTTGCAAATATCAAATGTAGCTGGAGCAACAGCTTTTGGTAGCAGCTGGCACAAGTGAACAAGCTTACCATAAATGAGTCTGATAGTCGGCGTGCAACAAATGCCTCCCAATGTCGTTTCTCAATGAAGTCCTCATATTGCTTGGGTGGGAGTTTCAAAGCCTCTGGATCGTCCTTGAATGGAAGCACGAATTTGTTTGTAAGATTAGTCTTGAATGTTCTCCACTTAATGCCAGCTGAAGACAGCACCATCTTTTGGCTTGTAGAGGGAAGATCAAAGGCAGCCTATATTGTGGGTTAATGAGGACAAACAATCATTAAAAATGCAGCAAATACCTCAGGATAAACATGCAACAAATTAACGGTTACAATAGTTAAAATGAAGCTGAAATACCTCAACAACCTCCCAGATTTTTTTTTTAAAGTCCTTATCCACCTTTGGCCAGCTTTCTTCAATAATAGGGACTGTGGTCCTCGCCTTAACCCCTATGTATGAAGCTAAAGTCTGACGAGCTTCTCCTACCGGTACACCATGTGTATTATACTGCACTTGAACTTTTCGGCCTAAAACTTTCTTCACAATTACATGGTGCATTTGTGTAATTCCCTGAGTGGAACTACTATTAGCAGTTGTAATCGTCGCTTGCTTCGAACTTGAGCTTGCTTTGGCATCCACATTCTCCTCATCTGCAGGTGGGACTTTGGTTGCCTTTGGTGTGGACATTGCACCTTTCTTTCCTTTTGGCGTTCCCCTACCTTTTCTTTTTCCCTTCTTGCCTTTCGGTGTTGCCATTACTCGAAGATCAAAACTATAGCAAAATTGTGTAATTAAAAACAAAAATTACAGTACATACATAAGTAAGCCATGGAAAACAGCCTAAGTAAGTAAGCCTCTACAAGGAAAATTAACACAAGGTATACACATCTATAAGAAAGCATGGATATACACAAGGAAAACACAAGCCTCTCACCTCTATTAATCAATATATACACATCTGTAAGCAATGTTTTAACAGCCTAAGTAAATACGCCTCTACAAGGAAAACACAACGTATACACATCTATAAGAAAGCATGGATATACACAAGGAAAACACAAGCCTCTCACCTCTATTAATTAATCAATACTAACACTTAGTAAATAATACAAGGAAAACAGCCTAAGTAAGTAAGCCATGGAATATTCAACTTGGTAAAATATACAAGGAAAACAGCCTAAAAAAAATACAAATCGTTCTTGAAATGAAAGAAATTAAAGTAGAAAGTATGCAAATTAAATTACAAATTAGCATCAAATTACATGACAAAAAAATGCATGGATTATGGTTTTTGTTTTCTTGAGTGATCAATCCATATGCCCTCGCAATTATCTCTCTTGTAAGTGTTATCACCATCACCAAGTATATCATCAAATTCCTCGACAGATGGTATTCCTTCAGTAAAGGATTGAGGGTGAACACCAGCGTCCCCTAAGTCATCCTCATGTGCACCATCTTGATAATCTCTAGTCGGGGCTGCAAGCACTACTGACCAGCCAGAGTCGAGTGGGTCCTCTACATAAAAGACTTGCTTCACTTGAGCAGCCAAAGCAAATACGTCTCTCTTGTGACCTATCCTATTCAAGTTTACCAAAAGGAATCCTAATTCATCTGTTTTTATTCCCTTATTGTTCTCTACCCATTCACACTTAAACAAAGGCACCTGAAAACCGTTATAATCAAGCTCCCAAATCTCTTGGATAACCCCATAGAAAGGCATATCAGCGTAAACTGGATTTTTATCCTTCGCGCTCGCCACCTGCATTGTATTTGCCACCAAGCTCACCCCACTGTTTTGGACAGAACGTACCATGTCACGTGCCTTTGTGTGATAATGGCACCCCCTATCTCATAACCCTCGTATTTAAGCACACTCATAGGTGGCCCTTGAGCTAGTCGCCTCACTGATGGTGTTATGTCATTCGATCCACTGTTTATCTCATCTGCTACCTATATTAATTATTAATGGTTAATTAATACTTTTTAAATATATTAATTATTACCAAACGTTTACAAAGGGTAAGTGCATTGAAAGGGTAATTAAAAGTATAATACCTTGTCACGTAACCAATAGATAAATGTGCGGTTATGCTCATCTAGCATCCACTTTTCACTCTTCTTTTTACTCTTATAAAAGTCACTCAAGTAAGCCTTATGTAATCTGCAAATAGATTTCATAAAATTTAACCAATTGTAACTTACTATAAGTGTTAGTAACTTAGTTATTCTATAAGTGTTAGTGGTGGATAAAATGTAACTTACTTAGCATAAGGGTCGACCTCATCAGCATTCTCCAATACACAACAGTGTGCCTGCTCCCAGTCTTCACGGTTGACTGATTGTACCTTAGCACCTGAGATAGGTCTGCTAAGGGTTGGTTGACCCATTCGCGAAGGTGGGATTCCAACTGATTTTGCATCAGACAAATACTCGGAGCAAAACTCCACAGCTTCCTCACCTATATAACTCTCAGCGATGCTGCCCTCCGGACGGTTACGGTTCCTTACAAAACCCTTTAGCATTTTCATGCCTCTTTCAAATGGATACATCCATCTATAATAGATCAGTCCACACAATCGAACCTCTCTAATAAGGTGCACAGTTAAGTGAATCATTATATCGAAGAATGAAGGTGGAAAGATGTTCTCCAACAAACACAATGTCGTTACAAGCTCTGATTGGATTTTATCCAACTTTGACACATCAATCACTTTATTACATAGGGAATTAAAGAAGAAACATAACCTAGTAATGGCGTATCTCACATGCTTGGGCAGCACCGAACGTATGGCTACTGGTAACAATTGTTGCATCAAGGCGTGGCAATCATGGGACTTAAGACCAAATAGTTTCAACTCTTGCATAGATACTAGATTTCTTATATTCGAGCTGTAACCTTCTGGGACTTTTATACCCATCAAAGATCTGCACAATGCCTGTTTCTCACCCTTAGACAGTGTATATGGAGCAGCAGGTAGAAAGGTTCTTTTCGGCCCAACTTCGGGTGCCAAGTCAAGTCGTACCCCTATTTCCATAAGATCTAGACGGGCAGCAATCCCATCTTTTGTCTTCCCTGGAATGTTTAGTAAGGTTCCAATAACACTCTCGCACACGTTCTTTTTGATGTGCATAACATCTAGAGAATGCCGAATGTGAAGAGACTTCCAATATTCAAGGTCAAAGAATATGGACCTTTTCTTCCAACATGGAACATGAGTTTCACCACTTAGGCTGCTCTTTATATGTTGCTTTCCGAAGATACAATTGATACTCGACACTTTAGCTAAGACCTCCTCTCCACTTAGAGGTTTAGGAGCAGAACCAAATTCCTGCTTGTTATTAAACGCTGTCATTTGATTCCGATATGGATGGTGGCGTGGCAAGGACCTTCTGTGGCCTTGAAAACTGATTTTCCTACCATGTTTCAGCCTAACACTATCTATGTTTTCACCGCAGATGGGACACGCTTTATACCCTTTAACGATGCACCCCGACAAATTACCATAAGCGGGAAAGTCATTGATTGTCCCAAGAGTATACCTTTCAAGGTAAATGTGTTTTTTCTAAACCCATAGTACACCCCATCAATTCCATTCCATAATGCTTTTAGATCATCAATCAATGGTTGCAAATAGACATGTATGTCATTTCCTGGCTGCTTAGGACCGGAAATCAAAAGAGTTAACATCATAAACTTCCTCTTCATGCAAAGCCATGAAGGAAGGTTATATATCACTAAGATGACGGGCCAGCAACTATATCAGCTACTTAAGGAACTGTGTAGGTTGATCCCATCTGCCGAAAGAGCCAACCTTAGATTTCTAGGCTCACTTCCAAAATCTGGCCACTTATGGTCAACCAACTTCCAAGCCAGAGAATCAGCTAGATGACGTAGCATGCCATCAGACTCTATGATCGGCATGTCAAGTAAGATCCTTTGATGTCTCACCACATTTAAACATTCGTTTAAACCTTGGAATAGGTGGAAAGTACCACAAGACTTTTGCCGGAACCCCTTCTTGCTCAACCCCTTGCTTGTTTAATTTCCACCTAGATAGGTCACACTTGGGGCACTTACTTTCATCTTCGTACTCATTTCTATACAAAATACAATCGTTTAGGCATGCATGAATCTTATCATAATCCATTCCTAAAGCAGACAATGTCTTCTTTGCCTCATACATAGACAAGGGTAGCACATGACCTTTTGGCAGCATATCACCAATAGAAACCAGCAGTTCAGAAAAGCTAATATCAGACCACCCATGTTTTGCCTTTAGATTGAATAGTCTAACCAATGCAGATAGCTTTTGTACTTCACACAATTATCATATAAGGGTCTCGATCCTTCATCAACATAATGACTAAACTCGTATGGATTATCATGGAAATTATCAAAGGCACTCTCACACATGTTTACTGTTTCGAACCCACATACACTAGGTTCTCTTTCGTTTTTTGTATTTCTACTTGTACAACCAACAACTTCACCATGCCATATCCACTTTGCATACCTTGTGTCAAAACCATTAAAGTATAGATGCTCCCTAATCACTCTAACGGTATGCCTTTTCAAGTTTACACATTTCAAGTAAGGACAATGGATGTACTTCGGATTGGTAGCATTCTGTAATCCAATTCTCAAAAAACTCTCAACTCCCTCCTCATACTCCACAGACCTTCTATCAGCATGCATCCATGTTTTATCCATACTCTTACACAAAATAACACCATTTCAATACGAACCCAAGTAAACATATGCAAAAGGAAGCATATTAACTGATAATATATAACTAATATTAATGTCAATTTTAATTAGCAGAAACTCATCTAAAGAACACATATACCTTTACCTAGAACTCATCAAATATTCAATTATATTGACACCATATGACCTAGTTGAAGCCTGGCAATGTATTGGGTCTAAACCTATATATCTTTACCTAGAACTCTACCCTTAATTGCAAAAGCCACATAATATATCAGACCTCAAGCCCAAAATCAAACGAATTAACCACATACCCAAATTCATAACACAGTCGACCCAAGTTCCATATTTCAGTTAAATACAAACAATTCCAGCACCCAAATTCAAACAGACCCAAGTACACTCAATCTACAAAACACCCAAATACAAACAAATCCAAATTCTAAAAACACCCAAATAGCAATGCATACATGTTCAAACAACTTGCAGATATTAGAACCCTTAATCCGGAATCTAAACTTCAAATTAAAAAGAAAAAATAACAAAACAATCTCATCAAATACCTGAAATCGCGAAGGCTGGGTGGGGGTATCGGGAAGGGTTCTCTGGGTCGATCTCGATCTCGCGACGTTGTCCAGAATCTTCTCTCCTCTCTCTTTCTCTCTTCGCGACTTCTCAGACTTCTCTCTGTCTCTCTGTCTCTCTGTCTCTCTGTCGCCTACGCTCTCTGCAAGCCTTCACGCGCGCTCAACCCATCGATCTTGATCTGCAATCGTTCGCTCTCGATTTCTTAAGGCTGGGTGGATTGGAAAACCAGCTAGCTAGCTTAACCTTCGATCTCAATCCATATATCTTCGTTAGAGATTGATGAAGAAGATGATGAGTTAGGGTGTGGGTTTGGGTCTGGTTCAGTTTGGATGTGAGTGACTGAGTGTGGGTGTGTGAGTCTAAGTGTATAAACCCGGGGTGCCAAATTTTTTTTAAGTCTGAACAGTACCCCGATTTTCCCATTCTAAAATTTAAGCATCATTTATTTGTATAGATATCACTTTTACATCAGAGTTAATAAATTTGTCCAACATAATATATCACATTCAAAATCCTGATGATATATAAACTAGTTTAAATATCATTTTTTGAAAAAAAAACTTCTAAACGATATTAAAAAACATATTATATCGAATACCCTTAAAACTGATATTAATCTAGTGATATGTATGAGCTTTTTTGTAGTAGTGTTGGTTGTGACTTGGTGTGTTTTGTGTACTGTTATAGGGGCCTTGTTAGTTTCTTAAGAGCTCTGGAGTTTGGGGGCAGCTACTTGAGAAGGTAGGGGGGCTTGCCCAAGTTAATTTTCTAGAAACTAACAATTGGAGAGTCTTTCTTGTGCTTGTGTATGATTGGTTGTGTGTGTACATTGCAATTGTGATACTTGCAGCCATGGTGGTAAAAATTGTTGTGAAATCTGGAACCTACATACTTAATACTTGTCTAATTGCTACTTGTAAACTCTTGTTTAAGTTATAGGATGCATAATTGGTTAGATTAAAGGCCTAAACGCCTAGAGAAGATTATATGCTATTTGTTGATTAAAAGGGAATAGAATTTTCATATTAGAGTCGCTCTATAATTCAAAGGTGATTTATCCTTGTTTACTCTGCAACCGGCCAGCTTGCTTAATGAATTATTCCTCATAATTTAATCTAATTAAATATGGTAATGAGGCCTATAAATCTTCTTTGAACTACTTGTGTGACTTATATTTCACTATGTGAATATCCTTGTATCATTTCTATGATTAATGGTTATTGATGAGAACCCTTAACAATGTGATGGTTTTGGGTTAATAATGTTGTTATACGTTGAATATTGAAATTGATGTTGAGCATGTGCATTCCTACATGGATTTGGATTTGGCATAGGTTGATGCTAGTGGAATATGCATTCATGCATTATGATTATTCTCATTGATTATTGTGAAACTAATATATGAGAATTGAGTGTTTGGACACCTAGTCTTAGAACAAGGGGTTGTGTGAGTGACCTTGGGTTTTGATTCCCTAAACCACAGTGGAAAACCCAGTGAGCAGTCGGCCCCTGGTCAGCTCCCCAGGTTTGGTCAGAACGTATTGGGATAGTACGGACCACGTGGATACATTTTATTTGGTAGTATACTGGGTTTGCGACCGTGGAGGTACCACGGGTTGTGAAGGCCGTTCTTATCACTAATTTGCGGTAGAAGGGTAGGCCGGGTAGTGATGGTACTGCGGTAAAAGAAATGGTGGTCCATTGTTATTTAACAAGTTATGGTATATGCTTCTGCAGATTGGCAAAGGTACGCATGCATAAGATATATGTTGCATGCATCTCTGACATATTTTGCCATGTAAGTACAAAATGACATGTTTTACATACTTAACCTATATAGTATGTTATCTTGTGATTTATGATGCTTGTGCACAAAATGTGATTTATGGTGTGAAACCCTGTTTGGGTATAGTTGTGTTTGAATGACTTTGCTTGTTAAGTAAAATAAAACTTGAAACTTGTGTGAACACGTTTTGGGTCGGGTGAGCCGAGCAAAGAATCCGGTGGTTTGGTGATGCTCACCCTTACATAGATTTTGCAGGTTTGGCGTTATGGTGATGCTAGTGGAGATTTATGACGACGAGACACTGCGTACTTCAACGACAATTGGATATTCGAGTTCCAGTAGTTCCCTCATGAGTGAGTGAGTACCGAACCAAGTATCTTAGACTCTTATATTTATCCTTCGTTTGTCTTTGGCTCATTAGTGTTTCAAATGTTTGGCTTACTTGAGGTTTATCTTTTGCAAAACTCTTCTCAGGGGTGTGTCGAGTTAACCTCAGATTACTTGACTTGTAATTTGGCTATCTGACCTAGGTCGACCAAGTTACTTAGATCCTGAATTTTATCTAAATTGATTGTTAATAATTAACTTGGGCCTAATATTAATAAATGAATTAGAAACACACCTTTCGACGAGCTCACTATTTAGTGAACATTCCGCTAGTTAACTCTGCCTACCTATTTTGTTCAAGGGTAGAATGGTAAACTTAAGGTTTGTGCTTCTCAGTTAATGTGAGTTTGAGCCTTCAGGGGTGACGGTCAAGTTCATGTTAATTGAGGAGTACTCCGGCTGCCACGAGCTCGATTCCCCTAGTCCCGAAATTAGGGCGTGACACCATTTCTGTAGAAGTCTTCAAACACGTACCTTTAACAACTCTACCTTCACAACATCCCAACATCTTTGAAACAAAAGCATCGTAAAGCCATCAGGGCCTGGTGACTTATCCTTGCAACAATCCATAACAGCTCTTTTGATCTCCTCATCCTCGAACGGTCAAGTTCAGACCATTAATTCTCCAGATACTATCTCTTGACCTAGTGTACAATTTTTCAAAAAAACCAATGATTTCCTCCTCAATCAGCTTAATGTCTTCCACTACAACTCCCTCACCCACTTCTAATTTTTCAATGTAGTTCCACTTTCTTCCCCCATTAGCCACTGCGTGAAAAAACTTAGTATTGTTGTCTCCCTCCTTTGTCCACTGCAATTTTGCCCTTTGTCTCCACCGAATCTCCTCTCTGAAAATCAATTCACCATACTTATTTCTAAGGGCAGCCCTTTCTCTTCTTTGTTCAAAATTTAAGCCTTTCCTTTCCTCCAAGTCATCTAGCTCCTTCAGTTTGACTTCCACCTCTCATTTTGCTGCCCCCGTATCACCCCAAACCTCCTTGCTCCAGGACTTAAGTTTGTGCTTCAAGAACTTAAGTTTATGCATAAATTTAAAGCTTGTTTCCCCCTGAAAACACTTCTCGCCCCACCAATCTTCTATGTTTTTCAACAAAAATGGATGCTCCATCCAACCATTTTCAAAATGAAAGGGAGCTAGACCTCATTTAACGATTGATGTAGTGTCTAATATAACCTTTTTGTCAATTTGAGATACTGAAACATCCAATTTTTCCAACAAATCTTCCAGACTCTTCAAGGAAACTAGCTGTTCTCCAACATCCTTAGCTTTATCTTCCGCATTATCACAGCCCTTCCGTTCAGCTGTAGAGTTGTCTTCATTGCTCCTTCTTGCATAACAGAATAATTTCCTTCTAGACTCCATATCCACTTCTTCAGTCATGGTTTCTTCCAAGACTGTAGCTTTATCAGCTATTGCAAAAACCATATGATTGTTTTCATGTTCTAATTCCTTCAACCCATTGAAGAGACCTTCTAAATTCAGATCATCTTCAAACAGAAAATCTCGTTTGCCTTCTCCATCATTAGAGGAAATGTTCTCTCCCCCTTTTGATGCTTCCGCCTCCTCCAAAGAATGGCTCCCTACAATTGGCAGGCGTCCTAATGAGATCCCTCTTCCTCCCCAAAAAATCTAGCCCTTAACTCCAAATCTAAAGTATCATCCCTCATCTCCTTACCCTCTCTCTAGGCTTCGATATCATCGATCTCCGTCATGCTGCCTTGATCTATCCCCCCACTTCCTGAAAAAATACCTGCAGATTGATCTGCCTAAACTCCCTGATCAAAAATTTCCTTCTCCACTTCGTCAACAACACTACATAACCTTGGCTCGAAATCTGGTTCAGCGTCCTTTTTGCTTGACCACTCTTCTGAATCTTGCAGCACCGTCTCTATTTGTTTCTTTTCTTGTCTTCCTTCGGTTGATTCCTTTTATCCACTTGAGCCGAATCGTCTTCCAGAATTCTTATGTCCAAATCTCTTAAAAAACCTAGGCTCCGAATTCGATGGCCCATGATTCAGAAGAGCTGGGCTTAACTTTTTCTCCCTCACTATCCCATCTATGGTATGTCTTCTTTTGTTACCTTCCACTGACATCTTTCCATGATCAGGGCTGTCAATACCCAACGAGTTTCGGCCCAACACTAAATCTGACCCAACCTTCCTTCTAATAGACTATTCCTGCTGTTTTCCGGCCCATTATCCACATTTCCTTCAGAATTAACTTTTACCCTATACCCTGCCTGTTGATCATTAAATCCTAGCCTTTACCCTCTCTCCTAAAATCAAACTCCACAAAACCCTTTGTCTCCTCATTATTACGACCCAAAGTAGTTCAACTAGTCTTTTCTGATATATTTTCCTCCCTTGCTGACCAACTTCTGAATAATTATACAACATCTAGTCATCAAAGTGTCCTACAAATTTATAAGATTGAAATATAAAATAAAAAAGGATTATAGAAAAACAATGCAGATGTGCAGATGTAGATTTGTCACACTCCACTAAACTAGAAGAACCTCCCTCACATTGGATTTTGGCCATGCCTTGCATGCCTTCTCCTTCATTTAGACCTTTTGTCTTGTTCTCACCCAAAATTCCAGAAAATAAATAGAGAAAGTTGCTTCTGCTACCAAAACAGAGTCAAGAAACCTGACAAACAAGTATAACCCAGCATGGCAGTGCAATAAAATAAATTCAACCTGATTATAAAGGATCAAAAACCAATTTGTTTCTCTGTACTGTTAAGAAATAGGAAGTGATACTTCCCTTGGTATGCAGACAGACCAATTGGCTGTCAGAAGACAGACTTCAGACACATACAATCTCATCATATTATGTTTTAAAGCTCTATACATGCATTCACTGTGCATAGATATACTAGGCTGGCATATATTATATGCTATGCTTTGTTAGACTGTCAGGATCTCTATTTTCTTTGATGCAAAGTTCTCTTTTTTCTGCCTGTTACTTGTCTGTAATCAACCCGACGGCATGTGTAAGAGAGAACATGCATATGAGATTCTAGAAGCAAGCACCAACATTCCTAGACAAATCACACAATCATAGACATTAAATAGGTCAACCTGACACTTTGTTGAATGTTTCTCTTGATTACAGGTGCAATGTAGGCAATAACAAAATATTCATATGGTTTTGTACTTGGAAGTGTGCTTCACCACTAACTATGTCACATAAAAGGATTCTGAAGACTATAATTACTTTATCATCCTTATTGAATCAGAGAAAAATCTTTCCACACAAGCAGAGGCACTGAAAATAAAAACAAATGAGTTTCTTGAAGTCATTAAGGCCAAATCTGACTGTTGTGGCATTGTTAGCTTGGGTTTGTTGAGAGCTCTAGCTGGTAGCCACCTAATGCCAAATCCCCAAAATGACAGCAATTCCGAAGAGGAGCAAAAGTGTACCATCTCCCCCCGGCAGCAAAATGGATGACCTTTAAAGTCAAACATATCTTGTTTGTATTCAATCCGGTCTGCATCTAAACAATCTTTCAAATTGACCTAGGATAAGAAGTATGGAACTGCAGTTCCCAAAAAATTATTTCCACGTAACCTGGGTTTTTATGCTGTTTTGCAAAGTAATTTGACATTACATTTAAAATTTGTGGCTTAAGGAAATAAAAACATCTTTGAAGTTGCTAGCTCACTTTAAATTTAAATTTGCTTAAAACGCTTGCCAATTAATTTCATAGGCTTGTATAATATAAGTCTACAAATAAATCATTAACATCTTTAAACAAAACAAAAAACACTTATTTTTTGGATTCCTTTTCAAGTAGTTCCATGATAAATATCATGAGTCAGTCATATTGGGGATGTGGAAAGTCCCCAGACAAATGACAGTTAGCCCTATGAGTAAAGCACTCCCACCACTAACACTAGTTTTCCAAGGAGTCATCTAATTCAACTACCAATCGTCTCGGTAACCTTCTCTCCAGAAGCTTCCACTTCACCTTCCTTAACAAATCCAAGTTCTGACATGTCTTGTTTTGCCATCAAGTTCCTGCAAGATGCTTATTAAATGTCATCGTATGTAATCATAACAAAGCTTAATGTCACAGAGAAAAAAAATCTGACAAATGAAGCTTATGACATAACTGAGAGAAAAGGATAAATGACATTTTTCTAATATTTCTGCAAATTCTAAATTATCAATGAATTGGTTTCTTTAGTTCTTTAATTGAAGACCTTAATCATATTTAGACAAACCCAAAGAGTTTCAGTGGATTAGCAGAACTAAATCTTTAGGTTTCAAACTAATAATTTCTCCAGTGCAATGCTTTCAATGTGCAAGATGACTTTAAAATTTCATCTTGGATGTCGTTGATTTGTTTTAATGAACAAACATATAACAGCATTTTGACACAAACCAAAGACAAGCTTTTATGCAGAGACCATAAGCAGATAGAGTTTTGCAAAAGCAACTAACAAGTCTAGCACACAGAACACAAGCATTGAATTCAGTCAAAGTTAGTACTTTATATTATTTCCGCCAACACTATCTGTGTGAAACTTCAAAACCTTTCTATATATTATAAGCTCCCTACGATTGTAGTTAATTGTTTTAATTTTACAATAATATGCAGAAGAAAGTCACAATCATAACAAACTCCAGATAAAAGTTTGTCCACTAAACATGCAGCAGGGATGAGCATCATGTGTTTTTCCATAAAACCAACAAACTTACTTTTCCATGCGACATTGTAGGTACTTTTTTGAGAAATTTCTACATTTTTCAGATTGGTGGCCCGAAGTTTTGAGACAACTTAGGTATTCTTTTTTCTCCTGAAACAAAGCCAGGAAACTAAGCACTTACAAAACAAGCCAAATAATCACAATTTTCACAGTTAATCATCACACTGAACCCAATCTAACATATACAAACTTTTGAAGAACTTCACAAAGAGAACAAATTTAAAAGAAGAATAAATAAAATGTTCATTAATGGAATAAGCAACATTACCAGGTCGCACAAATGCATATGATCCAAAGGGAAGACACCTTTCTCTGGAGGAACTGGTCTTAGTCCCCTATTACCACCAAAGGCACCACCTAAAAGAAATTAATAACATTTTTAAACATAAATTAGAGACACATGTACTACGGCAAGAATGATATCATGGTTGTGTCTATTTCAAGGTTAGGCCTGACCTAGTTTCTTTTCATCTTACTTGGTATACAAACTAAAATTGAACATCATGTAACCCGGAGGTCAATTCTAAAAAGTAAGAGAATTGTTTGATCATGTCTCCACAAACACATTTGGTTCGATCTTGTTCACAAAGCATATTGAGTTCTTTATCATGGGGTATGTGAGCACTACAACTATCAAATCATGGAACAATAATACACTTATGGGTCTTTATGTATATTCCACTCCTCCTGCAGAACTAGTTCTATTGCCACTCCCCATAGATATTTAGTTCTTACTTCTTAGGGTACTATACACAAATATTTAAATCCACATAATGTAATATCCTAATAAAAAAAAAACTTCTTTGTAATGGTAACTGAAATACTAACAAGTCACAACACCTTCTCAATTCATTAAGTTCCAACAAATTTATGATGAAAATGAATACTTACGCAATCAAAATCAAATCGTTGCACCAAGATATTTCATTATCTTTCACTTGTCTAGGAAGAGCCAATACATAGCATTATCTCAAAGGATCTTTTGTACCCAATAACTTCCAAAATCCAAGAAAGCAAAGAAAATTAAGGGAACCCAAATGGAAATTGTTTCATAATGCGCAAAGATAAGGAGAGAGAGAGAAGGGCGAAGTTACTGGAACTATTTTACTTGCTGGAATGAGCAGGGAGAGAGAGAGAGAGAGAGAGAGAGAGAGAGAGAGAGAGAGTACCTGCACTCATTGTGAAAGCTAAGACAGAAGAATTCAGTGCTTCTGCTGGTGTTGCAATGGGGAGGGAGAAAGTTTGATCTCTGTGAGAATGTTTTACAGAGCCGCAGATCTTCGACGAGGGAAAACTGCAAGACATTTTTTGTGGTTCATCACACTAAGACATGTTGTTTATTACCAAAACCCACATAGTCCTTTTTTTTTTTTTTTTTTACGAGAATGATTAATAGCTATTAGTGCTTCGTTTTTTTTTATGAGTCAATTTTTTTTAATAGCTATTAGTGCTTTAATGTGTGTGTGTTTGTGTACGTGTGTCTGCACAAATAAATCCACATGGTTGGTAACAATAAGCAAATAACTACTGAAGTCCAGCTGGTAATTTAGACAATTCAAAAGTTCTGATACTGGCAAGCTCAATTCTGATACAGAGGGACAACAATAAGCATTAGATGCCTCTACTTAAAAAAAAAATAATAATAATAATAGATAACCTGCTAAATTGGTAAACAAGTTTTACCATTTTTTTGATACGTCCCTCAAAATAATGGTAACTCTTGATCAAGATGTGGTAACTTACCATATTCTTGATCGAAGTTACCATTTTCTTGAACCAAACATCAAGAAAATAGTAACCAAAACTTTGCCTCAAACCAAGTTACCACTTTTTTGATCGTTTAATCAATAAAATGGTAACTTGGCTTAAGAATGTGGTAACCAAGCCCAATCATGACCAAAATTATCATTTTCTTGATTTTTTTCCTCAAAAAATGGTAACTTTTGCTCAAGAAATGATAAGTTACCATTTTCCTTAACCAATACTCAAGAAAATGGTAACCAAATCAGCTAAGCAAAACACGTTAACACTTTCTTGATCGTTGGTTCAGGAAAATGGTAACTAAGCCCAATCTTGACCAACCTTACCATTTTCTTGTTTTTTTTTCCTCAAGAAATGGTAACTTTAGCTCAAGAAATGGTAAGTTACCATTTTCTTAATCGAAGTTACCATTTTCTTGAACCAAACCTCAAGCAAATGGTAACCAAATCAGTGGGGCAAAACAACGTTACCACTATCTTGATTGTTTGATCAAGAAAATGGTAACCTCAGTCAAGAATGTGGTAACCAAGCCAAATCTTGACCAAAGTTACCATTTTCTTGATTATTTTTCTCAAAAAATGGTAACTTTGGCTCAAGAAATGGTAAGTTACCATTTTCTTGACCCAAGTTACCATTTTCTTGAATCAATCCTCAAAAAACTGGTAAGCAAATCAGTGGGGCAAAAAACTTTACCACTTTCTTGATCGTTCGATCAAGAAAATGGTAACTTCGATCAAGAAAGTGGTAACCAAGCCCAACATTGACCAAAGTTACCATTTTCTTGATTTTTTTTTTCTCAAGAAATGATAACTTTTTGTCAAAAATTGGTAAGTTACCATTTTGTTGATCCAGGTTATCATTTTTTTGAACCAAACATCAAGAGAATGGTAACTTCATCACTGGGCCAAAAACCGTTTCACACTGCAACTGCTTATAGACGAAAAGGCAATTGCATTCTTAGACTTCTAAATACAAGGTCCTGTTTGACAATCAGGTTTTGACATGCAATCCAAAATTCTGAACAAAATTGCTTCTATAGTTATATACTAAGTTACCAACTATGAATTATAGTCTTAAGGTATAGGGTATTGGGTAAGTTATAGGATTTAAAATTTTAAAAAAACACAATAGGATTTAGGATATATAATATAGGGTTTAAGTTTAAGTTTCTAATTTGACCAAAAGCCAAACCACTCATATTTATACATTTAGACAGTAACTGTGGTTCCTACTAATATAGTTTTGGCAGAAGCCTTTTAGCTCATTTCTCTTACAATTTAATTCCCTACATGTACTTAACTTTTTCGTGGAGATGTGAGTTTGTCTAGTTTCATAAAGACTATAAATTTAATTGATCCCCTTGTAATAGTTTTGACTTAATAAACAAGCAATGTTAGAATCAAGTATTTACATGTTGCTGAATATCAAGTACCAAAAAGTGTCAATACAGAGTTTGCCAATACACATGCTTGTATTTTGATGCCAGCTGCAATAATATCCCTTTATGTATTAACCAAACCAAAGTCAGCAACCTTGGCCCTTATATCATCCCCAAGAAGTATGTTTGAGGGATTTAAATCTCTGTGAATGAAACTTTGTTGAGCTAAGCTGTGCAGATATTTGACCCCTCTTGCCACACATCCAATGCTATTGTCACTCTCTGCTTCCAAGTAAAAGGAGATACCCCATTCTCGCGCCAATCAAACAAGTGTTGTATCAATGTTCCTTGTGGCACGTACTCGTATACCAGAAGCCTCTCATTGCCATTGATGCATGATCCTAAAAGAGTAACCAGATGTCTATGCCTTAGTGAGGACTGCAATTTCTGCATGAAACTCGTTCAATCCTTTAGTTCCTGCTGCCACAGATTCCATCCTTTTAACAGCAATCTTAGTCCCATCATGCAATTCACCTTTGCAAACAATTTTAGTCCCATCATTTAAACATGAAGCTCACTACGGTCACCACTGCTCTGGCTATGCAGATCACTTGCAAACGAGTGTAGAAGATTTAATAAGTGGTAACTTCACAAATGCCTAAATCCCAAGTTACCACTTTTTTGATCTTATATTCAAGAAAATGGTAACTTCACATCAAGAATGTGGTAACCACGTACGCAGGCAACTGTATACAGACAAACGTGCAATTGCATTCTCCGAGTATTAAATACAAGCTCCTGTTTACCAATCAGGTTTGGACATGCAATCACAAAATTACATCTTCACCAAACTTACAATTTTCTTGAATTTTTTTCTCAAGAAATGGTAAGTTACCATTTTCTTAATCGAAATTATCATTTTCTTGAACCAAATATGAAAAAAATGGTAACCAAATTAGTGGGGCAAAAAACGTTACCACTAAGCTCGAAGTTTCCTTTGTAACCCCCGGAACTTCTTCGTAGTGGCTCCGCTCCATGCCTCATTTCATAGGGAACCTCAAAGCGGCTCTATTTCATTATATTCCATCCATATCCCAAATCCATTCATTTAATATACCTTTGGTGTCATTGAGATAAGAGATGTCGTTTCTAGTCTATCTCTTTCTATTTCTATATATATATGGAAAGTTAAAAAATCATCATATAATAATCCAGAAATTGCAATAGAAAAGAAAAAAGGGAGGTTTGTGATGATTTTAAAATCTTTTATACTAGGTAATCTAGTATCCTTATGCATGAAGATAATCAATTCGGTCGTTGTGGTCGGACTCTATTATGGATTTCTGACCACATTCTCCATAGGGCCCTCTTATCTCTTCCTTCTCCGAGCTCGGGTTATGGAAGAAGGAGAAGAAGGAACCGAGAAGAAAGTATCAGCAACAACCGGTTTTATTACGGGACAGCTCATGATGTTCATATCGATCTATTATGTGCCTCTGCATCTAGCATTGGGTAGACCTCAAGAATTTCAAGAGTACAACGCCTGACTGTCTGGCATTGTATTCTCAAATTCCCTAAAATACGTAAGGCTTTTTAAATTTAAAATCAGAATTTATCAAAAAATATATTCTTCTTGAGGGGGCTAACATTAAAGAACTACAAATTTAATGAGCCCAAAATAAAAACAATTAATATTCATTCTTCAGCTGGAGTCCATTGTCTCGTCCACTCCTAGCCAAATACTCAACTCGATTCAATTAAAACACATTCCAAAGTTATTGATTGTCCAAGTAATAGCAAATCATCACATTTGTACATTTCACAGCAATCCAGTTATCCAATTAATAGTAAAACATCATCAATCAAATGGTCAATCCCTAGCAATCCATATAGTGCACTAACAGCTCAAAAACGTCATCCGAACAAATTCTAGAGTTTGTCTATTCATGACTACATGTCAGACAATGTAAAACCTATTCGCTCCCCAAAATTATCTTTTCAATTTAATTTAGGTAATTAAGAACAAAGTATTCTCAAAATCTCCAATCACGTTCCGTTCCGTTTCTCGAGAGTTACGTAAAATGACCAAACTACCCTTAGAACTTAACCAAAAGTTTAGGGTTCACTCAAACGTTATCTCGAAACTAAATCGATTAGTTTTAGGGAAATGAATTCGAATGCCCTCAACGATAAAATACCAAATTAAGGTTTCAGGTTTCGAATTTTGGGTTTAATAATCGAAATGGCATCAGGTTACAAATTCTCCAGAGCTAACGTACCTGTTAAGACCAGACAACAAACAATATAGAATAGATTCTTCAATTAGCTGTTAAACAACTGAAACGAGCGGTCAACCACCACACACGGTGGCTGCCCGACCACAAACAACACACAAAATAATCCCAATCAGTCACCGAACCTAGAAATAAGCTACTACAATCGTAGGGAAGTTGAACAATACGAAAAACCATCCAACCTGCCGCCACAAGTGGTAGAGCTGACGGTGGCAACAGCGGCACAAGCCTAGAAATACCCAAATTCAACTCCAAATAATTCTAATCATATAATAGAACCTTCAATTGCACAAAAACAATTCCATTTCAAGTCCAATTTCAAGAAATTCAAAATAGGTATAATCCCTAAAATTGAATTTCTAAAAATCTCAAAATTGAACATCAACACCTTAGGGGAAAGATCATTCGTACCTAGAGGATCATTTTTGACAACTGGATCGACGGTCAATTATCGACGGAAACGTCGAAATCGGCAGCGAAAACCGGCGGCTGACTTGGCTTCCCGAGCTCATTGCTCCGTCGTGGAGCATCATCTGGACGAATGGAGCCCATGGTTGAACTCGCTGTGGTGAGAGGAAGAGGACCCAGTAGGTTCGGTGTCCCGTTGTCGCCAGAAAAATGAAATCGCCGGCAGTGAGCTGTGTTTTCTCTCGGTTGTTCCTGCGTGGCCGCCGGTGCAAGGAAGACTCGAGGGAGGATGGCCGGCGGCTAGGGGTCACGTCAGTGGCCGTTGGCCGTCGTGGGTTGGCCGGCGAAGGTGAGTTCTCACCGGAGCTGGCCGTGTGCAGGGAGAGGGAAGAGAAGGCAGAGAGAGAGTCGGGGAGAGAGAAATAAAAAGGGGAGAGAGAATGTTCTAGAGAGAGAGAGAGAGATCCCTTAAAACAAATTCTAATTTTGAAATTTTTAAGACCCAATTTGTCAATTTTACAAAATTACTCCTCGTTTCAAACGCTCATATCTCTCAAACCGTAACTCGAAATGATGCGTGCTACGTATCTATGAACTCGTAGGCTCGAAACCTATCCAACGGGCCAAAAGTCAAAACCAAAAGCCCACTAGTTTTAAAAGTCAACTTTGGGTCAAGCCCAATTTTAAAATAAGAATTAAAAATTTAAATTCAAAACCTTTTATTTCTCAAATAAATTCCCAAAATATTTAGAATAAATGTCTTTGATAGAATAGGGAATTCTAAGAAAGAAAAAGATTGTTTCGATTATTGTACTATATCCAATATTGGGAACAAAAGGAAGGAACTGATTGGTTCTCCAAAATAGAACTAAAAGAACTTAACATTCATCCCCCTTTCCTCTTTCAAATAAAGCCAAAAACGCAAATTTGATGAATGTATTTGAGGCAAGGTGTCACGCCCCCAAACCCCGGTACATGACAGCTGGACGTACCTTAAGGTTCCCGAGAGTACAACACTCAATCAATAGAGTATTATACACCCAAGTTCCTTAAAATACGTTAAGCCCTTTAGTCCCAGAGATCGACACTTTCGAGGAGGTCTATGTTCAACCCACACGTTTGTTTTTTATCTTTTAATTTTTTTTTTATAATTTTTTATATTTATACGATGCCGACCTTTATATTTGGATGGGCTCATTAGGTGTTAGGCCCAGTAAGTACATACGCAGCATGAGATATGGTTGGGTTCCTGATGTCAAGGCCTCCTCGTCTTCTTCTAAGCTATCTACAGTCATCGCTGACCTGTCCGCTCAAGTACAGCATTTGACAGAGGAGCTACAGGCCAAGAGAGCTACATGCCAGGCAGAGAGGAGTTCGTTGCAGCAGATGTTCGGCTAGCTAATTGTAGTGTTACCTGGGTTTATTATCCCGCTAGGCTTTCCACAACTGCTGCCAGATCGAGATAACGATGACGCTACCACCTTAATATAGATTGGCCACTAGGGTCATTACTTATCGTTTGTACGGATATATATTTGGATAATTTTTGCTACTTTGTGTTAATAAAATTTATTAATACATTTTGTGTTATATAGTTTTTGGATATACATATTGATTAACTTGAAATCTTTGTTTTCTTTTTTTAGCCAAGATTAACTTGAAATCTTGATTTGGAAGAAAAGTCTCATTAATTTCTTATGTATGTAAATATGTGTTTTTACTTGATGTACGTGTTGACCTTTGGAGAAAAGTTTGGATACATCTGCTGAAGGTTTTGGTTATTAGGCTAATTGTATTCTGGGTTGGAGATACCTATCGTGCATGCTTGTTTTGATCATAATATAGAGATATTAGCTTTGCATAAAGCTATATCAAGTATGTGTTCTATTTACACAAAATTCTGATGGACTTTTGAATTGTACCTTCAAGAATGAAAATATATGAGACTATATTTCATCAATTATGAGTCCTTGAAATTGTTTTGGAGTGTTAGAATCGAAGAAAAATGAAGTAGAATGAAAGTTTGAAAAATTTGAAATTTTTGGGGAAGTTGACAGTTTTTGGGTATGCTGCTTTGGGGCTGATTATTTGGAGTTTTAACCGTCTATTTTGAGTAATCTTTGTATGGTTACAAAGAGGTGATGCAGAAATTTAAAATGAGTATAAGTTTGCTCAATTTAGTCGTGATTTGATAGGTCAAATGATAGAGTACAGTTGAGAAACAATAAGGAAAATCTAGAAAAAAAAAGGGACAGAAGGAAGAAGACGATGAACAGTGTCACCAGCACCTTCACTCGCACCATCGGCGCGTGCAGCGGCGTGAGGTGGCTCCAGTCACTGGGAAAAGTCTCTCCCCATTATTTTTTCGATTCCAAGTTTGTACATTGGTGGCCTCCGTTTTGTGATCTGAGACCCATAACTTAGTGTTTTCATTATACACACTAGGATTAGAGAGTGAGTGACTTTTATTCAATAATTAATTGTGTTTTTCTTGTACAGAATTAGGCTCAGAGAACGACTCAGAGACATGAGACTATTTCTAGCGGCGAAGTAAGCTTGTATTCGAGGTAGAGGGATCTAGGGAACCTTTGAATGCAAATTTTTTTTTATTGAATCTTCGTTGAAAATGCAATATATGTGCTGGTACTTGATTTATATGAAATAATTAATTATTATATATATAATTATGTGCATTTATTTGAACGTGAAGCATAATATATTCATTGAGAATGGAGTTACAGGGGTGAGAAGGGATTTGAGAGTCAAATTTAAATTCATATATAGAATGCGCATGGAGTGAAGCCCCTTCAGCAGAGACTGATAAAACAATCTAACCTCCCCAAAACACATTGGGACCTTTGGCAGAGACCAAAGTTAGGATGCATTGCAATTTACATTTCAACGATTTACATTGAGGAAGTGCAACATATCATTCACGCATCTATAATTTAGTATATTATATATATTATTTGTTTCATGTTGTATGTTTCACTGAGCTTCAATATAATTAATTTTGCATGATAAGGTTGAATATTCCTACTGAGCCGTTGATTAGAGTTCACCCCCTCATAGACTTTGCATGTATTATAGTGAGAGATAGTGAGAAGCTGACCGGGAGTAGTTATTGTGAGCAGGTGTGAACCAAGTTGGAGTTAGTTTTGATTTTGGAACTGAGAAGGATATATGTAATGTACAGAAGTACGACTTATTTTGTAAATTAAGCTTGTATCCAGTTGTGGCATAAGAATAGTATGAAATTTATTTTTATTTATTTTATTTGCATCCGTCACATTTTGATTATAGAAGATAATTATATAATTAGAGTGTAATTCACACCTTAATCCGAGATTAATTCTTAATCTCGGATTAGGGCGTGACAGAATGATATCAGAGCTACTTTTTAACATATTACCCGCCTGAGAACTTTGACTCGTTTTTCAGTTCACCTCCTAATAAATTTTTTGACTCAATGTGGCACCTTAATGTAAAAAAAATTTCAATGTGAGACCTTCGTCCAAGTCCGTCACATTTTCAGTTTAAAAATTATGGTATTTTGGTCTTTCTATGTTAATTTATTGTTCATCATCTTCAAACTCAAGCCCCATGTTTTTCAGTTTTTATCTCAAATTCACCACTACTTTTGACGCATCAAATCTCCACAAAAATCAACAATCTTATACTCATTTTGAAGCTATGAATCTCTTCTTTACAACCATATAAAAATAATTAAAAACGAAGCTATGAATCTCGAGATAATTGGTCATAAAGTACGCTACCCAAAACTGCCAAATTTTTCAAAAAAATTGCAGATTTAGTTTCCAAATTTCACCCAATTTCAATTTCCTTCAAATTTATCACCCCAAATCAATTTCTCAGGTTACTAGAACATGTGTATAGCTTTCAAATCAATCATTCAACCTCAAACCAACCTAGAAATCAAAATCTCCATCAAGAACATAAACCCCAAAACTAAAAAATCAAAATCAAAATGAGGGTTTATGTTCATGACTAGGTTGGTTTGAGGTTGGATGATTGATTTGAAAACTATACACATGTTCTAGTAACCTAAGAAACTAATTTTGGGTGATGAATTTGAAGGAAATTGAAGTTGGGTGAAATTTGAAAAATCTCAGTTTCAGGTAGTCTAATTTGTGACTACTTATCTTGAGTTTCATAGCTCATTTTTTAATTATTTTTATATGGTTGTAAAGAGGAGATTTATAACTTCAAAATGAGTATAAGATTGTTGATTTTGGTGGAGACTGGTCAAAAGTAGGGGTGAAGTTGAGATAAAAACTAGAAAACATAGGGCTTGAGGTTGAAAATGATGAACAGTAAATTAACATAGAAAGACCAAAATACCCTCATTTCAAATGGAAAATGTGACGGAATTGGACGAAGGTCTCACAATGAAATTTTTAAAAAATTAAGGTGCCACATCGAGTCAAAAAATTTATTAGGTGGTGAAGTGAAAAACAGATTAAAGTTCAAGTGGGTAACATGATAAACAGCCGTATCAGAGCCTACAGATTAGATAACCTTGGGTAGAACCTGTGGAGACGTGCTAAGTGTAAGGATAGCTTTGGGTAGAGCCGGTGGAGATGAGTTAAGTGCATAGAACAAGTTTGAATTATTGAGCTCGAGTGACTTTGGATTTGGGATTCTTGTTTCCACTGATTGAATTTGCATTTGGGAGAAATTTAGAACATATTAAATACTATGGGGAGTTTCATAATTATTCGAGGAAATGTGATATATGGAGACGCTTATAAATTTTGAGAGTTATATTTCGAATAAGAAGTTTTGTAACGATGAAAGTTGGATTATAGAAGTTTAGTGATATCGATATTTTGTAGCGATTAAGTATGAATTAATACGATATAGTGGTATATTCTCATTGATGTTGGGTAATCCAAATTTTAACGTGAAAGGAGAATAATGAGTTCAACGGATAGGGAATCTCAAGTATGATGTTCTATTTTATTGTGAGGAACACTTTACCTTGAGGTTAGGATTGACAATTGATGTGAGATCTTATGAGGTTGACCCTAGTGAAGACCCCGGACCAACCACTAGAGTTTGAATCCATTACTATAGCTCACCCGGGACAAGTCGAATCTTGAAGTTCTGTAGTAGGACCTGTAGCTACGGAGGATACGGAGGCTGATGCTACTTCTGCTGTGTCAGTTAAAAGAGTCAGTAGGCCAGGTGATAGGAAGTAAGTATTGGAACCCTAAAGTGGAACTTAATTCATACTTAGTTAAGATGGTGAAGTTTGCTGAACTTTGTTTGCTCTTTTGTAAAAAGTTGTATTGTGTAATTTATTTTGAATCATTTTGTTAATTATATATAATATGTATGCTTTGTATTGCATTTCTTTATTATTAATTTTATTTGTGTTCTTTATTTGAGGAAATTTCATTTCAAAGAAATTTAAAGATTTATTTAAAGAAATTTTGATTTAAATTTTTGTTGGTTGTTGATTTAATCCTCTTAAGAAATGGCGAAAAGAGATGAACTCCAAAAAGAGAACGCTAAGGGTAATTGAGATGTGGTTGTGGCTATTCGGGAAATGACAAGTTTTTTTGGAATTATCAAACATGTTTGACATTAAGATGTTTCCTTTAGCTTTATTCATAATCTTGGTAGTCGACGAATTAGCAAGTAGAATGTAAATAAGAGTTGGAATTGCATGATTATATGGTCTAAGAGGATTGTGTTGGATAGCAAGAATACACTGATAGAAGATGGTTGATGATTAATGGAGAAAAATTTTGAGAATTATTTTCAGGTACTACAAACTCTTGGTGATTTGCTTTGGAGAATTGTATTCTTGTACTAGATATTGAGGATTACTTATAATAATATGGATGAGATGCTAAGTAAAGTTGTTTTGATGATTTTAGATTGATATTTTGGGATATATTTTGATCTTGACTTATTAGTGATGATTCTGGATTGATATTTGGGGAGTAACGAATTTTTGAAGTGAAAACTTTGTTTAATGAGTTTGAAGATGAAATTTATGGAAATTAAATGTTATTTGGGATTTTAGAATTTATTGGGAGATCAATTGAATATGTTTGAGGATACAAGTGAAGTATATTAATTTGTGTTCAATGACATTTGATGGTTTAAGTACTTGATTTATAGTTCCCTGCTAGGTGATGAATTTACGTACAATAGTTTTGACAATTAGAGACTTTGAAGTATTCTGACTTTGGAGATACGAACATGTGTATATGGAGTTGTGAAAAAAAAATATATTTGGGAGTTATGTAGAATTTATAAGTTGAACTTAAGGACAATTGAGAAATGAAAATGGTGACATATATAACATTTAGGAGATCTAGTTGACTTGATTAAGACATTCATCTTATTTTAGGTTTAGTGGAGATCGATTTGTGAAAATTGTTAAGATAAATGTTATATTTGAGGAATTTAGACAATAAGATTTGTGGTGGAAGTTCTAAATTTGGAGGTGCATGAAATTTGATGAATAAGTAACATATTGAGGTGAATTTTTTTTATCTTACTAAGGGGTTGATAGAATGGTGGATCTAGATACAGTTTGATAATATTTAAGTGTTTGGGTAGGAAAATAAGTCTTAAGAAATTTACTTCTTAAAAAGTCAACTCTAAATGGAATTTGGATTGAATTAGAGGCAATTCTAAAGAGTTTCCGGTCCTATAATCATGGTTCAAAGCCGCGGCATCGGAAATTGTTGTGGAGGGCAGTGTTTAACATTAGTTGTGGCATATTGGAACGGTATCAGGCATCTGATAAGCACATTTTGCTATAGGGTTCAAAAAATTCGGAAAAATACTAGAAAAACCTAGAAAAATTTAAAGAATACAATGATAACATTGTATGTGCTAGATGACACCATTTACTATATGAATTTTTAGCTAAATGGAAGTTAGTGGTATTTTCAGATTTGTCTGGAGTATAAAATTAGCAATTGAGTAATTAATATAAATAGAATTCAAACATAGGCAAAATAGATTTAATTGAATCAAATAGATGCATACAATCAGTTGGTTTATTGTCAGAAAAAATAAAATAAAAAAGACAATCTTAGGAAAACGCAACTGGCTTTTTAATTATCTTATAAACGGCATGTAAGCATATCTTTTTTGATTGAACGATCTCTAAAATAATAAGTACGTACGAGATACAATCTTAAGAATTGTATTGATTTTATAGAGCAGTTTTGCTCACCCTCTTTAACTAAGGTGTATGCTCACCTCCCATCTAATATACTGACATGTGTTTAAAAAACTAACCATGAGTTAACCCATAAATATTTTATTATTTTATTTCTTTTTTTTTTTCCCCAAAACCCGGTTCCACCCTTTTTTTTTTCTTTTCCTTTCTCTCCATCCTAGCTCCGTGCTTCTCTCTCTCTGTGCACCTCCATCCCCAGCCCAGCTCGCCGGCGGCTACCACCTGCAACCAATCAACCACCCTCTCCCTCTCCTCTCTCTCTCCCCTGCTTTCTCTCCCTCGCGCTACGGCACACATCCAGACATCTAGAAGCCCATGGCATTTTCTTTTCAACTCATGAGAAACACTAAAGCTCATGGCTATCAATTCTACCCTCACTAAAACTTCTGGTACAGAATCAAAACCAGTAACTAACTTTACCACCAACCAGTGGGGCATCTATTTTCCATTAGTAAACTAAAAACCACTGTACCATAATGATAGCTGCAAGCCATGATTCAGCTTCAACCAATGACCAACTGCAGGACCCTTTAAGATTTTTAAATGGCCATACAGCAATTACCAACAAAAAATATACAAACTAGTTTAAAGTACAAACACATGGAACACTAGGTTTAGTCTTATATTAAACCATCTTTAGGAAGTTATTAATGATATTGTACGGAAAATTTTAGTTTCCATATACCTTGTAAACCGATTTGGCTCAAAGCCAGGAACAGCAAGTGGTCCATATGGATCAAAACGAGCACCTGGAGGAACATCCATGTTCCAAAAATAACAAACAAAATTAGAACAGCAGTACAAAGTAGCCTGGTTGGTGGTAAAGTTAGTTACTGGTTTTGATTCTGTACCAGAAGTTTTAGTGAGGGTAGAATTGATAGCCATGGGCTTCTAGTGTTTCTCATGAGTTGAAAAGAAAATGCCATGGGTTTCTAGATGTCTGGATGTGTGCCGTAGCGCGAGGGAGAGAAAGCAGGGGAGAGAGAGAGGAGAGGGAGAGGGTGGTTGATTGGTTGCAGGTGGTAGCCGCCGGCGAGCTGGGCTGGGGATGGAGGTGCACAGAGAGAGAGAAGCACGGAGCTAGGATGGAGAGAAAGGAAAAGAAAAAAAAAAGGGTGGAACCGGGTTTTGGGGAAAAAAAAAAAGAAATAAAATAATAAAATATTTATGGGTTAACTCATGGTTAGTTTTTTAAACACATGTCAGTATATTAGATGGGAGGTGAGCATACACTTAAGTTAAAGGGGGTGAGCAAAACTGCTCTCGATTTTTTATCTAGTTCTGCATAGATTTAGGAGTTGAACGTTTGGGAATCAGAAATTAGATACTATTATACTCCCAATTTCTATATAGAAAAAAAGAAAAGAAAGAGTTACTCCCAATTAAGTCCAGTTAGATTCATCTCCGAAACTTTTGAAGTTTGATTTCACAAATAATCCTAGATCTAGACACTGCACAAGTAATCAAAAATCTGGGACTCGATCACTACAAAGTACAAACTGAATTAGTGTAATAGTTACTTACTTTTAAATGGGAAAATCCCTCTTTTGATGAGTTCGGGGTAATGCAAATATCCAATGAAGGAGAAAGCAGAAGAAGTAAATAATGCAACCCCAGGAAAGCCCAAAGCCTCAGCAGCTCTAATAGCAAAATTCATAACTCCATCAGCAATTATGCATGAAATAGGAGGCACATCAGGTGGAGAAGCATCATTATTAAGCCTGTCCAAGAGCTCTTTGAAAGGACCAAAACAAGTTTTTCTTAATGAATCACATACCAGAGGAACATTTTGTGTTGCATCTGGATTTGATGGTGGTGGCGTTCCATCAGGTATAGTCTCAAACCTGAAATCAGGCAAGCCCTTTACAGAATCAGGGCCATTTGATCGGATTAAACGGTTGTAATTGAACTCTGTGTGGACAAAAGTGATATGGAAGCCTCCCGAATGCAAGAGCTTGGCAAATCTCATAACAGGGTTAGCATGGCCTTGTGCTGGCCACGGGACCAGAACAGCATGAGGTTTTGTAGTACTCCTTTCCATTTTGGGGATCCAAGCTCTTGTTTAATCCCTGCCCAATGTGTGGCATCTACATATATATATATATATCCCATCAGGCTCCTTCCGTTGAGGTATATCTCAACTTATTTATGTTGAGGTATAACCTTGTTGGGGCCTACACGAGTCGTTTTGTATCGATCCGAACCGTTCGCAAGGATCATCTTCATTGATAGATCATCCTTGCAAAAAATTAGCCAAATCGGAAATCATTTGTCTATCTAACTTTGATAAAACAAATGGACGGTTTTATCGAAAATATTTGGTTCGTTCATTTATTTGATCAAAGTTAGATAGACAAATGATTTCCGATTTGGCTAATTTTTTGCAAGGATGATCTATATATGGAGATGTAAAAATTGAACGGTTCGGATCGACACAANAATTGAACGGTCGGATCGACACAAAACGACTCGTGTGGGCCCCAACAGGGTATACCTCAACAGAAATAAGTTGAGGTATACCTCAACAGAAAGAGCCTGTATATCCCATTTCATTTCATCTGCATTTGAACTTCATTTCCATTTCATTTCTAATTTTCCATTTCTGCTATCCAAACAGGTCAATTTGAAGATGGCCACATCAAAGTTTTTTTTTTTTTGGGACACTTCAATTTTGGTCTTTTAATTTTATAATATATTGACTAAAGTCTTATAACTTTTAAAATTCTAATTAAAATCGAATAATATTATAATCATTCCATGTTACATAATATTTGTGCATTAGTTCCTATTTTTTTCACACATACCAGACGCTGAGTGTTCGGCGGCCATTTTCGAGTGTTCGACAATGTATTTTTACTTATTCCTCAAGTCCTCATTAGTTCAAAATTCTAGAGTTAAAACTTAATATGCAGCCTCTACAAACCTCATTTTATACTTTAGGAATGTATAAGGTGAACTCGTACCCTATACTCTCAAAAAAATAAAAATAATAACATATTTATTTGACAAAATAATAGTTAGAGGGCTTTATTTAAAAAAATAAGGACTTTATTTAGAAAATAAAATGCCATAAGGTTTTTTTTTTAAATAAGAAATATTAGGACTAAACTCTAATTTTTTCCTTTTTTTTTTTTTTTTCATCTAATTACAACTTAAAAAATAAAAGAGTTGGTAAAATTTGATCCCTTAATCTTAAGTTATAAAAACGACATTAGTACCATTAGATTAGGTCATATAGATTTGAATGCTGCTCATGGAGATACTACATCAAAGATTTCTTTCTAATTTTATCTGACTATCAACAGGGAGTATCATTTATTTTTTTTTTTTTTTTGAGTACTGGGGAGAGGGAGTATTATTTTTTTTAAAATAATACAGAATAGACCTATTCCCCTATTAGAGCCTCTACTATAAATAAATGCACTGCACTGATGAGTGATCACACACCAGAACCTCCTGTGGCTTTCCCCCACCAAAACCAATGGAGATCAGTACTCTGGTGGTTTTAGCCTTAGCATGGCTAGCAGCAATGGTCTTTATCTCAAAGAAAATTCATGAACGAAATCCCAAAAAAAGAATTCCACCTGGTCCAAAACCATGGCCTATTGTTGGAAATTTACACCAGCTTGGTACCCTCCCACATATATCTCTTCACTTTTTAGCCAAAAAGTATGGAGAAATTATGCAGGTGAAATATGGTTCCGGCACAGTTGTGGTTGCTTCATCGCCCAAAATGGCAGAAGAATTCCTAAAGACACACGATAATGTGTTTGCCTCTAGGCCTCCTCTGGCTTCTGGCAAATACACTGGTTACAATTACCAAGACATGACATGGGCGCCTTATGGACCACACTGGCGAAAAGGGCGCAAAGTCTACCTAACAGAGCTATTCACTCCCAAAAGGCTTGATTCCTTCGAAAATATTCGTGTTGAAGAAAGACATAGATTCCTTTCTGGACTTTACTCTCAGAGAGGAAATCCAGTGGTGCTCAAAAACCATATCAGGCGTTATACTCTCTCCAGCATAAGCAGGGTGGTATTAAGCGACAAGTACTTCAGTGACCATAAAACTGACACTAATTCACTTGTGTCAATAAGTGAGTTTCATGAGATGATAGATGAGTGGATGGTGCTTAATGGTGTAATCAATATTGGCGACTGGATACCGTGGCTGCGTATCTTTGACCTGCAGGGATATGTTAAGCGAATGAAGGCTGTGAATGACAAGTTCGAAGCTTTTCACAACTATGTGCTTGCTGATCACAAGGCCAAGAAGGAATTAGCAGGCAAGAATTTTGTTCCTAAAGACATGGTAGATGTGTTGCTGCAGTTCTCTGAGGAGGATACTGATCCTGAGGCTAAGCTGACCATGGAAGCTGTCAAGGCGTTACTCCATGTTAGTATTATATTCTATCTTCTTCTTAATTTCAATGCAGTAGTGTATTAAGGATTTTAATGAAATACATCTAAAAGACCCTATCTAGTATATTCATTTATACTATTCATTAGGCTCGCTTGTGTTTAATGGTATCAATTAAATTCTAATTAATTATTTCTTGCTGTCCTAAATTATATTATATTAGGACCTAATGCCTGGTGGCACAGACACGTCTGGTGTCACAATGGAATGGGCATTTCATGAACTTCTTAGGCACCCCCGAGTCCTTACAAAGTTAAGGGAAGAGCTTGAC
Source organism: Dryas drummondii (assembly GCA_003254865.1). Classification (NCBI taxonomy): domain Eukaryota; kingdom Viridiplantae; phylum Streptophyta; class Magnoliopsida; order Rosales; family Rosaceae; genus Dryas; species Dryas drummondii. Next base: position 79,839 of record QANW01012600.1, read on the forward strand.
AGAGTAATTGGTCGAGAAAGATGGGTGCAAGAAAATGATTTCCCCCAAATGCCTTACTTAGAGGCTATTATTAAGGAGACATTTAGGTTACATCCACTCGCACCGTTGCTGGCACCACATTTCGCACTTGAGGATTGCAATGTAGCAGGTTATGACATAGCTAAAGGAACAACTGTCCTGATAAATACATGGAGCATAGGGAGGCACCCTGACCACTGGGATGATCCTTATGAATTCAACCCAGAAAGGTTTTTGCAGGGCAGGGAAATCGGTATGACGGGACAGGATTTCACCCTGTTGCCATTTGGCTCTGGCCGAAGAATGTGCCCTGGCTACAACCTCGGACTCAGGGTTGTTCGATCAACAGTTGCCAATGTGTTCCATGGTTTCAATTGGAAATTTCCTGAGGGTATGAAACCTGAAGATATATGCATGGTGGAACGCTATGGTCTGACTACGTGTCCTCAAGTCTCCGTTACCGTTATCCCGGAACCTAGACTTCCAATCCACCTCTATAAGTAATTGTATTTCCTTTGTTTCGGTCGTCCTGTTTTTCTGTCTGTGGGTTAGAACTTATTATTGTCATGGACTGTACTAATTATGAATAAAATAATAAGTCTTGGAATAAAAAGATTGTACTTTCGACGACCATTGTGGCATTAGATTTTGACTCGCTTCCAGTGGGATTTTCTTATTAATAAGTCCTTAGTATGTAATCGATCTTTGCTTGCAGACCAACCAGAGTAAAACATGCAGCATGTTTGGTAATGGATTTTGGAAATCAAACAACCTTTATACCAGTTCACTTTAGCTCCTTTAATTTGGTTCTCATCAGTTCTCTAGCTCCAGCACTTCTGAGTAAACTTGCCATTTAAAACCTTCCACTCAGTCTTCTCAGGCTGCTGCTGATTCAACTGAAAATTTCCCAAGCAAACCTCAATCTCTCCATTGATACTTTATTCCTCCTCTTGGGCCATTTCCACTCCCTTTGAAGAAACACTTCTGAGATTTTTATATAGAGAGATTGGTGAGGAAAGCACATATGAGAGAGATCATACCTCTTATATAAGGGTCCCAAGGGATGCCAATTATCAAACTAGATATATATATGTAGGGATGCCAAAAAGATCTACCTCTTAATATAAAGTATAGTATGAATCCATTTTCCCAAAGGTTGTTAACTTGAGAGACACAGCCCATATGTGCTTTTGACATTGTGGCCTTGTTCCATTCTTTCACTCTTTTAGGTCCTAATCCACCCTAGCTCCTGCTTTGGTAGGCATACATCTGTCCATTTAACTTTAGCTTTAGTGCTGCTAACCAATTCAACTTGGTTGAGTTTGCCACTCTCTCAGTAAGAGAGGTATCAATTCTTGGGTTCAAGTCCTGGTGTTACTAACTTTCCACACGCCTTTAACTTGTAACTTGTACTACTAACAAGATACTTTGGATCTCCTTTGGACCAAAAAAACTTTAACTTTAATGCTCCCCGATCTTTGACCATCCCAAAGAAGATTTCTCATAATTTTCTCAATTTTTCCATTGTATCTCTCTGTATAATATACATAACACTTTGAATGAGTTGTAATATGCCGCCATAACTTAATGAAGAGTTTGTCCAATCTTGGATTCTCTTGGTTATCCTAGAGATATATCTGTTCAGACTTCATTATGATTTCTTTTGATAAATGTAACTTGTAAGAGTTCCCACATTAGAAGAAATTATTATGTATAACCGATATATTGACACGTAGTATAACCAGTATATGTGTTATAATATGAGTGGATGTTATTAATACTATACCCTACTAATATAAACACATCGTCCAATAATACCCTTACACGTTAGATTGGTTATAACACGTGACGGTATATCGGTTATACTCCGTGACGGTATATCGGTTATACCCTATAATTTTTTCCACATTAGAATAAAATTATTTTAATTTGGTCTTTTTTTTTTGGCCGGGTAATTTGGTCATTTACTTTTATTGTTTTATATAGGGAAAAATTTACAAACAGGGACATATTTTGATGGTTGTTTCATTTCAGGACATTAATATTTCTTTGTGTTAATGAAAGACATATACTTTTATTTTATGTCAATTAAGGACCATATATTTTTTTTTTTATCTCAACTTTAGCCCGACGTTGGACCCATCAAAACTTCACCAAATTCAGAAAAATTATAATGGGTTCAAAGAAATGCATCTTCTCTTTACAATCATATAAAGATTACCCAAATCGAATCTCTATAACTCCAAATAATCGGCCCCAAAGTAGGGTACTTAAAACTGTCCAATTTTCCAAATTTTTTCTCAAAGGTTCGATTAGACAGTTTCGAGTACCCTACTTTTAGGCCAATTATCTGGAGTTGTAGATGTCCGATTTGAGTGATCTTTATATGATTGTAAAAAGAAGATGCATAGCTTTAAACCAAGTATAAGTTTGCTAAATTTGGTGAAGTTTTGATGGATTCAACGTCGGGCTAAAGTTGAGATAAAAACTGAAAAAAAATATGGTGCTTAATTGACACAAAATAAAAGTATGTGTCATATTTGTAAATTTTTCCCTTTTATATAACACTATTCTCCCAATATCTAAAAAAAAACAAGGACGGATAAAGCTTTTCCATTCACTAAGACATTCTTTATAATTTGATAAATATATAAATTTTTACATCATTTGTACACTTCTTGAGTTTTTGAGGATTCATAAATATTTGTGGTTTAATATGTAACAAACTATAATTGAGGAATTATTTTTTCTTATTGATTGATTCCTCAATATGAGGTATTTATTGATTAATTTGACTTTGCAGCACATTCTTTTCCACTCATTTCTTGATTTTTCTTGTGCTTGTAAATATGCAGTCTTTCCTGGCTAGTTTTGTTATATCCGGACTTCAACATCTGCCTTAAGATTAATCACAAAAGCAGCCTTTGAGAATTCTAAAGATGGTCTTCGAAAGGGAGCTAATATGTGAATATATGTTAATCATTTTATTACTTTCAAGGATTGTATAGAATTTGTAATCATTTTATCTTGTGATGCATAATGACTTTAGATGTAACCTGATTGTGTTTTTGAGTTTAAGTTGTATCCTTGTGAGGCATAGGACTGAATCTTAATCATAAAAGATATAACCAATCTAATAATGATCACATTCCATCAGATATAGTTGATAAGAAAGTACAATGAATAGTGAATAGAGACCAAAATCCATAACAATGATCAAAGAGAAAATTAAATAGCAAATGTCCCTTTCTATTAAATGGACCATTAATAATAAATGTCCTAATTAGCCTAGTAAGCACACATGTCCCTTTCTATTCCGTGTGGTGTGTTGGAGATAAATGGACCATATATTGTGTTTGCAAGCAGATCTAGCAGGTGTTTCTTTTTACGGAGGAGAAAGTTTTGGTAGCTAGGTGTTTGGGCCCATCTTTTTCATAGTGCCCGAACATTATTATTAATTTAATTATTATAGAACAACACTATTATTAATTTAATTATTATAGGAACAAATAAATCACGATTATTTCTCTTTGCATGGCATCCTAATCACGATTCACCACACACAATATCCTAAGACTGTGAGCCCCATTTGTCATTCTCACACAATTTGGGTGCTGTCCCGTTGCGGGACCGAAGCAAAAACCAATCATTGGAGATCATCCGCTCTTTTGATGCACTGTTTGTTGTCCGTTTTTGGCCGTTTACTAGATTGTTTAATCCACACGTTTTCCTTGCGGCACCGAAGCAAAATCCAATAATTGGAGGTCATCCCCTCTTTTGATGCACTGTTTGTTGTCCGTTTTGGGCCCTTTACTAGATTGTCTAACCCACAGGATTTCCTTTTTAAGAAAGAGCTCAAATTTACTAGATTGTCAAATCCACAAGATATGTTTTTTAAGATAGAGCTCAAATCTTCTGGTAGTCTGTCCCAGCCACGTGCTGCTGTGTCTCAAATTATTATTACTTGCCCCCAAGGAGTGTAATTTCGATTTCGAAGAAATTTTTAATAGAAATTTCGACGAAAATTTTCGCGAATGTGTTGGGTGTTGTGAGAGCAGATACCAACAAACCTATGGATAGATAACCTTCTGAGATAACCTATTGAAGCCCATATTTTTTACATTCTCTCACTTGGGCGGACATTGATTATATAGCATAGATTTAGAATGATCTGGATTCAGATTAGATATCTTTAGTAGCCAATGAAACCAAATATGAATAATTCCTTATCAAGATCATGTCAAACACGATTACCAAAATTGAACCATAGAGATTTATGCACATTTAGTTGGACACAACCACCAAGATCACAAACACTAGAACCAATGTTTACACAAATCCCCAACAAAAATATGGAATTCATGCGAAAATATTATCCTTATGTGATTTCTTATCACACTTTATTGGGCAACCGGTAATTTCATATTTGGCCTCAAATATCTAAACCTGAAATTTCTTTATTTAATAAAATAATAGTAATTAATTGAAGCTCATATTTCTTACATTCTCCTACTTGGACGAACATTGATAACATAACATATATTTAGAATGATCTGGATTCAGATTAGATATCTTTAGTAGCCAATGAAACCAAATATAAATAATTCCTTATCAAGATCATGTCAAACACAATTACCAATATTGAACCATAGAGATTCATGCACAAATACTAGAACTAATGTTTACACGAATCCCCAAGAACAATATGGAATTCATGTGAAAATATTATCCTTTGTGATTTCCTGCAATATTTTCACATATGCTCCTTTCCTTATGGTTTTTACAAACCTTTTTTTATGGTTTTTACAACTTTTTATGCTTCAAACCTGAAACCCTTATATCTTTAATGAAGAAGATAAACCTTATGGTTTTTCACAAAACCTTATTTCTTTATTGTCTTTAATTACTTTATGACAAAATACCAAATAATTCAGCTAAAATAATCCAATATACTGAATACCTGTAATCTACTAATTGTTATACTAATTAGGGAAAAATTTAGATAAAAAACTCAAACTATATCTCATGTCTCTATTCATGACATGAATTTCACTGTTTTTTGTGTGAATTAAGGACTCAGTTTTTTTTTTTTTTAGTTTTTATCTTAACTTTAGTCCGATATTGGATCCATCAAAACTCCACCAAATTTAAAAAACTTATACGGGATTTAAATCTATGCATCTCCTCTTTAAAACCAAATAAAGATCACTCAAATCAGATATATACAAATCTAGATAATCGGCCCCTAAGTAGAGTATCCGAAACTATCCAATCGGACTTCTGGGAAAATATCTGGAAAATTGGACAGTTTCGGGTACCCAAGTTTTGGGTCGATAATCTAGAGTTGTAGACGTCCGATTTGGGTTATATTTATATGGTTCTAAATAGGAGATGCATATCTTTAAATCCAGTATAATTTTTCTGAATTTGGTGGAGGTTTAATGGGTCTAACGTTGGACCATAGTTCAGATAAAAACTGAAAAAAAAAAAAAATAAGGTCCTTAATTGACACAAAATGAAAATTTCAGTTTTCAGTTGACACAAAGTAAAATTCATGTCCTAAATAAAGACATGTAGTATATTTGGAGTCATTTAGCTACAATTTTCCCTACTAATTATTAGTGGAAAAAAGCCTAATAATTTTTTAAATATCTTTGTACAATCCTCAGGCCCTCCTCGAATCACATGCAATCAAAGACCCACCCCCTCAGGCCCTCCACGATCTCAATTCTTTTTGTTCTTTTTGAATTGAATCTCCTTAGTTGTGGTTGTCTTAGATTTTTTAAATATGCTTTGTACAGATATGCAATCTTCATCCATGATTTTTAAATAAACGAATCCATTATTAAGAGAAGTGTTAGTTTGGGTGTGCTAGTAATAATGATGCACATGATGATTACAAATTCTTCATTATTGTGCTGCAAAGTCCACTTTATTCCTGATTTTTGTCTTTGTATAGATACACAAATCAGATTAGTATTCTTTGTTATCTTCTTTGGACAACCCCACAAGCTGTAAACTTGAACAAGTGTGATAACTTACAAAAGCTAGCAAGCAACTCATTTTGATATTGCTGTGCGGAAAAAATAGCTGTGAAGTAAAACAATTATGAAGTAAATTCAGCTGTAAAGTAAAGTAGTTGAGTGTTTGATAAACTATGTTTTCAAAAGTTCTATAGTGCAAAAAAAAATATTAAAGTGTTTGGTAAATATTAATGTAAAAGTGTTGTGAATGTGTATAATTTACTAAAATAGACATGATATTAAAAGTGTACTTATTTGTTTGGTAAAAATAAATGTTTTTTTTACTTATTTTGAAATTTTTGGCTACAAATTTGTATTTGCTTTAATTTTTCTAAGAATAACATTATTGAATAATTAAGGAAAATTTTAGGAAAAAGACTGTAACTATACCTCTATTTTTTAGTTGAGAATCCCGTTTTCACTTTGCATCAATTGAGAACTATTATTTTTCAAGTGTTTCAATCAAGGATATTCCGTCAACTTCGTCAAATTTTCCATTAAAAACTGGTCACGTGACTCGCACGTGATCAATTTGCAGGGGCATTTATGTCTTTTTTGTGCATTTAAAAATAATTATAAAAAACAAAACAAAAATAGTTATAAAATATGAAAAAAAAAAAAAAAGTGGGAATTGAAACCCAGCCACACCAACCTCACCCCCCAGCCACCACCAACCCACCTTCACTCCCCAGCCACCATTGTCGACTCATCCTCCACCATCGGTAACTCCCCCTCCACCGGCGACTCCCCCCTCCACTGGCCATCCCTCTTCCCTATCAGCCGAGCCCCGATCCTTTCCTTTCCCTCACAGACTCACTTTCTCTCTCTGCCTCCTTCTCCCACCACCTTCCACCACCTGCAACCTGCCGACTCCCTGCAACTTAAGAGTAAAAAACATCTCCCTCCATCTCCTACCACCACCACCACCCCCTGCAACAGGCCGACCCGGCCATCCCCTTTCCCCCACCCAGCCTCNAATTCATTATTTTTATTTTTTAATATTTTTTCAAGAGATATTACTTTTTTTTCCTTATAAATTGGTCACATGACCTTCATGTGATCAATTTTAATAGAATTTTTAACAGAAGTGACATAATATCCTTGATTGAAACACTTGAAAAATAATAGTCCTTAATTAAAGCAAAGTGAAAACGATATCCTCAATTGATAATAGGGATATTGTAATTGTCCTTTTGCTAAAATTTTCCCAAATAAGTATGCCTATTATTTTTTTAGGTATATTATAATTTTAATCATATAAATAAAATATCATAATTAATGATTACAATATAAAATATAACTAACAATAGACATATTTTTTAATTTAAAATAAAAAAATAAAAATTATAGACATTTAAATAGTTATATGAAAAATATAATCGACCATCACATGTATTACATACCAAAATGACTAATATGACAAAATGTAAAATAAAATAGGGATAAGAGATGTGATTTTCAAAAATCAATGAGGGTATTATGGATAAAATAAAATATTAATTGTTACTGTGAGTCACTGTAGTTTTCAAAAGTAACTAGAAATCTGTTTTCTGTTTTTACTGTGGGGAGTTGAGAATTGTGGGAGAAAAACAATTTTTAATTTTTTTTTACCAAACACCAAAACTACTGTAGGTGATTGAAAATTGTCATATACAGTAGCTTTTGGATCCTATACAGCAATCCCAATCGAGGGCTTAAATCCTAATCCACCCTCCTGCTTTGTAGGCATACATCTGTCCATTTAACTTTAGTTTTAGTGTTGCTAACTAACTTAACTTGGTTGAGTTTGCCACTCTGTTAGTAAGAGATGTGTGAAGTCTTGGGTTCAAGTCCTAGTGTTACTAACTTTCCACACGCCTTTAACTTGTAACTTGTACTACTAAAAATAAACTTTGTATCTCCTTTGAAATTTGAACCAAAAAAACTTTAGCTTTAATGCTCCCCAGTCTTTGAGCATCCCAAAGAAGATTTCTCATAATTTTCTCAACTTTTTGCATTGTATCTCTTTGTATAATATACAGAACACTATGAATCAGTTGTAATCTATTGCCATCACTTAATGCAGATGCAACAACTTAGAACAAGTGACTTGGCTGATCAGAAGCCTTGCCGGATGATGACGTGGATGTTGACTGAGATCTTCCTGTAGACAAACACAAGATCAAAGGAGATGGACAGGTGTGGTACCAGCTAAACATGCTCCGATGATGAAGTCAGTGATGTGTGTTTGATGGTGTTTGAATGAAAGTGGGGAGCAACAAATGATGAACTTGGGAGAAAGGGAAGAACAATGCAAATGTTATGGGTTATTCTCAGTAAGTTGGGTATGTTTTTGGTGAGCCAAAGTTTGTGCAAGTGTTTTGTTTTGTGATAGATGATCGGCTTTGTGCATATAAGTTGGTTTATATAGACAAGGGAAGGTGTGAAGAGTAAGTTACTTGCATGTGATTGAGTGGCTGAGAAAGATCCACGCGTTCGGTCATGACTAGTAGCATGCACAGATACCCACCTCCTCAGCATTCAATGCTGCATTAAATGCTTCATTTAATGCAAGAATGGAAGGTTCAGGTGGAAACTCCCAATAGTCAGGAATGTGGGCTGGGGGATCTCATATGTCAAAGGACCATGTCAGGTGCACTCGAGTATGGCGGTTCGTCCCAACGTGATCATCTCTGGAATGGTGGTATGATACCGAGCCGATCCGAACACAAATATCTTCATGTGTAAACACGAAGCCTACATGTGATCGGCTCGGCCGATCCGATCCGCTGTGCAGTGATCCCTTCAGGTCGTAGTTAGTCGCGACTAGAGTTTGAAAGGGGCGGTCGCTCAATGCCGAGCCAAGCTGAACTAGGATAACCAAAGAGATGATGGACACTCAATTCTTTGGAAGATCCTCAGATCGGGTCGGATCGGGCGCGAGGAATCTGCTAATGTAGGCCAATCCGATCTGACAATGGTGTGTGATGCCGAGCTGGTGTGATGACGTGGAGGTCCAAGTTTGACCGTTGAAAGTCAACTCCGAAGTCGGATCCGACCGACCACGTGTCCAGCCATGAATGGCTGTTGGATCGGCGTGGGTTTCCCCATAAATAGGAGTCCCCCAGCTTTCGATCCGAGCCGATAACGGTGGATTGGAAGTTGAATGATGATGGCCTGCGTAAACAATGATATGTTACTTGATCCGAGCCGAACCGGGTAAGTCTATTTTCCCGAGGATCCGAACAAGTGGTGACTTGTGTTTGGCCAAAATATCTCATGGACAAGTGAAGGGACGCTTGGTGTCTGCATGGGGGAACGTAAGGGTCACATCATTTATGGGTATTTTAAATGTGGACACGTGGCAAGATCTGGCATCTGAAGCGCCAAAAATGAAGGGCTGAGATCTGTTTGCATGGGGGTATAAAAGGTTGTCTTATCTCTCTTCCCTCCCATTTCCAACTTTCAGACTTTCTCTCTCCCTTACCGAAAAGCTCTTTCTCTCCCCGCGATTTCATCTTCTCTCTGTCGCGTCGGTGGTATTCCGATCCCGATTCCGACTAAGTCCGGTCGTAGGCAGGGTGATTCTGAGTGTGTAGGGGGCGGAGAGATTGGCTGGACAAAACCAGTAAGTGATTTCTGTCCATTTTGAGTTTTTTGTGTTTTTTCGGGTTTGTTCTTGGTTGTTCTTGAAAAGGTAGCTTTTCAATCCAAAAAGAAAAAGAGAGGAAAACAAAAGGTGTTTGTGATGTCGATGACTGATTCGAGTGGTAGGCTCTGCTCGGGGGAGGCCTTTGAAGGAGATAGTGACGCCGAGCTGAGCTGAAGCCCAGCAGGGGGTGAGGCAGGTTGGGACGGGTTGTCCGAGGAGTTGGGTGAGGTCGGCTCGGCTTTGGAGCACAATCCAGGCGAGGAATGCCGACCTCGAGGGGATGAGGAAAATCCCCAAGTGTTGAGTTCCGATCGGGAACAAGAAGAGGTCGAAGAAGATGACGAGGAAGTCTTGGATGTCGAGCCGATCTCGATTATTCCGAGTAAACTTACCTCGGGCTCGAATGAAAGGGACAAGGGTCACGATGCGTCGACCTCGGCTCAGTGAGTGACAGGAAGCCCAATCGATCCGGACTTCTACGAGGAGTTGGCGTGGAAGGCCGACCAGATCCCCAATGAGATGACCGAGTTTCATCTTAGGATCTGAGGGTAAGATACTCAGTCCCTGAGTCCGTACTCACAAGGCTGCCGATCGAAGGAGAGAAGCCGAGCCGACCCTCCAAAGGATGGGTGACAATGTACCCTGAGATGTTCGAGAATGGGGTTCGGCTCCCTCTGCACCCTTTCCTGCAAAACTGGCTAGCAACGATCGGGGTGGCACCGCACGAGCTGAACCGGAACGTATACAGGATAATTCTGTCCATGCACATCTTGTGGCACAAAGTGCACAAGTGTGTGCCAGACAAGGATCTTCTGTTCTGTTCCTACGCCCTGAGGTCAAAGCAAAGTGAGCTCGGATTTTACAACCTCCAAGCGTACTCGGGGCCACTCTTCGGTAGGAATCCCTCCTCTCAGAAGACATGGAAGAGAAGATACTTCTTTGTTTCTGGGGATTAGGAGTTCGCCGATCCGAGCAGTCCTCCTCCAGCTCGGGTTCCTAGAGCCTTTAGGATTCCAGGTGTGCACCAGGTGTCTAGAAGAGCCGATCCGAGAGTGACTTGTTGTTTTTAATTGATTAACATATTTTGATTTTTTGAAACTGACCCCTTATGTTTTGTCTTTGCAGTTAGCTGGGGGAAATACAAGCTTCGGGGCGAACTCAGGGATCAGATCGCCGCGGTGAAAAGCTTGCCTCCGGAGTACCTGTCGACTAAGTTCCTGCTCGGGGAAACCTAAATCAGGTCGAGTGGGATCTTCTGGTTTGTACCCAGGTGGAACCCAAGGACCGAGAAACGAATTAATCCCGCCGAGCTGGAAGCTCGTCTGAGGAAGAGGGCGGCACAGAGCATCCAGAGGAAAGCCGCGGGGCGGGCCCCTGCCGAGCCGGTCCAAGTGCCCGTTGCGGCGGCAGCCCAGCCTGGGCCTTCTATGACGAGATCGGCTCAGCACGGTGAGAAGAGGAAGGGCCCCCAGAAGAGGGCTCGGACCGAGCCCAGTGGTGCCGGTGCCGAAGTCTCTGGCTCGGCTTCCTTGAAGACGGTGGAAGTAGACCCCTTCATCGAGCCGTTCGTCACGGGCTTCAAGCGCGTGATAACGCAGAAGATAGTGGAGGGGCTCTGGACCGGTCAGGAGGCGTCGAGCTTCAGCCACAAGGCTCTGAACGCGTCCCGCCAGACTATGGTGGTAAGTATATTTGACTTTGGATTTTTATATTTACCCGCTCGGCTCGGAGTAAATTTTTTTATTTTTTTTTTATTTTGTTGTTATTTTGTAGCTCGGCCTGAAGCAATTTGAAGTTGCCCATGCCGCTGCCGACGCCGAGGCGAAGATGGGGAGGCTTCCGGGGCGGATCCAGGAGCTAAGGGAAAAGCTGGCCGAAGCCGAGGGGCTGGTCAAGGCAGAGCGTGGGCGGTCTGCCGGTTTGCCGGTCTGCGGTCCAAGCTGGCCGAGCGGGAGGTCGCTCGGCTAGGGAAAGAGCTCTTGGATTCGGAGCAGAGGGTCGCCGATCTGGGCCAATTTGCTGATCAGCTCCAGCGAGACGTCGAGGCGACCGAGCAGAGAGCAGTCAAGTCTCGCCGCCTGGTCGGGCTTCCGAGCGTCCAGGCCTTGGCAGATGCCCAATTCGACGGGTACTAGGAGCTACTGGGGTTGATCCAAGAGAAGAGGCCGGATTGGGATATGTCTTTCCTCGGCGAGCTGAAAGATGAGGAGGATACCCAGGAGGGTTAGGGAAGAACTTCCCCATTCCGATCGCCAGGCTGCAGCCGAGGAGGTTGTGTCTGTGGCCGAACTGACCCTGGAGGATCCTCCAATGCCTGAGACTGAGCCGACTCCGATTCCCCCAATCCCCGAGACCGATTCGAACGCGGAGATGTAGATCGGAGGGGTTGAGGTGGTGCAGCTCGGCGAGGAGACGCCGGAGGAGTCCACCGAGCCGATCCTGGAGGGACCAGCCAAGCGATCTGCCTGATGTTTTGTTTATGCTTTTTTACTTATTTGCTTTTGTTTTCCCGAGCTGGAGTATGGCTCGGGGTTCGATATCTTCCTAAACAATTTATGTTTTGTTTTCTGAATTTGTGTTATTAATTTATTCAATATTTTCTTTTATTCCAAGTTACTTTCAGTTCAACTCGAACATGGAACTAGAGACAAAACAAGTAACAAATAGATGGATAAGAAAAATAATGAAAAATAACATTCATGCTAAAAACAAGGTGAATGTGATAAGGCATTTTGACATCGGCTCGGCCGAGCGACCATAACGAAATGTGAAGATAATTCCCAACTTGTTTTCAGGTCAGCCAGATAAGCATGATGAAAATAAGCAGAAATTAAAAACTCTTAATGATCCCAGATGGGCTTGATATACCCATTGAGATATTAGGAATTTTACTTTTGAGAAAAATATTCAAATTTACTTTCAGATCGACTCGGCATGCAAGATGAGAGTTTGAGTTTGAGGGTATATTTTTCTTTTAGAAATATCTTGTTGAACGTTAGGATTGTAGAAAGTCATTTCGGCTCGGACATAGATTTTTATAGACCTGATAAGTCTGTAATAAGCCGAGCATCGGGCCGGAAATGGCGCGCTAGCTCGGCACAGGAGTTTATAGACCTGATAAGTCTGTAATATGCCGAGCATCGGGCCGAAAATGGCTCGCCAGCTCGGCACATGAGTTTATAGACCTGATGAGTTTGTAATATGCCGAGCATCGGGCTAGAAATGGCTCGCCAGCTCGGCACATGAATTTATAGACCTGATGAGTATGTCAGTTTGTTATTTTTTTGAAGGAAACACTCATATATTTTGTTGGGAGTGGAGTCCCCAGTGTTTGCTTCGAAAAAGAGAAGAAGATGAGTCAAAAAAGTGTTCATCTTTTCATTGATTGGAAAAAGATGTTAGGTCGGACAGTCCCCGATCCCAACTACACTTTACTGGTAATAAGCCTTCAAGTGTTCAGCATTCCAGCTATGCTTGAGAGGCTTCCCAGCCATAGTGGCGAAGTTGTAAGTGCCATGCTTGACTATGCCTGTGATTCTGTAGGGTCCGGTCCAGTTTGGATCAAATGAGCTCTCCTTGATGGCGAGAGGGTTCTTCTTCATGAGAGTAGTATTTGGCTACTCTCTGTTGGTAGGCGGCTCGGCATAGATTGGCATTGCCTCGCCTTTCTTCGATTATGTCCAGGCCAAGCCGAAGTTCGGTGTCATTGGTCTCCGGGTCGTATGTGCCGGTTCGGAATGAGGGAGTCCCCATTTCGACCAGAACAACAACATCGGTTCCGAAGGCCTGTGCAAAAGGTGTTTCCTTCGTAGAGTTGCGATAGGAGGTTCGATAGGACCATAACACTTCTGGTAAGAGTTCCGGCCAGTTCCCCTTGGCATTGTCTAGTTTGGACTTCAGGTCTTCTTGATGATTTTGTTAATGGCTTCGACCTGTCTGTTTGATTGTGGATGATAAGGGCGGCAAAACCCAAGTTGATGTTCAGACGTGAACAAAAACTTCTGAACTTTTTACAGTTGAACTGTTTGCCATTGTCCGCAATGATCGTGTGCGGCATGCCAAACCGACATATGATGTTCTTCCAGACAAAAGTTTTCATCCGCTCGGCCGTGGTGCTAGCTAGGGGTTTGGCCTCAGCCCATTTGGTGAAGTAGTCGACTGCTAGTACGGCCATTGTGACCTGTCCCTTCGCCTTCGGCATCAGTCCAATCAGGTTCAGTCCCCACTGCGCGAATGGCTAGTGACTGGAGATGGAGGTCAGGGGTTGAGGAGGCTGATGGGAAATTACGGCGAACCGTTGACATTTGACGCAAGTGCTAGATAGATGAGCCGCATCCTTGTTCAGCGTACGCCAGAAGTAATCCTGTCTGATCGTCTTGTAGGCAAGGGCTCTTCCTCCGGAATGGTTTCCGCATATCCCTTCATTGATTTCCCTTAGCACATCCTGACCTTCTTGAGGCGTGACGCATCGCAAGTAGGGCAAGGATAAACCTCTTTTGTAGAGCTAACCATCAATGACGCTGAACCGAGCCGATCTGGTTTTGATGAGACGTGCCTTGTCTCTTTCCGGGGGAAGAATCCTGGAGACCAAGTAGTTGGTGATCGTCGTCATCCAGTTCGGCTCTGCATCAGTTTGCATGACGGTGGCCTTTTCCTCGGCGATGCTAGGCTTGTCCAGAATTTCAACTGGGACATGCCTGGCAGATCCGGTGTCCAGAATTTCTGCAGTTTGCTACCCTCGGGATTTGGGACACCTTGTACTCCTGGAACCCTTTGAGGAGTGAGAAAGCCTTCTCGAGATAGGCCGTCATGCTTGGCTCTCGAGTTTTATACTTTCCCAATATCTGGTTGACGATGAGTTGGGAGTTGCTGAAGATTTTTAGCTTGGCTGTGCCGAGGTCCTTTGCCAATTTGAGCCCGGCGATGAGTGCTTCATACTCTGCTTCGTTGTTGGAAGCTTGAAACCTGAAGCGAAAAGCATACTCCATCACGACTCGTTCTGGGGAGATCATAACCAGTCCAGCCCCGCTTCCCATAGCGTTAGAAGATTCGTTGACTTAGAAGGTCCAAGTGAGAAGATCAGCTTGGGAATGACCATTGTTGATATTCGGGTCCGACGTGGTTGGAGCGGCGTTGGTGCTGAGCGGATCTTCCGCTGTGATGGTGGATTCACAGATGAAGTATGACATAGTCTGGCCCTTGATGGCCGTTATAGGGCAGTAGATGATGTCAAACTCGCCAAGCTCGATTGACCATTTAATGAGCCGACCCGAAGTCTCGGGTTTGGTCAAAATTTTCCTGAGTGGCTGATCAGTCAAGATGACCATCAAATAGGCCTGGAAATAGGGCCTCAATTTCTGAGTCGAGCTGACCAAGGCCTGGAAATAGGGCCTCAATACCCTCGACCCACCGGTCAGGAACTGATTGATCTTACTCGCCCGGGCAAGAGTCTCAATTCTGTTGCGGAAGGTGTAGCAATCACCCGTGACATGGCCGTGATTAGAGTGGTACTTGCAAAAGATGCCCTTCTTGATCCGATCTGAGGGTGGCCCCTTGATCTCCTTAGCGGCTGGAAGTGATCCTTGACCTTAGAGAAGATGGTCTCCAGACTGTCGTTGAGAGGGGTATACTCCGTATACTAGACAAATTTTGGCCCCTTTCTCAGGAGTTAGCGCGGCTCTTCAGTCCTGGTCTTCTTGGATTGGGCCTGGGGCTTAGGGCTCGTGACCTCTCCCTCCTTCCTATTGGGCGAGATCGGCTTGGAATTTAGAGCTTCCACCTGAGCGTCCCATTATTCCGCTCGCGCCCATTTTGTGGCTTCAACGGAAAGCTCGTCATAGGTGGTAGGAAGGTTCCTCATCAGATGGGAGCGGAGTCCCCCTGCGAACAGACCTTGCATAAGAGCATTCTTAGTCGATCGGTCGTCGCACTTCGTATATTCAATGTTGAAGCGGATCAGATAGGTCTTGAGGCTTTCTCTTTCCTGTTATTTGATGAGCGACATATCGTTCAAGTTGTAGAGTCGTTCGGATACAACTCGATATCTCGTCAGGAAGGCCTTTCTGAGGTTGGAGAAAGAGTCGATGGAGTTCGGTTGGAGGGTTCGGAACCAACCCCGCGCCAATCCCTTCAAGGTTGAAGGGAAGATTCGGCACTTCGTAGCTTCAGATACCTGGCGGGCTTCCATGGCATATCTGAAGCTGTCAAGATGATCATAGGGATCCTTGGTCCCGTCGTACTGATTCATCTTGGGGGGTTTGGTGTCCCGAGAGACCTCAACATCCAGGATCTTGCTGGTGTATGGTAGGGCAAGCTCCTCCCCCTGATCAGTTCTGCCGAGGTACCCCCTGGAGACCTCGACCTGGCCGAGCCGATCATGGACGCTCTGGATTTGTTTTTGGACCAAAGTCCGGACGAGGTTTTCTACGTCAGGCGTGTTCGGCTCGGGCACAGTTTCGGCCGAGCACTCAGTTCGGTCCCCGAGCTTCTCGTTCATTGGTTGGCGAGTGATCCTCTCGGTTGCCGGGCGCCGGTCAGACATGACCATAGTGGCTCCTAGCCGATCCCCTGCGGACCGTCTCCCAGACTGAGATGATCATAGGGATCCTTAGTCCCGTCGTACTGATTCATCTTGGGGGGTTTGGTGTCCCGAGAGACCTCAATATCCAGGATCCTGCTGATGTATGGGAGGGGAAGCTTCTCCCCCTGATCAGTTTTGCCGAGGTACCCCCTGGAGACCTCGACCTGGCCGAGCCGATCATGGACGCTCCAGATTTGTTTTTGGACCAAAGTTCGGACGAGGTTTTCTACGTCAGGCGTGTTCGGCTCAGGCACAGTTTCGGCCAAGCACTCGATTCGGTCCACGAGCCTCTCGTTCATTGGTTGGCGAGTGATCCTCTCGGTTACCGGGCGCCGGTCATGACCATAGTGGCTCCTAGCCGATCCCCTGCGGACTGTCTCCCCGACTGAGTTTCTGAGACGGAAGGGTCTTGGCTGGTGGCTGGGAGCCTGCTTTTGGCTGAGACCCTGGGTTTGGCTAAGCCAGTTGGATTGATAGCCCTCAATCTGGACCAGATTGGAGATCACTGCTCTGTCATCGGTTCGGCGCGGTTTCGCCCCGAGGTTTCGGGAGAGTGCTTCCTGAAGGCCGCCTGTTTCTGCTGGAGGAGGCGGTGGGCTTTCAAGAACTCGGCCTGTTTGGCCGGGGGCATGTCTTCGAAGCCGGGGAAGGTGCAGTCCGAATTCTGCTGAGCTTGGTGGTCGTCCGAATCGGCGGGAGTGCCCTGCCGAGAAGGAGATGGTGAGAGAACCTCCTGCTCGGTTCGGGTCTGTCTTGATCGGAAGCCCGATCTCCCACTAATGTCGAGCTGAGCATGATGACGTGCAAGCTCCTCAGCTATTTGGTGAGCAGCTCATTATTCTGCTTAATAAGCGCATTCTCAGCGGCCAGATGCCGTTGGTTCTCCCTGAGGAGTTTCTAAGCAGCCTTGATCTTCAAAGGGCCTTTGGATTTTGCCGCTTTGGGAGGTTGTGCTCTTCTCGTCTTCTCAAGTGTCTTAGGCTGATGTTGTTCATCATTCTGGGACGTTCCTGAGGAAGAACTGCTGTCACGAAAGATGGTAGCCATGATGACTTGTGCAAAGGAAGAGCTTAGCACTTGCGGTGATGAACACAACGGCTGAAGACGATCTTCCCACAGACGACGCCAATCTGTTGGTGCAAATTCCCGTAAGGCAGATGCAACAACTTAGAACAAGTGACCTGGCTTATCAGAAGCCTTGCCAGATGATGACGTGGATGTTGACTGAGATCTTCCTGTAGACAAACACAAGATCAAAGGAGATGGACCGGTGTGGTACCAGCCAAACACGCTCCGATGATGAAGTCAGTTATGTGTGTTTGATGGTGTTTGAATGAAAGTGGGGAACAGCAGATGATGAAATTGGGAGAAAGGGAAGAACAAGGCAAATGTTCTGGGTTATTCTCAGCAAGTTGGGTATGTTTTTGGTGAGCCAAAGTTTGTGCAAGTGTTTTGTTTTGTGATAGATGATCGGCTTTGTGTATATAAGTTGGTTTATATAGACAAGGAAAGGTGTGGATAGTAAGTTACCTGCATGTGATTGAGTGGCTGAGAAAGATCCACGCGTTTGGTCATGATTAGTAGCATGCACAGATACCCACCTACTCAGCATTAAATGCTCCATTTAATGCAAGGATGGAAGGTTCAGGTGGAAACCCCCAATAGTCAGGAATGTGGGCTGTGGGATCTCATCTGTCAGAGGACCATGTCAGGTGCACTCGAGTATGGCAGTTCGTCCCAACGTGATCATCTCTGGAATGGCGGTATGATACCGAGCCGATCCGAACACAAATATCTTCATGTGTAAACACGAAGCCTACATGTGATTGGATCAGCAATGGATCGACTCGGCCGATCCGATCCGCTGTGCAATGATCCCTTCAGGTCGTAGTTAGTCGCGACTAGAGTCTGAAAGGGGCGGTCGCTTAATGCCGAGCCGAGCCGAGCCGAACTAGGATAACCAAAGAGATGATGGACACTTAATTCTTTGAAAGATTCTCAGATCGGGTCAGATCGGGCGCGAGAAATCCGCCAATGTAGGCCGATCCGATCTAACAATGGTGTGTGATTCCGAGCTAGTGTGATGACGTGGTGGTCCAAGTTTGACCGTTGAAAGTCAACTACGAAGTCGGATCCGACCGGCCACGTGTCCAGCCATGAATGGCTGTTGGATCGGCGTGAGTTTACCCATAAACAAAGAGTTTGTCCAATCTTGGATATATTCTCTTGTCATCCTAGAGATACATCATTACATTTGTTCAGACCTCATTAGGATTTCTTTGATAGTTATAACTTGTAAGAGCTGCCACATTAGAATAAAATTATTTTAATTTGGTCATTTTTTTTGGCCAGGTAATTTGGTCATTTACTTTTATTGTTTTATATAACACTATTTTCCCAATATCTAAAAAATACAAGGACGGATAAATTAAGCTTTTCCATTCACTAAGACCTTTTTTTTTTTTTAATTTGATAAATATATAAATTTTTACATTATTTGTACTCTTCTTGAGTTTTTTGAGGATTCATAAATATTTTTGGTTCAATATATAACAAACTATAATTGAAGAATTATTTTCTCTTATTGATTGATTCCTCATATTAAGGTATTTATTGATTAATTTGACTTTGCAGCACACTCTCTTGCACTCATTTCTTGATTTTTTTTTTTTTTTTTTTTTTTTTTTTTTTTTGTGCTTGTAAATATGCAGTCTTTCCTAGCTGGTTTGGTTACATTCAGACTTGCAACTTCTGCCTTAAGATTAATAACAAAAGCAGCTTTTGAGAATTCTACAGATGGTCTTCAAAAGTAAGCGAGTATGTGAATATATGCTAATCATTTTATTACTTTCAATGATTTTATAGAATTTGTAATCATTTTTTATTGTGATGCATAATGACTTTAGATATAACCTGATTGTATTTTTGAATTTAGGTTATATCCTTGTGAGGTATAGGACTGAATCTTAATCATAGAAGCTATAACCAATCTAATAATGATCACGTTGGATCAGAATAGTTGATAAATGGACCAGAAAACCAAGGAGATAAATGGACCATATATTGTGTTTGCAAGCTGATCTAAAAGGTGATTCTTTTTACGGAGGAGAAAGTTTTGGTAGCAAAATGTTTGGGCCCATCTTGTTTACAGTGCCCGAACACTATTATTAATTTAATACATAGACTACAAATGAGCCAAGATGGAGCTTGTCTTTGCATGGCATCCTAATCACGATTCACCAAACACAATATCCTAAGACTGTGAGCCCCATTTGTCATTCTCACACAATTTGGTTGCTGTCCCGTTGCGGGACCGAAGCAAACACGAATTATTGGAGGTCATCCGCTCTTTTGATGCACTGTTTGTTGTCCGTTTTTGGCCCTTTACTAGATTGTTTAATCCACACGATTTCCTTGAGGCACCGAAGAAAAAACCAATAGTTGGAGGTTATCCCCTCTTTTGATGCACTGTTTGTTGTCCGTTTTGGGCCCTTTACTAGATTGTCTAACCCACAAGATTTCCCTTTTAAGATAGAGCTCAAATTTACTTAGATTGTTTAATCCACAAGATCTTTTTTTTAAGATAAAGCTCAAATCTTCTGTTAGTCTGTCCCAACCACGTGCTGCTGCGTCCCAAATTATTATTACTTGCCCCCATGCTTTATTTTAATTAATTCTGATATTTGTCTTTTGATTATTGTGCATTTGTGCTGGAAAGTCCACTTTATTTTTGACTTTTATACCTTATCTTTGATTATTGTGCATTTGCCTCCATTTTTAAATATCTTTCACTTTTCTACTTTTACTTTGATATGTGAATCAAATTGACATTTTTTATTTTTTATTTTTGTCTTTTTATAAATATGCAAATTAAATAAGTAATCTTTACTATTTTCTTTGGACAATGTCACAAATTGTAAACTTAAACAAGTGTAATGGCTTACAAAAGCTAGCAAGCAATTCATTTTCAATGTGTGCTTCAACTGTTTACCATCCATAGGAACAGATTAATCAATTCAATCACAAAAGCTTAGAAGTAAAATATGAGATTTTTTCAAAAGTGCTTATTAGTTTATTAAGCATAAATGAGTAGTAATTGTGTCATATATATGTTTACATTAAAGTTCTCTATGAGATAATATGCATCATAAATACTTTAGGTAAATGGTACAATTATAAACATAATATAGAAAATCTATTATAAAAACAATCCATAAACCCAAGATCCATAAAACTATAATCTTTAGTAGCCAATGAAACTAAAATTAATAATTCGTTATCAAGATCCTGTCAAACATGATCACCAATATTGAACCATAGAGATTTATGCACATTCAGACACAACCTCCAAGATCACAAATACTAGAACCAATGTTTACACGAATCTCTAAGAAAAATATGGAATTCATGTGAAAATATTATCCTTATGTGATTTCCTGCAATATTTTCAGATATGGTCCTTTCCTTATGGTTTTTACAAACCTTTTTTTATGGTTTTTACAAACCTTCTTTATGCTTCAAACCTGAAACCCTTATATCTTTAATGAAGAAGATAAACCTTATGGTTTTTCACAAAACCTTATTTCTTTATTGTCTTTAATTACCTTATGACAAAATACCAAATAATTCAGCTAAAATAATCCAATATGCTGAATATAGCTGTAGTCTACTAATTGTTATACTAATTAAGGAAAATTTTAGCTTAAGGACTCCAACTACCCAATGTCTCTATTTAAGACATGAATTTCACTATTTTTTTTGTTAATTAAGGACTCATGTTTTTTGTTTTTTTTAGTTTTTATCTCAACTTTAACCCAATATTGGACCCATCAAACCTCCACTAAATTCAGAAAACTTATACTGGGTTTAAAGCTTTGCATTTTCTCTTTACAATAAAATAAAAAGATAACTCAAATCAGATATCCACAACTTCAGATAATCGGCTCTAAAGTAGAGTACCGAAACCATCCAATTTGACCTCTAGAAAATATCTGAAAAATTGGACAGTTTCAGGTACCCTAGTTTGAGGTCGATTATTTAGAGTTGCAAAGGTCCGATTTGAGTGATATTTATATGGTTGTAAAAAGGAGATGCATATCTTTAAATCTAGTATAATGTTTCTGAATTTGGTGGAGGTTTAATAGGGTTAACGTCGAGCCAAAGTTGAGATAAAAACTGAAAAAAAAAAAAATAAGGTCCTTAATTGACACAAAATGAAAATTTCAGTTCTCAGTTGACACAAAGTGAAATTTATGTTCTAAATAAAGACATGAGATATAGTTGGAGTCCTTTAGCTACAATTTCCCTACTAATTATTAGTGGAAAAAAGCCTAATAATTTTTTAAATATCTTTGTGCAATCCTCAAGCCCTCCACGAATCACATGCAATCAAAGACCCGCCCCCTCAGGCCCTCCACGACCTCAATTTTTTTTTCCATTTTGAATTGAATCTCCTTAGTTGTGGTTGTCTTGGATTTTTTAAATATGCTTTGTACAGATTGCAATCTTCATCCATTATTTTTAAGGAAACGAATACATTAAGTGTTAGTTCTAGGTGTGCTCGTAATAGTGCTACACATGTTGATTACAAATTCTTAATTATTGTGCTGCAAAGTCCACTTTGTTGTGCTGCAACTTTCACTTTTTTATTTTTACTTTCATATGCCAACCAAATTAGCATTCTTTACTTCTGATTTTTGTCTTTGTATATAGATACACAAACCAGATTAGTAATCTTTAATTGCTATCTTCTTTGGACAACCCCACATGAAGACAACCCCACAAGCTGTAAATTTGAACAAGTGTGATGACTTACAAAAGCTAGCAAGCAACTTATTTTCAATGAGTGCTTTAGCTGTTTACCCACCATATGAATAGATTAATCAATTCAATCACATAAGCTTAGAAGTAAAATAGGAGTCCTTTTCCAAAGCACTTATTAGCTTATTAAGCATAAATGACTAGTAATTGTGTCGCACATATGTTTACATTGAAGTTCTCCTTGAGATAATCTGCATCGTAAAATACTTTAGGTAAATGGTAAGTCATCATCTAAATGTGGTTAAGACTGGGGGCTAGGTACAAAAACTGGATAAAAATTATGTTCATACAATGTGAAGAGAATACATCTTGTAAAGAACAAATGTTGAACTCAGATCATACAAGCCAATTAAGACATGACAAGTAAGATGCATAATTATCTCCATAATATTTCACATACCTTTCTTGCATCAAATGAATTTCTAACCACGAACCCGTTTTCGGTAGCATTGAAGCAACCTGCAAAGTATGAAAGATAATTAAGATCAATTTTTTTTTTTTTTTTTTTCATTTGACTACAATGGGGTGAGATTCGAACCCTTGAAAGAAAATCCTAAATAACAAAAATGGAGACTTATAGTACAATCCATTTTATGAGTTTTTCTTAGACTAAGACTGGTAGTAATTTAGGATTTTTAATTAAGTTCTTTTATTTTTCTTCTTTGACGGCTTTAAGCCCAAAATCTTGGAGTTAAAACCTAACATGCAACCTCTACAAAGCCCACTCTACATCGTAGGAGGGAAAATACCCTTCAAATAGGGGGAAATACTCTTCAAATCGGGGAAGAACTTTATTATAAATTAAAATGATTTTCTTATAAATTAAAAGGACTTTATTATGAATTAAAATGAATTTTTTTTTTATAAGTTATTATGAATTAAAATGATTTTCTTATAAATTTTAAAACACCTACGGTCTCCATTTAAAAACTATTTTTCTAAAAAACTTAAGCCTAATTATCGCTAACAAAAATATCGGGAAATATCGGGAACTGTCGAAACAATAATCTTGAGCTGCAAACAATTCCAAAACAGGTTCGCCAGACTACAGAGAGCCTACAAAAGCTATCCCTTACGGCCCGCACGATTGGGCTTTTGACGCTCAGCTCGATGTATGTACTCCATAGCTAGACGTTCAACATCACTCCAACATGGTGTCCAAAGCGTGTTAGGGTATCCAAATGTTCAATTTGTGTCCAATATGGACACGATGACCTAATTGAAGTTTCTGTACTTCTTAGGCTAGGAGTAAATTAACAAGCTCAACAAAGGAGCTAACAGTAAGAAGCATAAACGATAAACACAACCAACACAAATGATCAAGTCTATCCACAAATCACATGCAAAGCATCATTCACCAAGCCATGCCACAAGATCCTGCTCATTCTCGGCCACCTGATCATTAAAAAAAAAAAAGAATTCAAGGATTCTTATACTTTATTGAAAATGTAAATTTTTGAGGTCATCCTCAAATTATTACAAATTATTAAAAGAGATAATTAGACTTAAATTCTTTAGAAAAATAGTTTTTAGATGAAGATCGGAGATATTTTAAAATTTATAAGAAAATTCTTTTAATTTATAATAATTTATAAGAAAATCATTTTAATTTATAATGAAGTCTTTTTAATTTATAAGATTTTTTTTTTTAATTCATAATAAAGTTATTCCCCGATTTGAAGAGTATTTCCCCCTATTTGAAGGGTATTTCCTCTGCTAGGGTGTAAAGTGGACTTTATAGAGGTTGCATGTTAGGTTTTAACTCCGAGATTTTGGGTTTCGCCCAAAATCTCGGAGTTAATATCTAACATAAAGCCGTTAAAAAAAAAAAGAATTAATTAAAAACCGTGAATTACTACCGGTTTTTGTCTAAGAAAGACCCATAAAATGTACTGTACTCAAAGTCTCCGGCACTAAAATGAGAAGCACATTGTGACACGTCTCCTCAAGTGAAAGCCCACTGGGCTTAAAACTTGTATAGGCCCACCAATACCTTGTGTTTAATTAAATTTTTAATTAATTAATTGAAACTGGGGGACCTAAAAGTTTAAACAGTTTAGTTAAGACCCAACAAATAGTTTTAACCACATTCTCTGACAATATTAAATAGACAACCTGCCTGATGTTTTTATAGCAGTTGTTGTTCAACCTTGAGCCACTTGAACAATTAAGTGAAGCAACCATGGAACCCAAATGGTTATACGTATTTCTCTTTTCAACTTTTATAGCTATGGTGTACAAGTTGTTGTTTCACACAAGAGCAAGATCACCAAAACTCCCACCTAGTCCACCCGGAGCTCGTCCATTCTTTGGGCATGCACCTCCATCTCCTGGAAAATCCCTTACATAGAACACCCTTCACAAGCTCTCACTCAAACATGGTCCAATCTTCTCCCTCCGCGAGGCTCACGCCTTGCTGTTGTAGCATCATCACCAACCGCTGTCGAGGAATGCTTGACCAAGAACGATTCCATTTTTGCGAATCGTCCTCATTTGACCCTGCACAGGCACTTGGGCTACAATTATACTGCCCTTGTTTCAGCCTCCTATGGTGATCACTGGCGCAATCTCCGTCGCTTGTGTTCGGCTGAAATTTTCTCCCCTGGTCGCCTCAACATGTATCTTTCCATTCGACAAGAAGAAATTAAGCATTTACTGTCGAGTCTCAATAAGATGTGTACATCCAGAGTTCAATTAAGATGGAAACTCTGTGAGCTGACTTTTAATAACATAACCAGAATGGTGGCTGGAAAGAGGTACTATGGCCTAGTAGGCATCCAGGACAAGGAAGAGGCAAAGCAATTTCAGGAGCTTATAAGTGCCGCTTTCAAGCTTTCAGGTGCATCCAATGTTGGAGATTACTTGCCACTTTTGCGCTGGATAGATTACAAGGGAATCGAGAAGAACATGTCCATTATTAGTAAGAAGATGGATAAGTTTTTGCAAGGTCTAATAAATGAGCGTCACCAATGCAATAGTAATGATACCATGATCGATCACTTGCTTTCCTTGCAACAATCACAACCTGATTATTACACGGACGACATCATCAAAGGGCTCGTGCTAGTAAGTGTTTTGTATATATGTTTCTTTTAAGAATTCATTCATTCATATTTTGATTTAATTAATTTTTTTTGAGATCCATATATTCCATACAGGTGACGCTAATTGGAGGCACCAACACATCAGAAACAACAATAGAATGGGCAATGTCTCTTTTGGTCAACCATCCCGAGGTGTTGAAGAAGTCTAGAGATGAGATTGACACTCACGTTGGATTTGAGCGATTGGTCAAAGAAGAAGATTTATCAAAGTTACATTACCTTAACTGCATATATAGTTTCGAGACTTTCAGATTGTTCCCTCCACTTCCATTGGTACTCCCGCATGAATCATCCCAAGATTGTAAACTAGGGGGATACGACGTGCCACGCGGCACGATTATATTAATTGGCCAACGCCTGGGCCGTTCATTGAGACCCTGAGGTGTGGGATGAACCCAACTGCTTCAGGCCTGAGAGATTTGAAGGTAGAGAAATTGAAGCGCATAAATTATTGCCATTCGGGATGGGAAAGAGGGTTTGCCCTGGGGCTGGGCTGGGACAACTTGTGGTGGGATCGGCTTTGGGTTCTTTGATTCAGAGCTTTGAATGGGATAGAGTTAATGCAGAGAAAGCTGATTTGGCGGAAGACACAGGACTCGCAATGCCCAGAGCCAACCCTTTGGTGGTTATGTGCAAACCACGGCAAGTAATGGACAAGGTCTTCAAGAATCTGACGATATGATAAGTGCTTAATTAGTCAATTCTTCTTAATTACCACTTATTGGACTTGTTTTCGAAATTAGAATTGAACTTTGTTACTGACAAAAATCACGGCAAGACTGGCCGGATTCCTCAATAAGAATACTAGAGTCTTTTAAATGTTTTTTCGGGCGTGCCACTATTTTTGGCTGAGAGGCCGTAATAGATAAGATGTAATTATGTGATTCGCGTTATGAATCTAACCACTAACCAAACAATTGCGCAGTGAGTAAAGTAACAAAAAACTCGCTTGGTTCTTAATGCCTTGATCCTCAAGGACTTTACTCACTTGGTGACACGATGACCGTAAGTTCTAAAGATACAATGAATAACAACTTGTGAAATTGGGTGCAAAGAAAAATAATGGATTTTGATGAAAAAGGTGTGCGTGATCTGATTATCACGAAATTGGGTAATAATTGTAGTTATAACAACAAATCTCATAATGAAAAGTCATGAAAAACTAGGATTAAGCCAAAAGAAATTGAAACTAAGAACAATGGGATCCTAGCAGAACTAAAACAAAAGGAACAATTTGCTTGAGAACTTGAAGATCTTGAGAAATCTGGAGAAAAATTGTGAGTTGTTGTATATGTTGATTGTTGAATGTGTTAGAGAGACTTCTGAACGTTTAATGCATTCTTTATATAGTGATCATCCTTCTAGGGTTTAAGAAGTCTCTTTCTTTGTTGAACTTGAACTCTTCTTGCTTTTACTTCACAGCCAAGACTTGCCATAAATTGAATTCCTAATTCATCAAGGACTCTCAGCACAACTAGCTTCTTTCTCTTAAAAACACTTACTGATTTGTTAGCTTATGGAACCTTCTTGCAATGGGCCATGGCCTTGAACCTGGACTGCAACAAAATTGAACTACTAGATGAAGGCTTGGGCTTCTCCAAGGCTGGAACTTGGGCTATTCTTGGACTTGGCCATGCATTCGGCCCAAATCCAATTTGGGGTGTAAACAAACTCAAAGTGCACTTGAAAGTCGAAGCACTATGTCAACGAATTGTTTAGCCTTTTAGTATGATGACAATAAAATGGAATCCAAATTAATTTTATTTTATTGGCCTGGACTTCTGGCTTTACTCCATCTCAAAGAAAATTATAAGCTAGGGAACCTCTTAGCATATTGACACAATTGAATCAGGAGAAGCACTACTTTTAGTATGGGCTAGCTACGTACTGCTTTTTTCTTTTCTTTTTTTACCAAAAATATGGTGCTTTTTGTGCAACATTGCATTGAGGCAAAGTCAGTGAGAAGGCACCTAATTTCTAAAAGCATGGACTTTGGGATTGCTTTGTATAAAGAAACAGGTGTTACCAAATGCTAAATTACTTTGTGAATGCCAACCTGACCTCTAATGCAAGTGGTTCACCTTCCAAGTTTAAATGCTTGAGAGTCATGTCCTATTTTCAATCCTCTAGACTAGCAATTCCCTTATGGTGTGTTTGGATGGAGGAAAAAAACTTAGAATTTAAACAAAACTCAGGATTTAAGAAATTACATGCTCTAATTTCTTTGTTTGGGTTGATAAATACAAAATTTTGTAAATTCGAAGTGTAAATTCCTTGTTTGGTGTCATTTTCAAAATTTCAATTTTTACAAAAGAAAAATAGGTCGTGTCGACCATTACGACATTATCACCACCGCCGCCAACATCACCACCACTAACACCACCACCCCGCCGGCCCCGCCACGTACCACCGCTGCCACCACCACTACCACCGCCAACACCCAAATTTTCGCCTCCACCATTTCTCCCACTGCTTGTGGGCCATCACCCCTACCAATATCGTCAACTAACCACAAGCATCATTGTTATTGTTGCCACCATCACCATCACTCTTTTCAATTGATACATCAAAAATTAAAACTACCAGAAATTCCGTATTTAAACTCCATTATGTTTACATGTTATCCAAACAAGAAAATTTACATATTTTAGAATTTAAATCACATCATTTTAAATTCCGTCATTTGTGAATTCTTTAGTAATTTTAAACTACTTCATCCAAACGCACCATTATAGATAAGAAAAATTGTTGTCATAGTCAGTGGTGCGGATCCAAAAATTTTATATATCTTGGGGGTCATAGTGTAAAACCTATATCTCGGGGGTTGGCCGGCGGCGACTTGCAGGCAGGTGGGCGGCGGCCGATGGGGCTGGATAAGGGGTAGGGTTTGCGAAAATGGGAATTGGGGCTGGGATAAATGGCGAATGGGTATGGGCTAATTCAATTGGGTTGTTGTCTGTTAGTTTACTCTAACTATTGTTTTTTTAATTCATGGCTCCAAAACAACATCGTTTTGGGCTAGGCTTTTTTTTTAAGAGAAGAATGTGAGTTGCCTTCTTCAGACATCAGACAGCCTCATAACCATGCATTCTAACATTTCATCGAATAAGCCGATTGTGGGCGTGCTTTTTGGGTGGTCGCAGGTGGTCATTCCGAAGGTCAAATTGGCAATTTTGGCAAGGAATTTCGGCCCCTTAATGGATCCGCCACTGGTCATAGTTGATTTGTATAGGATGAGGATTAAGGTTGGGGGAAGACTACCCCATAGTGTAGTTTAGGGTCACAGGCCTCCTTTGAGACAAAAAAATTGCTTTATGAATGCACTCTAAATGTTGGTGGGTCTTACTTTGGGAAAAAAGAGATGTGTTATAATTACCGGTGGTGATTTTGCCACTCTCTAACTAGATTTTGGCAGACACTCCCCAACTAAGTTTTAGCACTCCAATTACACTTCGGCCATGTTTGGTATACTGTATTAGACTATGGATATGAGTAAATAGTTCATGTCAGTTTTTTGGTATCAACTTGTATTATTTAATTACCTGATTGGGCTTTTAATACTTTTCTTACCTGACTTACTAATACAACTCACACACCCGGGATTAGATAATACACTTTTAATTATAAAGATTTAAGGAAACAAAAACACGTTTTCTACATGAAAACCAACAAACTCTCTTTTCACCAAAAATAATTTGTGTCATATGAATTTCAATTTCCACTAAGTTATCAAAGAATTAAAAAAAATAGTTTGATCCGCTACTATCCGACGGAGCACTAAACACAGTATAACTTAGTTAGACTGTTTATCCGGAACAGTACCAAACACCTGATAATATTCTGGATAAACAGTCAGTACTCTCCAGAACAGATTAATAATTTCGACTTAAATTAGTCAGTACAGTCCGACGTACCAAACAAGCCCTCATGTTGACTAATTATCCTCATTTGTTACTCTAAAAAAAGAGAAGTATTTTTAACGTATGGACATTATATTCAATTTAAAGTATAATTGGAGTGTCATTACTCATCTCGTTTATCATGTCAATTATAAAAATTTTCATTACACCACTAGCCGACTGAAAGATTTTGACAGCATTTTGCATGAGATCTTTGTTGATAATTAAACTGATTATAACATATTGTGTGAAAAACTCCTTTATACACGGAAATTAATTTAGCTCTAGCACAAAGGGATAAGTTTGCTCTATTTGGGATGATTTTATTTTAAATTGGTCATTGTCATACGACTTTTAAAATGAGTTATTGAATTTTCACCCGGTGAGCATAACTAAATTTGTATTCTATTTGAAACAGCATGAGGTGCATATATATATATTTGAGATAATTAAGCTTAGGTGTTTTAGAAAAACAGTTTTTAAATGGAGATCGGAGGTGTATTAAAATTTATAAGAAAATTCTTTTAACTAATAATAAAGTTTTTTTAATTTATAAAAGAATCTTTGTAATTCATAATAAATTCTTCCCCGATTTGAAGGGTATTTCCCCTCCTAGAGTGTAGAGTGGGCTTTATAAAGCCCAAAATCTTGAAGTTAAAACCTAACATAATGCTGTCAAAGAAGAAAAATAAAAGGACTTAATTAAAAACTCTAAATTACTTCTGAACTTAGTCTAAGAAAGCCTTATAAAATAGACTGAACTTTAAGTCTCACTATATATTTTAAGTTGGCTGGTATTTAAGATGAAATTCTAAAATATATACTTCTTATTTGAATTTCTGCCAAAGAAATATATGATTCTATATATATGACTGTCATCATCATCATAAGTCTTTTCCAAATAGTTTGGGGTCGGCTACATGAACCCATAAGAGAAAATCAACGTGGATCCATTACATGGATTCCCTTTCGCCATTCATTCCTATCTAATGCTTTATTATCGACTAAGCCTAAAAAGTTCATATTGTTACGTATGACTTCCATATATCCATGTATTTTTTGGTCTCCCTCGTTTCTTTTAACCATTTTCTACCTGAATTTTTTCAGTTTCCTTACTACTGCATCACTATCCTTACGTGATTGTACATTCCCGTACTATCTTAATCGGTTTTCGAGCATTTAATTATCTTCTATTGAAGAAATTATTCTGTATAACCGATATATTGACACATGGTATAACCAGTGTATGTGTTATAATATGATTGAATGTTATTAATATTATACCCTACCAATATAAACACATTGTCTAATAATACCCTTACACATTAGATTGGTTATACCACATGACGGTATATCAGTTATACTCTATAATTTTTCCTTCTATTGGAGCTACTCCTACTTTTGACCTAATACACTCATTTCTAATTGTATCCTTTCTCATGTTGCAACACATCCAACGCAACATTCTCATTTTAGCTACATTCATGTTCTGGACATGTTGTCTTTTAATAGCCCAAAATTTGGTCCCATACATCATTGTTGGGCGAATAGCAAACAGAGGCAGTCTTCCATTTCATCCACCCAGTGTTACTCCTATTTGTTACATCCTCATCAATCTCTGGGTGCGACTCTGAGTGTGGGTGCGTTTGAGTGAGGTGTTGTGCCCGCGTGCTCCTAATTTTCCTTTTAGGTCAACTTATTATTTTTTTGGGTCAAAGGTCAACTGATATATTACACTGATATGTTAACAAAATATAAAAAATAAAAATAAAAATAAAAAACAAAAAAAATTTATATCAGGTTTGTTTAGGTGTGTTTGGGTAGGAGCAAGGGGGACATGTAAATTTATTATATCAGTCATACCATGTCTTTGTAAAATTTTTAGAAAAAAGAAAAACATTATATATCAGGTAGAAAAAACTGGTGATTTCTTATTAGAGTTAAGAAATTAGCAAAAAAGTTAACTGATATTATTACTTTTACAATATCAGTCACTTTGACATCTGATATAAAAAAAGCGATATCTATTAGCAGTTTTGTTGTAATGCTCATACATATCCTTAAGGAAAATACTTGGGTACTCATAAATGAGTACCAAGCTTGTCCTTACAACCAATCACATGAGCTCATGATGGGGCTCACCACCTTTTCTCTCATGATGGACCCCATTGTGGGCTCATGTGATTGGTTGTGATGACAAGCTTGTAGTCATTTTGAGTACCCAAGCACTGCTCTATCCTTAATCATGTTAATATAGTTAACTGGTACTCCTCTCTTCTCTAAGACCCACCACATCACCTCTCTAGACACTCTATCATATGCTTTTTATATGATTGTATGTAATTAAATTTCACACTGTGTTTACTTAAGTAAATTAATCACATATTAACGAAAACATTTTCCATTCTTATGGTAGCATATAATACTTAAATTCGTTTGTTATACTGGACTTTGTTGGACTGGACTATTTTTAGGGATTAATTATACTAGACTGTGTTGGACTGAAGTAAGCTGGACTAAATGTTATCTTATGTTTAGTGCTGTATCGGATTATGAAGCTGAATAAACTAAATAGCATTGTGTTGCGTTTGGTAAATAGCTAGACTAAGCTATAATTGTGAGACCCCGTATTTTCCAGATAATTATTCTAAATATTTTGAATATTTATTGTAAGGATTTTGAGAATTTATTTGGAATTTAAAGAGGTTTAATTTAATTTTAAATTTTTGTTTTAAATTGGGCTTGACCCAAAGTTAACTTTTAAAACTAAGGGGCTTTTGTCTTTGACTTTGGGCACGTTGGAAAGGTCTCGAGTCCACGAATTCGTAGACACGCGGCACGCTTCAATCGGAGTTACGGTTTGAAAGTTACGGGCAATTGAAGTAAAGGGCAAACTTGTATTTTTTACGAAAGTGGGTTTTAAATACCCAAAAATTAGATTTCCTCTCTCTCTCTCTCTCTCTCTCTCTCTCTCTCTCTCTCTCTCTCTCTGTCTCTCTCTCGCCCCTCACCCTCG
This sequence comes from Dryas drummondii, assembly GCA_003254865.1. NCBI lineage: Eukaryota > Viridiplantae > Streptophyta > Magnoliopsida > Rosales > Rosaceae > Dryas > Dryas drummondii. The sequence goes on from QANW01012600.1 coordinate 111,930, forward strand.
CCGTCCCTGCCACCGACGCGTGAGGGCGCGTCCGGCGACCACTGCCGGAGGTCGAAGCTCAGACGAGGTCGTCTTCCTCCCCTCTTCCTCCCTTTGGCCGCCAATTACCCACTTGAGCCACTATCTCAACGAATTGACGCGAAGACAGAGAAGATGCTCTCGCCAGCGATCTGCGTTTTCCGACAGAGTTGCGGTGCCGGACCACCTGGGTTTTCTTCCCCAGGCCACAACGAGTCTTCCCATGCCCTTCCCTCACGCCGGTGACGCTCTACGACGACGATTCGACGCCACATGGGTTGCGGCTGCACCACCGCGATTTCACTGTTCCGGAAAAAATTGTATGGCCGGACCTACTGGGCTTTGTTCCCCTCGTCATGATGAGTCTAGCCATGGTCTCCGTTCGTCCATACGAGGCTCCACGACGGAGCAATGAGCTCGAGAAGCCAAGTCAGCCGCCGACTTTCGCTGCCGATTTCGGCCATTTTCGGCGAGTTTCGGCCGTCGACCCAGGTTGACCACCACGGACCACCGCGGGTCCCGTCGCGTTTGGCCACACCGATGGCTGGAATTGTCAGATTTTGGCCTCTAGCCAGTCACCCGAAGCTTGTGGTACACGGGCTCGGAAAATCTCATTCACGATGTCATTATGCTGCCGAATTTGAGATCCGAGCAAAGAAGTCAAGAAGGGTATTTCGATCTTTTCGCGTGGTTAGACTGTGAGTGAAATTAGTTAGTTTAACTTTTTGCTTGATTTCTTGTGTGCATTTGTTTGTTAGGATTTGGTTTGGCTAGCACTAGGTAAAGTCTAGGCTTGAATCCTTGAGAATGGAAATGATGATGACTATGCTTTGAGGTTATGGGTTAGGAGGTGAATGTTTGAGGTTGAGGTTAGTAGATAACGATTAGGAAATTGATTGGCCAGAATGATGGAATGATTAATATTATTATTGGTGGGATTTGATTTAATTACGAGGATTTATGATTTATCTTGACGCTTCGATGTTTGGTGATGAAATTATTATGTGATTGAATATTTATGGATATTATTGTAGATTATTATTAAGTATGGAACTTGAGGATTTTTATTGAGGATAATCATTATCTCGTCATTTCACTCATACGAGCTCTAGTGAGCTTACCGGGTTTGTTGTATAACCCGGTGCACTATGTATGTGGTGTAGGGTTTGTGTTTTGCAGGTTAAGCAGGCCGAGGAAGCAGTGGGGAGAAGACGAGGCAGTGGGACCCATTCCATTTTGATTTATATGATTGATTTTATACAGTGAATTTTACATAAATGTTTTGGGCTCGCACTCTGATTTATCAAATGTATTTACTTATTATGTTAAGTGCATGACTCATTTTTTGAAAAGAGGTTTAAATGTCAAAGTTTCAGTGTTTTATGGGCTCGAGGTTCGGGGCGTTACAATAATTATTTTAATTTTTAAATTAATAAAAAAATTTAATTATCTAGGTTTAAAAAAATATGAACCTAACATTAATATTTGAAAAATTATTCACAACAAATTATTATTGCAACAAAGTCAATTCAAATTACCGACTATATACTTTAGAAATCTTGTAAATAAAAACTGTGTTGTTAATGATCTTTTTGTTTTGCTTTTGCATGTATGTCACTCACTTCACTTGGTTTTATTTTCTAGTTATTTAATTAATTACTTTTCCTTCTGATGCCATGAATTATATTACATTATATTTAATTGAAATAAAAAAAGTTTAATTTTATAAAAAATTAGGATTAAATACCAAATCTCAATAATGTTTTGCTATAGTATGAAGACTATATAATATTTTAATTGAACTATCAAAATTAAATGTAATTTTTTAGATTAGGTCACAAATATGTTGGTCCCTTTGATTTGAGCATTTTTTATTTGACATTTTTTTTCTTTGACCCACATATGATGAGTGTTAGTTAAAATTTATAAGGTTTTGACAGAATTGCCCTTGAGACTTTTATATTATCTTGAAAATTTGTTAATGTAGTCTCAACTTCACATTTAGTTGTGATTGTACAACACTCACAACTTTAAATTTAGTTGTGACTGAACGATAGTCACATCTAAGTTGTGAAACAGTCACAGTTAAGTTGTAACTTAATTGAATTTTTTTTAGAAAAATTATACTACAATATTGTATAAATAAATATCAAAACAATACTTTTACTCAAAATAATATATAGTATAGCGGTGTGAGTTGTCTCTTTCAATTTACCAAGACAGTCACAATTAATTAATTGTGACTGGATTGATTTTTTTAGTAATACAATATAATATAAATTAATGTAATATTTGTAAATTCTAATACCTTTTACTTTATTAATTTGTTTGACTTTTCAACTAGTACCTAATCTAAAATGCTATTTAATTTTGTTAGCTAAACTGAAACGTTATTGAAATTTAGTAGTTAAAATCAATGGACCTTTAATTTTAATATTTCACCCCACGTTCTAAACATTTTTCTTGGAGGAAAAACATAGTATATATATAAAGGAAAGGATATACTACATTATTTATATAATCCTTTGTTTATCTTATTTGTATAGTGTAAATTGAGAATATTAAAACCCGTAGTGCATGTGTGCATCACATCATAAAGTAAAATAATTCTATAAGAAAGTTATTTCTTTCTATAACTAACCTCTAATATAAATTCATTTCAATATATTTATTTATGTTTTTTCTTTGTAAATTAAATTAGTATTATCTTTGGAAGAGTGAAGGTGATTGCAACCCAGTGCAACAAAAGAGTTGTCAATGAAAGAGCAAAAATGATTGCCCCGTAACAGTCACTTGATATCAGATAGTACTGGATGTTATTCTAGTAATGGAAAGACCCCTTACCCCCTCGGGGTGTTATTGGCAAACAAAACAATAAAAAAAAAAAATTAATAATATATAAATAAAAGAAGAATGAAATGGTTTCTTAAGGCGTAGGATACACATTCTTGGGCAACCTTGGTTTTGCAAGCCCGAGTAGTGGCTTAGAAAGAGTAAGATCATGCTCCGATTCAACTAAGCTGCTGCTTGACAGTACCTTAGGTGGGGTAGTCCAAGTGAATCCATGAAGAAGTCTGGCCAACAAGATAGTGGTCATGGTAGAACCGAGTAGGACACCTGGACATCCACGTCTTCCAGTACTAAATGACAACAAGCCTAATTTTGGTTCAACTAGAACCACTTCAGAGCCATCAGGATTAAGGTGGCGCTTAGGCTTGAACTGTAGGGGCTCCTTCTAAATTTTAGGGTTGCGACCAAGGCTAAGACGACTTATTATCACATGACTACCTTCTGGAATAAAGTAGCCAGCAACATTGGCATCTGCAGTAGATACATGTGGAACATTGAAAGCTGAAACTGGATGGAGCCTAAAAGCCTCTCTTGCGCATGCCTTGACGTAGTTCAACTTGGGCAAATCTGATTCTTGGACAAGTCCCTTCCAACCACTTGGTCTAATTCTTCTACTGCCCTTTGGAGTATCTTAGGTTCATTTATCATCTCTAAAAGTGCCCATTCAGTAGCATGTGATGGATTGTCTACTGCGGCCAACATTAGGTCCTGCATGTAAAAATTAACAAATTAAATTAAAGATGTCATGTTACATTGTCACGTAATCCTTTTAAATAGCTTTCTTAATTCGAAGTGGTAAAATATATATTTCAAATTAATGTACGTAGTATATAATATTTTTTAGTACTATTAATTAAGTAAAAATGCAATAAAAATATTAATTACTTAATAGAGAGCAAAAGTTTGAGAGCTTGAGCGGGAGTTTGGAAAGGAGAAAGGAAAGGAAAGTGTTCTTACAAGAATTTGCGCCTTGACTTTTGAAGATGTTAATAATGGAGCCCCGGTTGAGGGGTCAGTAAGCTGAATTAGAACATCAAGAATGTCTTGAGCCTCCTCACTCTTTTTTTTAATCCCATTTCTCCACAAGTGAATCCTTTCATCAATTACGGGATCATTGTATTTTTTAATACTTTCCAGAGCATTGCGGAGGATCTCTTCGTGACCGTCGAAATCAAAGAGTGCTGTCTTGAGGAAAAAGTGCTGTCTTGCCTAAGCAAGAACTCTTGTCCCACTTCAGGAGAAGTAACAGTAATGACATGAGCTGTTAATTAGTGAATGCCATATAGGCGGAGGATACAGTGGAAATGGATGTGAATGCCATTATGTTATGAAACAAAGCTTAATTTGTGCAACAAGCTAGGTCAAATTGTGAACCATTGTTGCAATGTTTCGTACTAGCTCGTTCCTAGGAACATAGCTAGCCTTATATAGTACTAGATCGATTTTAAAAATGGCAAAGACAGACTGGGTTAGTTGGCATTACGAACTTTATTCTTGTTTTATCTTTTATGAGGAAGATGAACTTCATTTTATGGCCGCTGTTACTGACTTACAGCTGCCAGAGCACAAACTTAATTATGCAGCCAGAGGTAAAAGTGCTCGCCTTGGTGATTACATTTCTTGTCCAATTTTTATTAGAATTTGGAAGTTGTGACTTGTGACGATGACACACCCTTTTTGAATCTCATTTATGTACCGTACAGTACATGGAGCATCATGAAAGCTCCATAATACTTGGCATCACACTGATCAACTCACTGTTTGTTATCTCACTGCTGCTCTTTCTGAGCCGGTTCTTGCCATGATCGTCGGTCAATCCACCTCTCGTACTAGTATCTGGGACTGTCTTCAAAGGCATTTTTCTCAACAATATATCTATTGCCAATCCTACAAACATCCGCTATTGCTTGCTTTCCATGGAAAAGGGTACCAATTAAGTCTGTCTCCGAATATCTGCAGTTTGCAAAGTCTCTTGCTGATTCTCTTGCCGCCATTAATGAACCAATTTCTAATGTTGATCTTGTCACCGCTGTATTGCACAGCTTGAGCTCTGACTATTCTATGCTTGTCATGCTTTGTTGAATTCTCCTCCTTAATTTTCCGGATTTCAACAACCTTTGTTAAGTATATACTAATATATGATATATCATGTATTGTTTGCTTCCTATTAAATATTATTATGGATGAATAATTTCGTTGGACGAAGCATTATTCTAGAAGGAGCAATAGCATTTAATGGCTTATAATTGACGTGTGATCATATACACGAGTTGTAACAACCCAACCCAAATTTCTACTAAAAATTTAAATTTTTATTTAACTATGTTTTTAAGAGATTTTTTTTTAAAGGATGTTGAATTTTATTTTAAAGATTTTGAGATTTATTTAGAAAATAAAAAGGGTTTTGATTTAAAATTTTATTTATTTTTGTTTTAATTTGGGCTTGACCCAAAGTTGACTTTTAAAATAAATAGGCTTTCAATTTTGACTTTGGGTCCATTGAATAGGTTTCGAGCCCACGAGTTCATAGACACGTAGCACGCATCATATTTCGAGTTATGGTTTGAAAGTTACGGACATGTGAAGTGAGGGGCAATTTTGTAAAATTATAAAAGTGAGTTTTTAAATACCCTAAATCAGAAAATTTTCCTGATTTCTCTTTCTCTCTCTAGAATTTTCTGGTATATTCCCTCTCTCTCTCTCTCTCTCTCTCTCTCTCTCTCTCTCTCTCTCTCTTTTTTTTTCTC